>JBBHKE010003048.1:264936-508930 GCA_037447655.1 Zygnema cylindricum | reverse complement strand
TTAACTATGGTCGAACAACCTCTATAAGGGGGATAGCTCCCTATCCAGCCTTCAGTGACTACGACAAGTATGGGGGCTTGGAAAGGGGAGTTAGAGGCAGACCGCCTCAGCTCTTTTTCTATCCTAATACAGACCTATAAAATACTCAAATATCAACATGTTTTATTCTCAAAGCCCTTGTATAAGAGGAAATGGGCACGCAAAGGATTAGGGGGAATATCTCCAACAAGCTGGTATCAATTGGTAATAAAAACCTTATCATAAAATTAGACACGTGTAATTACGTCGCAAATCGTTGTTAATGTTAAAATTGTTTTCGCCATTTAAAACCTATTTTCTCCATGCGCATTTGTCTGCAAAAAGTCCATGCACATTTGTCAGTTAGAAGGTGAGAGTCTCATCTTTTAATTGCAACCATATGATCGACGATTTGACTAGTGTGCAAGGAAAAAAAAAGTGTCGAAAAAAATTGACGCCAATAACGATTAGCAGTGTACCTTTGTAATCACAACGGAAAATATCGGCATACTAACTATGGCAAGTGGAGGAATAAAACGCACAACTTCTACAATATATTGTTAAATGGCGAAGAGGTTGTTTAAAAACGAAGGATGGTGGTAACAAGAGTAGAGCAAAAGTATCAACGTGCCAAAAATAAAGGACAAAGATGACGACAACAAGGCACCAAATCTCAAAGTTTGTAGAAGGCGCCACCCACACCTTAAGTACTAGACCAAACGTTCCAGAAAGACGGACGAGATGCTTTAATATGAGGACGTGTCGAACCCCATGAAAATCTCAATGATCGACTAAAGTGTTAGCGGTGTCCACGAGACAATTACGAAAGGAAGCTTGAGATGAGCCAACAATTGTGATATGGGGTGTGTTGCCTTAATTTACTAAAGGAATTATTGTTGTGATTATACCCACACACTAACAAATTCGCGATTGCTTGAACAATTATATGACAAGAAAAGTAGAAGGTTTAGTCAACCAAACTCGAGAATCCTATCATTTGCGTGAACGGCGAATATAACGTGTCAAAATTTGCTCGAAAAGAAAGCCCACTCAAAACAATATATTTTAACCACTCTTAAGCGTAATATGTCAAATATGGCGTAACCTATTAGTGCTTTAGCAGTAAACAGTTTTGGCAAGGGAAAATAAGTTTTTGCAAATGGCTCATTTTTGACTAATTGCAAGTAAAAAGAGTGGCAAATAGAAAGTGAATAGGGGAAAAAACGAGATTAGGTGGCCATGACCAAAGGTTTAACCCATAGTTCAAAAGTAGGCGTTTTTTTGGTTGGCCTTTGGTCGGCGCCTTTGTTGTAAGTTGTGTTATGGGCTTTTCATGTGATCTTCTTAGATCGCTACTTTGATCAGCGACCGTCCGATCATCCGAATCTGACAATGTAAATAAAACTTTTTTTTGTCCGAAGGTTTTAATTGGTCCAATTTTTGGTCCGAATGTTTTAATTGGTCCGAATAGGTTCGAATACAGTATGGGTCTCAAGGTCATATTGTATGTTTTGCATACAATAGGCATATTGTATGGGCCTACTTTCACCTACTTTTGAACTATGGTTTAACCATAGCAATTTGTTAAAAAATGACTTTATCTTAGGGTGACGTTATATCAGGCGAAAAGTGGCGTAGTTTACAGAAATTTGCGACTCTCCGTACCAAATTGTACCGCCTATTTTGTTTTTATACGAAAAACAACATTACATAAAATCTTGCTGATACTCTCCGAAGGTCTTGGAGGTAATACTGGCCGTCGGATGATCATCTACGAAAAGTTCGTTTCATTTTTCTTTGTAATTGTCAACCCACCTCGAAGAGGTGGGTTGGCAGATATAGAAAAAAAAAATCGTGACACGATGGACGATTAAGCTACGTGTCATGATGGAAAACCAACGAAAAATCATAAGATTTGCACATGACAAGCGCTTTCCGAAATACAATCGGAAATAAAAAGGAAATTTTGTATCATTCATTCGTCGCGCTATTTTCGGTAACTTTTGTTCGTCACACTATTTCTCTCAAAGGATTTCGTTATGTTCGGAAAAAGAAGCCCTGAAAAAGGAGCTGGTGTACAGACTGCGTATGCAAAAAGTATAAAAGTTGTCGTATGATGATTTTGTACGCAGGTACATGGTACGCAAAAGAAGATTTGAAGTTAAGTTTGTCGGTGCTCAAAATCTGAAAGATATTCACTATCGGATCGTAGCTTGCGTGGCGCCATTCAATTTAGATCACGTGGTATACAAAGTCTACGTGATAGAACATCGACTCTGAGCGTCGTTCCATTAGGCGGTCTCACTAAACGTCAAAAATTCATTTACTGAAGCCATCGTTCCATTGTGTTGGCTCAGTAACTCTTGTTCATAGCCCTTTTCAGCCATGAATGTACCCTCGGAAGCACCACAGACTACCCCAAAACAGCCTCCTTTGATTCCACTCATAATTCTACAGAATAACCAAACCAAGCTAAAAACTACACAACCAGATAGTTCCTAGTCCACTAAGTATTCCCACCAAATTTCATATAATAATACCAAACCGAATAATCACAACACTCAGTCAAAGTTGCAGAAAAACAGCCTGCCAGAACTTTGATAAATATGACCAACTTCACAATGAAGCCCCAAGCAAACCAGACACAAAATAGGTCTGCAAATTTGCCACAATATTGCCAATACAAAGAGGAACACACATGCAAAATTTCAGATTATTCTGCCAATAAAACTGAGAGAAATTCTCAGATGAAAATCCCTGCCAATAAAACTGAGAGAAATTCTCAGATGAAAATCCCAAAAAGGAGCAGAAACAGTTTCTGTCCAAAAAGTTCCTAAGTCTAGAATGACTAAGTCCTACAAATATACACTACAGCTTACTACTAACTGTACGGATGCATACCAGCCGTTCGTAATCAATCAACTACCTCTATTAATGTGAGTGTACCTGAAACCTACACTAATAATTAACACACAGGACAAAACATCGTTTAAATATTTACAAGTCTTACTAATTCCGTCAATCGAATCGGGACAGTCCAAAATAAGTATCTTGTGACGGACGCGATTTCGCGTCCCTCACCAAACTGACGACGCCGCCGTCCCTAGCTCTTTTTGCGCATACTTGATGTCATGTCACACGGTCACACAATCACTTGACGAACTGATGCCACCTCACCAAAATTAATCCATATACGTGGCGTCCTTTCCACTCAATGCCTCTCACGCAACTTTTAGTTTGAATCCTTTCGTCATCATTATGATTCGTACTTGCAGTGTACCTTTCAACAATATTCCAAATCGGATCGCTTCGCGATCCGCCGTTCATTTGACTTACGTTTGTTCGCGCCACTCAATTAGAACCGTACGTCTCAATACACTTTGTACCTAGTACACAAGCTGCTATTACTGCGATGTGACTGGCGCAGCATGGCAGCACAATATCTTTATCACACACGCTGCTATGGCTGCGATGTAACCAGCGCAGTATGGCAGCATAGCAATGTGATACAGAGAGGACTAAAGGTTTCAGAAAAACCAACACTCCCCCAAACCTTTAGACTCTCTCAGCCACTAAGTTTACATTTCTCCCTTCTCCCCTTTTGTTCAATCGTCACAACCGCTTCGGCTAACGTTACCAGTGATTCAAATAACTCCGTACATCCCAAGCAATTAGTACCATTGCTCCCCCAATTTGCAGATCCATTCGAACCTCCACATTAAATGAGGATAGCATTAGAATCTCGTACTGTACCCACGAAACATTTTGTATGCACGAAACGGCACGCACTCACTAAACTGAATTTTTGAAACAACACTCCCTCGAAAATTTAGTTTCGTACATCCGAAATAATCTAAAAGCATGGTAGCTGCTATGCTTGCGATGTTAGATAAAGGTGTAGCAACATAGCAACATAGCAACATAGTAACATAGCAGCATAGCAGCTTAGCTGCATAGCAGCTTAGCTGCATAGCAGCTTAGCTGCATAACAGCATAGCAGCTTAGCAGCATAGCAGCATAGCAATGTAGCAGCGCAGCAAGATGTGTTTAGCGTCTCCACAGCTCCAACTCCCTCCGACCATCTTTTCCAAAATTCGTCCTTCCAAGACACACCATCGCTTCCGCTGCGTCTTTCTAAGTCTTCAAAATAAAACTCTATTTTTCAGTCAATTTTAGAACAATCAAAAACTAAAATTTTAAAATTCCACGAATATTTACCGAATGTTAATGGTAGTCACTTCTGTAAATTTACTTTTCACGCCGTCTTTTTTTGACCACTTTCGGACTACGTTTTCTTCTACGATTCATCCTTTTAATTCTACTTCCTTTCTTCGTTTTCTTACTGAATTTTGATGTTTTTCCCATTTTCGCAATTTTATTTTCTTCTTCCGTATTATGAACTTCTTCACGTACTCCGATTTTCTGAACCCTTTTCCTCTCTCCCTCTCTAAGTGAATTAATCTCCTTCTGCAAATTATTTTCAATTTCAACTTCCAAATGCCCTTCACTTCCTCCTAATATTCTTACTTCAACAACCTCTTCCTCTTGCACATTTTCATCACTCACCAATCTGTTGTTAGTAAAAGTGACAAAAACTGACTCTTTTTCTGTCACCCTTTTCTCCACTCCATTTCCGGTGACATCAAATTTTTCTTTTCCTCCCTCATGTTTCATATCTCGAAGAGTAACAATCGGCAAGTAAACAAATTCGTCCACGGGAAGTGTGGCCCTTTGTTTAGGAGGTCGAACTCGATTATCATCCCATCCATTCCTGAAGGTTTCTGCGACACATGCACTTTTATATAGCGGACATACCCTAAAAGTATGCCCTACATCATTACAATAAAAACAGTTTTCTGCCTGACAACTTTTCTTATTTCTCTGAAACTGTGATCTGACAACTTGACAACTCTCCCTATTCTTTAAAGCCTCATTATTAGCCTCTTCCTCTAAAGCACACCTGATTGCTAAAAGTAAGCTCCAATCTTTTTTATCAACTTGTCTTAATCTATCCAAAGCACACCTATATTCCTTTGGTAATCCTTTCATTAACAAGAAAGCCTTTTGAGCATTGGTGAAGTTTCCTCTTGCAATATCATTTTCTGCAAACAGTATTTGTATCCCAATAGAATAATTCAACATACTACCTCCATCATACTTATACTCAGTTATTTTTCTGACACTAATCATCCAGTGATACACAGAAGTCTTTTGATATGCACGTTCTAAACACTTCCAAAATTCAGCTGCACTTTCTAAACTAAGGTAAGTCATTACAAGTTTCTCATTCAACGATAGCTTGATAGTCAACAAACAGTCAATATTCTTCTCCTCCCATCCAATCGATGATTCACCACGTGTTCCATCCACCACATCCATTAACTTCCTCGACTTGAAGTAGCTCTCCATAATACTCCTCCAATAGTAATATTTAGATCCATCAAATATGGGTAATATTGATTCATCCAATATGGGTAGCCATGGGTGTGGGCCCATAACCTGTTGTTCATAGCCCTTTTCAGCCATGAATGTACCCTCGGAAGCACCACAGACTACCCCAAAACAGCCTCCTTTGATTCCACTCAGAATTCTACAGAATAACCAAACCAAGCTAAAAACCACACAACCAGATAGTTCCTAGTCCACTAAGTATTCCCACCAAATTTCATGTAATAATACCAAACCGAATAATCACAACACTCAGTCAAAGTTGCAGAAAAACAGCCTGCCAGAACTTTGATAAATATGACCAACTTCACAATGAAGCCCCAAGCAAACCTGACACAAAATAGGTCTGCAAATTTGCCACAATATTGCCAATACAAAGAGGAACACACATGCAAAATTTCAGATAATTCTGCCAATAAAACTGAGAGCAATTCTCAGATGAAAATCCCAAAAAGGAGTAGAAACAGTTTCTGTCCAAAAAGTTCCTAAGTCTAGAATGACTAAGTCCTACAAATATACACTACAGCTTACTACTAACTGTACGGATGCATACCAGCCGTTCGTAATCAATCAACTACCTCTATTAATGTGAGTGTACCTGAAACCTACACTAATAATTAACACACAGGACAAAACATCGTTTAAACATTTACAAGTCTTACTAATTCCGTCAATCGAATCGGGACAGTCCAAAATAAGTATCTTGTGACGGACGCGATTTCGCGTCCCTCACCAAACTGACGGCGCCGCCGTCCCTAGCTCTTTTTCCGCATACTTGATGTCATGTCACACGGTCACACAATCACTTGACGAACTGATGCCACCTCACCAAAATTAATCCATATACGTGGCGTCCTTTCCACTTAATGCCTCTCACGCAACTTTTAGTTTGAATCCTTTCGTCATCATTATGATTCGTACTTGCAGTGTACCTTTCAACAATATTCCAAATCGGATCGCTTCGCGATCCGCCGTTCATTTGACTTACGTTTGTTCGCGCCACTCAATTAGATCCGTACGTCTCAATACACTTTGTACCTAGTACACAAGCTGCTATTACTGCGATGTGACTGGCGCAGCATGGCAGCACAATATCTTTATCACACACGCTGCTATGGCTGCGATGTAACCAGCGCAGTATGGCAGCATAGCAATGTGATACAGAGAGGACTAAAGGTTTCAGAAAAACCATTATTATATTTGCGTGGCAAAACTTGATTGGTACACGTAATATAAGAATACGATTCAGGAAATCTTCAAAGAATCTCTAACAGCAAATTGTGACCACGTATTCGTACTAGCTAAGGTAAAGAGTGACTTGTAGGACGTATTGAATCAAATCTGTACGAGCGCATGAAACTTAAGATTTGGAAAAGTGTACTAATTGTCAAAATGGTTAGTGGATCGCGTGAAACAATATCCTCCGTCAAAGATTTTTTGCAGCTTTCGGTGGCCTCGCATCCTCCTGGCAAAAGCACATCTTATATGCGACGTGTACCCACTTGGGCGCGCAGTCGTCGTGTTATTCGTTCAGGCGCTAAGAATTGACCTACTCCGGGTCACTTGTTGCGAACTGAAAGTGTCAAACAATGGCGTATCCGATTATGCATCCGACGGTCCACGTTTACGCCCATAAACGTGGAGAATCAAATTGCTCATTGAGTAGGCTTGTTTTTTTGACATTTTATTTTTTTTGGCACGACCTTGTATGAAACATATGAGAGCGTTGTTCCATTAGGCGCTCTCTGTAAACGTCAAAAATTTGTTTACTGAGGCGATCGTTCCATTGTGTCGGGTCAGTAACCGACATTTGTTTTGCGTGGCACATTTTGATTGGTTCACGTAATAGATGAATACGATTCTGGTAATCTTCAAAGAATCTCTGATAGCAAATTGTGACCACATATTTGTACCAGCGAAAGGTAAAAAATGACTTGTACGACGTATTGAATTAAATATGTACGGGCGGACGAAACGTAAGATATGTTAAAGCGTACAAAAATGTCAGAATGGTTAGTGGATACCAACAGAAACGTGAAACAATATCTTCCGTCAAAGATTTTCTTGCGGCTTCCGGTGGCCTCGCATCCTCCCTGGCGGAAGGCACATGTCAATGCGACGTGTACCCATCTGGTCGCGCGGTCGTCGTGGATATTTGTTCACTTTTCCACGAGGCACGACGGTATTCGTTCAGGCGCTGAGAATTGACCTACTCCGGGTCACTTGTTGCGAACTGAAAGTGTCAGACGACGGCGTATCGGATAATATATCCGACGGTCCACGTTTACGCCCATAAACGTGGAGAATCAAATCCCTCATTCAGTAGCCTTGTTTTTCTGACATTTTTTTTTCTTTGGTACGACACTTTACGAAACAGTACGGCTTTCAGTAAACAACGTCATTTTTCCCCTAATGGAACCTTGCCCCGACTTTGTATAAACAACGGCATTTTTCCCAGGGTAAGATTCCATAAGGGGAAAAATGTCGTTGTTTATTGAAAGTCATACTGTTTCATACAGTGCCGTGCCAAAAAAAATAAAATGTCAGAAAAACAAGCCTACTCAATGAGCGATTTGATTCTCCACGTTTATGGGCGTAAACGTGGACCGTCGGATGCATAATCGGATACGCCATTGTTTGACACTTTCAGTTTGCAATAAGTTACCCGGAGTAGGTCAATTTTAAGCGCCTGAACGAATAGGATCGTGCCTCGTGGAAAAGGGAACAAATATCCGCGGCGACCGCGCGCCCAAGTGGGTACACGTCGCATATAAGATGTGCTTTTGCCAGGGAGGATGCGAGGCCACCGGAAGCTGCAAAAAATCTTTGACGGAGGATATTGTTTCATGTTTCTGCTGCCATCCAATAACCATTTTGACATTTTTGTACGCTTTTTCAAATTTTAAGTTTCGTTCGCTCGTACAGATTTAATTCAATATGTCGTACGAGTCACTTTTTACCTTTGCTAGTACAAATACGTGGTCACTATTTGCTGTCGGAGATTCTTTGAAAATTACCATAATCGTATTCATCTATTACGTGTACAAATCAGAGTGTGCCACGCAAAAAAATTGTCGGTTATTGACAGGATACAATGGAACGATAACTTTAGTAAACGGATTTTTGACGTTTAGTGAGACCGCCTAATGGAACAACGCTCTCAATCGACCCGATCTGTAGAGTTGGCCGTACGATTATAGAAATGTATGATGGAACTTCACCCTTAGTTTCAACCGCCATCTCTTTCTAGTTAACGGCCTACAGGCGGGCCAACAACTTGGGATGCGAGACAATCGTCTTAAATCATTTTTTTGTCGGTAGAGTTGTGCGTTATGATATTATTTGCCACGTCATCTGCATCGCCTTGATCGGCTGCATCGTGCCTTTGCGCATCGCTTGTTGGCACGATGTGATGCGTTGCGATGCGCATCGCTTCGTTCACGGTATCGAGACCTGTGCTTCTCCTGGTAATTTATTTTTGTTGACCACCGTTGTCGGTTGAATTAACATGCCATTGGTCGCTGAATATTTGATTCAATGCTCAAAATTGCGAAGACGCGTGCAAATGATACAGTACAGTTCAGTACAGTACTGTACAGTACACCTTGAATGGTTATTAGTAGTGTTGGGTATCGAGGACCTTTTGCCGATATTCGATATATATCGAATTTTAGGTACCCGATAATCGATATATCGCTTCGATATATCGAAAACCAAATCATCGCGATATATTGCCGATATATCGTATCGCCGATATATCGAGGCATTAAAAAAAATCATTTTTTTTCCCGTTTTTTTTTTCAAAACGATTTCCGTACGATTTTCCGTTATAGGACTGTACGGACACCCAGCTTTTGCGGTATATATCGCGATAGTTTATGTTGGTCCCGGTACGATATATCGAGGAATCTGCTCGATCGATATTCGATATATCGAATATCGAAATTATCGCGATATGAATTTACCCGATACCCAACACTAGTTATTAGTGTATAGAAGTTATTAGTGTAAAGAAAAAATTAGCGTCATTCATTCTAATTTAGTGCCAGGAGACGTGGCAGATTATGGTCCACGTCCTTAAATAGTGTAGTTTATTATATTTAAGGTATCAATGTCAAAATTTCGGGGTGCCGATATAGCGTACATAAGGCTAATAACGATTCACGGTGTACTGTACATCTGCTACGGTACTATAGTACTATACTGCTACGTTGTACTGTAGTTCCGTATTATGTACGTACTATACGTATTTTTTGAGTATAATATACCTGTCATACGAGGTTACCGGATATACCGTTTGCACGCGTTTTCGCTCGTCTGATGTATGAACTGAACTGAGGATGCTTTGAGGACGTTCACAGGACGTTTTGACCGAACCGACCGATCGAAGTTGACGTTCTCAACGGATCTGAGCCGTTGGAAAGTTCACACGCGGCACTGAAGTTTCACCATTGCATAACTCCCGCGCTACGCTGCTTCCGCACGGAACATCATTGCTACGGAGTACGGACTGCACGTACCGGTCAAAGCGTACGATCGTACGTACGAATGAGTCCGCGGGCAGCAGCCAATAAGTTTTCTGTCCTTTGGTCGCGGCCAGCGCCTCTGCCTGCCGCAGCACGCGGCATGGCGGCCGCATATTATTGCCGCCCGCGCCCGGCTACTTTCCACCGGCATGTCAACTGTAAAGGGTGAAACCCTCCGTCTACATTCTTGTGCATTCTCCGTACTGCTATGCTCTGCACTGCGCCAGACTGCCATCACTACGTCTACAGGAGCTCGCCGTCTTCCTCCTTCTTGTAGCTTCCCGTCTCCTCTTAGCCATGGCTCCTCTCTCTCCACCAGTGGCTGGTCGCTGGTCGTCTGGCCTCTTCGCCTGCCACCAGGACTGCCAGATTTGTGAGCCTCGATCTCCTCCTGCCGTAGAAGCTGCCTCGAGCGAGCCTTGGTGGTTCCTGTGTGCGCGAGGCTGACGCGTGTCTTGGTTTTTGCGTCTGTTTGTGGCTGTTTGTTTGCCACGTGGCGGTTGCAGGCTGGTGCGTCCTCTGCTGCCCCTGCGTCCAGATCGGCCGCAATTCTGAGATTATCACCGAGGGCGTCACAGGTGAGTGACATTGGTCACATAGTCAGTCACATTTGACTCTTGACATGTGACACGTGAGGTGTGACGTGTCAAATGTGCCATGCGGCATGGTCTGTGACGGTGGCCGAGTACTTGCCACGTGTCACATTTGACGTTGACTCTTATAATATGACATGTCAAATGTGGCACGTGACAGTACGTGTGACGTGTCAAATGTGACATCTGAGATTCCGTGTGACGTGTCAAATGCAACATCGTGCGTGACATCGTGTGACGCATTGGCCATTGCAGACTGCTGTACGGCCGGGTGCCTGTGGTACGTTTTGATGCTGGCGTCCGGCGGGCTCTGCGGCTGGCTCTACACGTGCGGCCAGCGGGGGCTGCTGCGCGCCAAGTACCAGCTGCCAGCTCAGCCTTGTACGGACGGCCTCGCGCACTGCTGCTGCATGGCCTGCGCCGTCTGCCAGGAGGCGCGGGAACTCAGGGCCAACGGATGGAATCCGATGCTTGGTGAGGGGAGGGAGGGAGGGAGGGAGGGAGGGAGGGAGGGAAGGGAGGAAAGGAGTTGGTATTGAGGGGGTGGACACACATTCGGGGTTTTTAGCACTCGTTCGGTTTTGTTATGTCCAATCAGTGACATTTTCTTTTCTTTTTGTTTTGTTTTCTTTTTTAACTATGTATTAAGCAATGTAGAGATCTCCTCATAATTTGTTCCTTTTACTTTTTTTTTTTAGTCGTTTGAAACCAAGTTACAGTTTGGAGTTTTCTGAAAATATAAAAACACGCTGGGGATAAGTTTGTTATGTTTTTACTTAATTCTTACTTCAAATTATGTCCCCTTTTTTTCAGAAATTAAGTTTTGGTTTTGACTCACTTTATGGCGATATCAAAACTCAGTTAAACTCAGTTCTTCAAACCAATCCCTTTCTTTCCTTCAAGCATTGATCTAACAAACAAATAAAAAAGAAGAAAAAAAGAAAAAAAAGAAAAAAAGGAAAGGTCTTTAGTTAGATGGAATTGTATCAGTGACTGAATCAAGATAGTTTATGATTTACCCCGTTTATCCCACTTATTATAATCATACGAGAAATGAATAAGAACATTCGCGAAAGTAAAAAGTCTTTTGTTGAATCAGAAGTTTTTGTTACAATGCTATCCTCTTTATTTATCAGTGTTATAAATATTCCTTGTTTTTATCCCCTTTATGAAACTCATCACGTCTTTTTCATAAATTAATAGTGGAGTACAGTGAAGGCCACGTTAAAAGTGAGTATGGCTTATTTTTCGTGGAAGGATTCAATGCTAATTGTTTCTTTATTTTGGTATTAATTTGTTCTTTTTAGTCTTTTTATCATAATGTCTTTGCTTTATTGTTTTTTGACTGTGTTTTAGCAATGGGTTTTCAGATTATATTGTCAATGACATTCTTTCCTCTCACGTTACTCGAGCATATTTCCATGAATTAATTATGAAAGTTTTAGGTCCCAACCACATGTATATAGTTTTCCTCCAAACTGGAAGATATTTGCGGCAATTCATTGATTGCTTTTTGTTGGTTTCATTTAAGTCCACACCACAAATCCAAAGGATTTGCCCCATTTTCTCCAATATATATTTTTGTGGTAACCGTTATTGCTGCTGAGAACCTCGCTCTTTTGACAATGCTGAAAATGCTAATGGGAACCTTGTTCTTTTGACATTGCTGAAAATGCTTCTTTTTTATATTAATTAGTGTGCTGTTTGGCGAATGCGATTCTGACACCTGGTGGGAAACAAAATGCAGGCTACACAAGCAATCTTGTTCAGTTCCAACAGCTCAACAAACCGCCTCACCCTATGGAAATGCACAGAATATGAGGTGGAGAAAGTTTCGAGAATGTTCTTTTTAACCCCACGGAAATGCACAGTATATGATGTGGAGGAAAGTTCAAAAGCTTGCTTTTTAACCTTGTTATAAAGCACCGAGTATGAAGTGGAGAAAGGTTCAGAAACGTACTTCAACAAAAGGACCCTAAAATTTCCTTTAGGACATGTTTTAGATTCACACCCTTGAGGTTTTGACGACTATTGTACAGATTGCTGTACAAAGTTGATCTGTTTTGGGATGAATATGATTGTGATCATAGCTTTTTCATTCTAGGTAAAAACAAATGGTCTTTTTTTGTTTTTATGTAGAGTAGATTTTCCCCTCATGTATGTTCAGTTATTTATGTATAATATGAAAATAGTTTGAGAAAGTCGATTGTGCTTTACAGAAGGTTCTCGCTGTCGGTTCTTGGAAGTCAGTTTCCTAAAGAATGATCCCGGGAAAAGTTTTTGGTATTCGAAATTCCAGGTTTATAGGTATTTCAACATTACCTATAGAAAATTTTTGAGGAAAGTTTTCTTCCATCAAAAGAAAGTAAATCTTTGGTGTGTTTCTAGACCCAATCCAATGTCACATACATCTGTTTACACTATTTCTTAAAATTTGTGGATATTGCAGGCCAACACTAATATTGTACATTTTTTCAAATCTAGGAATTACTTTTTTGTCCTGTTTGGGCGAAGAGTTTGATTCATTTATGTAGACTGACAAAGATGGTCGGAATTCTCTGTTTTTGGTGTTTCGTTTTTGTTTTTGTGTTAGTTTTTTTGCGTGTCCTTAGTTTGTCATGTTTACTTTCAATGTTTCTGTTTCTTATGTGTTTGAGCCTGTGACCTTTCCACCATTGTTTTACCTTTTTCTCCTTTTTCGCGTCCATGTACTTAGATAGTTTCCCATCATGCCTCATTCAATAAATTTTTTAGTCATTGGTTTGTAAGATGAGAAAATATCACTCATATTTTTGTTCACTTTGGAGCGACTTCTGTTCAGGCATTGCACAGTGCTTGAAAATATATGGAGAGTCTCATCGATGACCATGGGGCCAAAAATGAAATCTTTTTGCACTAAACAAAAACGTCCTGTTTGTAGTAAAACGAATGTTAAACCAGGAGACAATTTTTGACCTTCGGCTGCGAGGATCGTTCACAGTTGCTCCTTGCAAGCCTTCGACATACACAATCAATCATACTAGGGTAAATGACACTAGTTTTGGCTCCGTGTATTCCCGGCCCTGGTCACTGAATACCGTTACTAGCGCCCATAGAATCAATATGTGAATGAACCAGACAATACAATACCTTAGTGTTGGGCATGGGAAACTTTCCTATTACGATAAATCCTGTAATCGATGTTACCGATTATGGAATGCAGAAGGGGAAATATTTTTTGGTGATGAAATAGTTGATAACCTCAATATACTTCTATACATAGTGTATGTAGTAAATTATACAGTATATACGATTATTGTATGCAATGTGGCAATATCGCGCACCACAATCTGACGCGTCCACGACGATTTCGAGGAGTCAGTCGTGATCGTCCGTTCGAGCTTTATATGGTGTGATATCCGGAATAATTCTTTCGTTTCCGCCTTCGTTAAATGGGTATGGGCCTCTTTTTTCTTTTAAAGTAAAATTTCTTATGAATGTGTTTATCAATTTGACATATCCCTGCTGTACCTTTAGTACGCCATTTTTAAGGAAAATACAAATAGCACGCTATCCTCAAAACCTATGACAATGCGTAGCTTGAAGGCTAAGCAGAAACTGCTAAAAGTAAAGGGTCACTAATCACAATATTTGATAATCTACCGAACCACTGCATCAGGAAATACCGCAATAAATCGTCTAACCAATATATCGAGCCACTATATCCAAAAGCTACCGTTTCTGCCATTAGCAATCGAATAAAAATTTATTGATAAACATGGACGGTGATCTAACCCTTTGACTGTGCATGTTATAATAACGTTGCAAGGACCTCACACTAAAAAAGTATTAAATATTTTAATTTCACAGTGATAACTACGAAATCCTAATAACGCCGGGCAGTGTAGTCAAGCACTGGAGGCCCCCTATGCATGTTGTCGACTAATTACTTGTGATTTACATTGAAGCGTGGCACAGCTATGCTTTTTGGTGTACCAGATGGCAAAGCTCAGTCATTTGACTTCCCATTCCTATACATTTGAGAAGCCAGCCAGCTGTTTGCTTTGAGGTTTTCAACAAAGCTTTCACGTAGTCTTGGTTCTCTTCCACATGGAAGTTGGTTTCGCTAACTCTCTAATTAAAACAGACATAAGCAGGTGTACAATATTAAGTACCCAGCGCCCTTCAGTTTCAATACTATTTAATGGAGAAAAGAACGAAGCATTCTGGGGTCTGTAGGCTCTTGCATCTCCTACGGCAAAACCCTATCTACAAGCAAAAACTATGCTGATAAAATTCGCAGGACATTTAATTTCAAAATCACTTTTTGGTTCACTGTTCTATTAAAGCCATGTTCGCCTCATATATTTGTGTATTGACATATTGAAACATTGTTCAGTTATTCAATCATAAGAACAATCTGTTCGCGAATAAAAACAAAGACTGACCTGACTGGCTTTCCCTAAACCATAGAAAAACAAAAAAAAAAAAAAAAAACGAAAAAAAGACAATTCTAGACAAGGCCAAGCCTGGTGGTAGTCAATATCTGCCCCATTTTGGTGGGTGTCAAAAAAGAGATTCCACTACAGTACAAGGATTTATACATTGGATAGTACAAATGAGTTCTTCCCATATTATGCACATCCAGAACTTCCATTCCAACCCTCAGCAGAGTTCCCACAAATGCAAACATCAATGTGTATCACCTCCTCTTAAACACAAATAATGAACCCCTGGATCCTCGACCAATTCGAACACGGTCATCCAAATAGGTGACTGAAAGCTGTACACTGCTTACGCCTCCATATTGTAAACTTATTGGCCCGAGCTCAAAAGTGGGGGATTCAAACTCCACCTTCACCCATTTTTTATCCAAAGGTTCAAACTTCCCTGGACCCATCCAAAAACCCTCCAACCAAATAATCTGTTTAGAAACCAAACATGTCTTAAGCATCTGACTGCGGAGCAAACAGTGCATACCAACATAACCAAAATATGCCAAAATAATCCAAAATAAGCCAGAATTTAGACATGTTCATCATGGGAGGAGAAGATGGTACCTTTCAACAACACTCTGCCTGGGATAATGTTTAACGCGCGAAAAACAACACGATTTCCTACAAAGGTGGGCTCACTAATGGTCTGTACCAACTCAGTCGTATTCAAAAGGAAACGGCCAAGGAGAGAACGGTAGTAACCACCCGCGGCCGTAGGGCTGGAGGTGTATGCGACATCCCACTCTGTCAATTGCACCACGATTTGTTGAGAATTTTAGTTCCAATTCATTCTTGACCTGAATTCTCTACTGCTGAATAATTGGCACTAAAAAGGAGGAATCTTGTGAGCAAAGAAAGAATTCCTTGCTCACATCCAAGTGTATGTGTGAAGATAGACTCCATTTTTTGTTTGCAAATGCCTTCTTTGACCTACCTTACCGTGAAATAGAGAACAAAATTACCGTGCACATTCACTTATGGCTTCAACAGTTACACTACCCATCGTTATGGGCTTGAGGATTGATTAGTGTTAGTGCGAAATTAGAATACATAGTAAATAATTAGTGCAAGGAGACGTGGCAGATTGTACTCCACTCCCTTATAGTATTGTTAAGACTATTTTATGATTTTAGGCCAAAAAAATTCGCGACCAAATTAGTATTACTAACTAATGTACCGGCTCTGAAATGTACCAACACAGGCTCTAAATGGCATCGGTATTCCCATGTGAGTTTGAACACTCTTTATAAATTTAGATTTTAAAGACAATGGCGAACAGTCGCTCATGTATGCGACTCTCGACTTCATTACTACGGCTTTCCAGCAGCATCCACTTTCCGCTTTCTGCAGCAGCAGCTTTCCAGCAGATAACAAAAACTCACCACCAAAGACCAGCGGACTCTTCAGAGGCTCGTCGACACAGTTTTGCTCCAAACGAGTCACCAAGTCTTCTATCTCGCGCCTTCTTTCTTCTTCTGCCGAAGCTCCCCTGTCGGTTTCTGCAACCTAGCCGGCAAAATTGCAATGAACAAATTAACAAGTTACAAACACGAAAATTAAAAGGGCACAAATCCACTATGGCGTGAGAATCACAAAATGACGACAACAGTGATACTGTCACAAATTGTCACACTTCATAAACCGCTGCAAGTAAACAAAAATAGTTTAGGCCTCCTTTGTAGTCCATATGATTCGAGTCTGGTAAGCTGTAGGATCCTCGTACCAGAGCGAGAAGCTTATCGACGACCTCTTTATCATCAACGGCTGCGATTGAAGCAGGCACCTGAGCGGCTCCAGCGACGACTGCGGGAAACTTAGGCGTACAATAGGACCGCGACAGCTGTCGACCAGCTGTCAAGCCTACAGAAGATAGACACAAACTGTTTTGCGTCCATCTTGACACGCTGACTGGAAGGCCCAAGGCACGTGGCACGGGGATAGAGGTTTGAGAAGGGGCTCGAGAGGAGACCAGTATCGTCGAGGCGCGAGACTGGAGATGGCAAGCTGACGCCATTGCAAAGATAGTGAAGAGCTGGCACGGCAACTTTATATATGGGAAGGATGGCACTTAAGCCTGTGGCCCATGCCCAAGTTTCGCACCATATTGCAGCTTGCAAAGATCGTTTTGCGTCCTAAAATGACGCAATAAATCCGACCAAGCGAAATGGCCACGATTGACGTTCCAATATCAGCAGCGCCACTTATTTTCTGACGCGTGTACATTATGGACGAGAAATTAGGAGATTGGTATTCAAAGAAGCGTGAACTATTTCCGCCAGAAATTCTTTACTGTTTCCGCCTTATTTTAGACTCGACGGATGTGAATGTACATATTTCGTACAACGCACCGTTACGTTTGCGTACGAAATCCGACACTCTCATTGTCTGGTTTTTGAAGTTACGGAAAAACTGCGTATGGAGTACAGGTGGAGGAAGTAGCAAAGAATAAGGCGAAAATACCTCCCCCCAAGTGAAATATTCTTAACTTACCAATTAAAGTGTATAGACACTAATAATACTTATAAATGGACAGCACTGCTAAAGTACATTGAAAGTACTTTACAGTGCTTTGTTGTGTGCTTCATTGTACCATGTAGTGGAACCATAACCGTTTCTTCAGTTTTTTTGGTTACTATGAATGTATTTTATTCTCGATCATTTAATCGCTTGTTCTGCGTCTTCTGGTTTATTTAAGATTTATGCAGCTTCTAAAGAAAGATATTGAACTTCCATCAATGTTCATTTGATCTTTACCTTTAATTGGAGGAAATCGACATCTTGACGATGCCTCTTGTGATATCTCTTACACAAAGAGTTTACAGTCTTCTCTCTTACAAGTACACACCTTCGTCTTGACTCTGTCCTCTTTCGCTTAATCTTGAACCTACCCTCATAAGATACTTGCTAGCAACACCATAGAACAGAAGCTCCTGCAAGCATTATTAAAACAGCTCTCCTAAGTTGCAAGAATAAACCCTGGTTTTGGATTCTTGCACCGATGTGTTCCCAAAATAAATTTTGGCCATTTACCTCGGAGTACATTTGATGTCATGTCGGTTTTTCCAAACTGGAACGTTCATAATGTCCAGAGTTGGCACAGTATCTCCACAGACCATTACCAAACCATTTTTCTCTTTATAAGAAATCATTCTGTCACATAAAAAAATGTACGATTGATTGCAATTCATTTCCTGGATCATGGTTCACCTACAACCCTCTGAAAATGCTCACTAGTTGCCTCCTAGGAAGGCTGTCCTAAATACAAATTTTATCGTAACTACTTCACATGGAGGCACAACAAAGCAGATATTCAACTGTGGCAATCTTAAGTAAAAATACATGTTTCTGTAAACCCTGCCATCTACTTCAATATGCAAATGGGTAGCATTTGCTTTTTTAAACAGATCAATGCGACTGTGGCGACCAGTATCAGCTAAATACAACTCCATTATAATCATGAAATATATATTTGTATTTTGTACTTCTGATCTCTTTCAACATTGCTTCTCATTTGTCCATCCAGAGGTGTCCATCAGTGCTCCGCCTTTGACTGCCATTGACCGGTCAAAAGAGAGGATATGCCAATGGGAACCTCACACCGTTCCATCGTCTCTCGTGAGCCGCCCATTCCGGGTAGTTGAGCTCCTCTAGGAGGACCGCCTTGAGCTCATAAAGTGACTTTTCAGGCGGCTTGCTATCATCCTCCAGCATCTTGTTGAGGACCTGAGACACATCACGGTATACCACCCACCACCATTAGTGAGACGATCCACAAAATCGGGATACAAAAATGGGCATACAAATTTGTAGCTTCAATACCTACGCTCGACAAGGAGTAGATATTATGTCTACACGTACATCTGTCCTTGAATCTGTCATATACATACGCTACAATCGTTTCAAACATTAACAATTTTTTTCATCTAAAGTGGATAACACGGGGGTCCTTAAAGCAGGAACTTCCTCTAATGCCGCACTTGTATCCAATAGCAAACTTGAATCCAGGATATTCGGGGCACCTGTTCGCCTCTGTTAAAAACAACAAATAGGCAACCTTTAAGCTGAAAAAATTGGGACTCTATCCATTTCTAATCACTGACCTGGAGAGCCATCCCTGATCTGCCTGATCGCTGCTCTCGCTTCACTGACAACAAAGCGAACTTTGTCTGTCCTATATCCACCCATTTACGTATTTCCGCGAAGTTCGTCTCAAAGGCGTCGTCCTTTTCTTCTGCGATCTTCTCCCCAGCGTTCTCGCTGGAGGAGTGGGCAGAGGCGGTCGCCAAGACTAACAGACTGCCTGCCGGGCTCTCGCCAGAATCTCCACCAGGAGCCGTGGGAAGGACGGGCTCCGCATTAGAAGATCCCTCCTGTGGATGGTCACACGGCAAAATCTGGCTCATACTTTAGAAAAAGGAAACACTAACTATTTACAAGATGCACGGCGACTACAGAACAAGCTGAGACAGGAAGGAGGGGCGGCTCTTTCAAAAGATTACAGTCACGGCTCTTCCTTGAGTTAAAGTTGTATGCACAGAGGAGTTTGCAGTAGCAATTAGACGTTAATAGCGTAATTCTACACTCCAGGTTCCTTGCAGCCCTTACCACTATGTGACTCACCTCATTCTTGTGGGTCTCTTGCGGCAAAGAGTAGCTCTGAGAGTAAAAAAACAACATCAATTTCTTTGAACAATCAATAGAATTTTCACTCACCTCATTCTTGTCAGTCTCCTGCGACACCACAGCACATCCATTCGACTCCCCAGAAGTCAACTTGCCCTGAATAACCCCCATGAGGTTGAATCAGAAAAATAAACTGATTACAAGAATAAGATTCTTTCAATAGCCACCAACTATAAGCGACTGCACTCTAAAAATATAAAGTTGGATGTACCTTATTTGCCTGGTCCATCTCAGCCAGCGCAAGTCCTTTGCGATAAAGGGCATCGACGAGAATATCACGAGAAGTCTCCATTTCCTTTTTCACTTTCTGTTCTCTCCCCAATCCAGACATGTGACTCAGTGAGACTTCGCATGCCACTGCCATAGAATCTCGACAGAAAAACCGTCGCTATTGAAACAAGAGGCTCCCACTGGCTATCAGTGTTTCAATCCATAAGGATATACTATATGTGGTTACCAGTATTATATTGGTTTTTAGCACTTCAATGCACGCAAAATACAGGGTATATATATATACAAAATATAGTATGACCATACATTTTCGCAAGTTAGAACGTTTAAACCATAGAGGCATGCTACTTGAACTAATTTGCACCTCTGGTTTCATGAGTAGGGCAACTAGTGGACAACACACAAAGACGAACATAGAGGTTCCACAAATTTAAATATTTAACTTGACTATTTTCTGGTTGCCAATGATGTTTTCGGTAAAATAACCATGTGAGCAAGGGAGACAAGTCAAAGTCAAAGCTCCCATTAAATGAACTTGATAACGTATTCCTTCACATGAATGCTCCCTCGCAATTAAAAAAAACTGCTCGGGGCAAAGCAGCAAAACTAAGACTTCCCCAGCCAGTAACAAATCATCAAAACCACTGCAGTACATGAGGCAGAAATCTCACCCTCAACAAAACAAAGCTATCTATCTCCGAGGAGAATCCCCGGTATCTCGACTTACCGCAGCTTCTGAACCCTCAGCGTCACTCTTCATGGCAAAATGCAAAGCCAAAGCCCCTCGGTCGATCACTTTCACCATCGCATCTGCCGCAGCGACCACCTGTCACCATCCCAAAACCGGCGCTTTCAGACCTCCGTTCAGCACACAAGGATTTTCAAAATTTTAAGATCGCTAGTTTTAGCATTTTAAAATAATTTGCCAGTCAATACCACCTTTATACAGAGGACGTGGCCAGTCCTAAAAGGCAGTGCCCCTGCACTGCGATGTATGAGCTAAATAGAATCAACATACCTGCGGCAATAAACTTTCACGTTTCTCTTTGTCCTTGACGTCGTCCAAATGGCGAAGAATTTCGGACAAGAGAGGCAGGTGCTCAGGATATTCCTCCTGCTCACAGCCATACAAAGTTGTTAATTAGGCTACTATTCAAGCTTTTCATTTCTTCAACGATTTTGAAAGAAACGTCCATACATTACTCGGAAAAACGTAAAACTAGAAGCAGACAAATACTTCCTCAAATGGTTCTTTTATTGTTAACATACAAAGCCATCTACAGGATACTGAACAAGAGCCAAACAAACATACAGTCATACACGTGCGCCAAAGAGTATTATCGGGCGCTCGCAAACGCTTCAAGCCACAACCTAGACCTCATAAGAACCACTTGAAGAGAAAAATTGAGAGTTAATAACATTACACACATGCTAGTACACCATATCCATCAGCTTAACAGTCTGTCCAGCTTTTCTATGACAAAATGGTCAGACAGTTTACAAAAAAACAGTTTTGAGAAGTACCTGAAGTGCCACAGCCAGCTCATCATACTCCTCTTTCTCTTGGTCTGTTGACGATGGGAGGCTTTTAAGAAGCTTCACTTTAGCATCTCGCAGCTGTTTTGAAACACCGTGCAGTGAAACATGTGAGTCGTTGTAAAATATCTACACCTTGAGCTCTATGGGAGTACAGTTTCTTTTCACCTCTCAAACTTATTATGCTTCGTGCAAAATTTTGGACATTTGTTTGGCAGAGACCAACAAAAAAACACTTAATTTTTCAGCTCGAAGTTGCGATGAACTAGAAAAACTACAAAATAAGATGAATGGGTTTGTGAGGCGCAGAAAATAATGGAATCGCAATTTAAATAAATTACCAAATGTTTAATAAAGCACAGGCAGCACAAGTTGAAAACAGGATTCGAGCACAAACAATATAAGACCTAAGAAAAGTGTACTTATTATACTGAAAGATCTGCTGTTGGAGCTACTAGTGTTCAGTTTTCTCAACGTGATCTCAACTAACATGAAAACTGCGATGGGACGGTGAAAAATAGCCATCTGCCATCAGAATTTAAAAGCTGTACCAGAGGAGACAAATGGCTTACATCATCGTCTAGCCGAAGCTTTGCTGTCTTCTTTGTCTCGTTGGAGGGCGCATCCTTCGCCTTATCCTCTGCCTGAAGAACAGACTGCATGTGAGACTTGTCTGCTCCTTGTAGTACAAAAAAAACAACATAACCACCTAAGCTAAGGTGTTCTTAAGCTATGTTGTCATGCAACATAGCTTAAGAAACATCCAAATCTGCAGGAAGATAGCCATCTCACAAGTGCAAGAACTTCACTTTTTGTTCCAAATCTAGTTTATCCAGCCTGCCGCAAAGTGGTTCAGATACAATCTCCAAATCGATGCTCTTATGCATCTAACAGACCTTTTCAACTACTGAACAACAAAATAATGGTCAGAATATACCATTTTTGCTTTGTACCAGATGTGTCGCTCAACTGCAATATACTTGCATGAACAGTCATCAAAAGTCTCTTTCTTAAGCAATTTTTTTTAAACAGACTACATCTTTTTTCAAGGTGCGGCGTTACCTTCGAGACCATGTCGGTGCATATCCATGCTGCCTCTCCCAGCAAAAGAAAACCAATTACAGCCTGCAAAGAAAGCTTACTGGGTTGCCTTCCGTACCTTGCTGGGCTGCGGCACCACATAGGCAGCCTGTGCTGCTGCCGGACAGGCCTGCCCGTTGTCCGGGCCGCCTCCAGATACCGAGAGCTTCCCATAGGTGATTTGCCCCAACAACGTGGTGCCTACCACAGCATCCTGCAGACAGCCACAGAGAGAGATATGTGTGTGTGTGAGAGAGAGAGAGAGAGGAGGGAGAGAGAGGGGGAGAGAGAGGGGGAGAGAGAGAGAGGAGAGAGAGGGAGAGAGAGGGGGGAGAGGGAGAGGGAGAGAGAGAGGGAGAGAGAGAGGGGGGAGGAGGAGAGGGAGGGGGAGGGGGAGTGGGAAGGGTAGGGGGAGAGGTAGGGCAGACAAAAGGGAGGCGACTGGTTAAAGAACGAGGAATGCACCATTCACCTTCCAATAGTCCCACCATAGTGGCAGACAAGCTCGTTACCTGGGGACCTTTGGTATCTAGCATATATCCAGCATACAGTCACAAGCTCGTCACACACCAGCAAAAAAGTGTTGAATGTCCTTCAATACGTCGATTGTACTTAAGAACATAAAGACTGGGAGCGCTCTACCGGGCAGGTTCCCTGACATCTAGAGTGCTAAAGGCAAAATAATTTCTGTTCCGCAACAGCAAAAGCGAAGACATGACGCACGAACAGAAATTATTTGTGATCCTTATTATTAACCTTCCTTTTCAACATGTAAAACTATCAACATGACTGACAAGGAAAAGAACCTCCATTCACCATATGAAAACACAGCTCAAACTACTGTCATAATGGGCAATCACAAAGGTGTACCAAAGAATAGACGTAAGCTAGACAAGGGCTTTCAATACACCTTTGGAAGCTTGTCCTCCGCCGGTCCTGCAACAAAAATGGGTCTCCTCGTTCTGAATCCCCATCACACCCAGAATCTCTTCTCAGAATGTGAAGCACACCAAAGAAAATGATGCCAAGATGAGAGGTAGAGAAGAAACTTTTCCCACGGCTACGAGCCCGGTTTTAGGAAGGATTAAATGGAATGAAGAAATTGAGTTTCGTCGTACAGTTCAGCTTTTTCTTTTTACGGCTTCATCGGATGAGTACAGCTCAATCTTTTTGTAAAATGGTTTGGTTCAGTTGACTTCGGCCAACCACTGCCTAAGTACCGCTTTGGACACGTTTTGATCCTGTCAGAAATTTGTCAACTGTACATTCACCACAATCCTCGGATTCTGGCAAGATTAAGCTTCTCTACAGAGCTAAAAGCAAATAACAGCTTATTTGTTGAAAATAATTTGGCATATTAGTTCAGAATTGAAACCAGTTTGAGCTATTGTCACTTCACGATTTTAATCCACCATGTTTCACTGTGACTCGCCAATAAACTGAGCCCGAACAGAACCAAACAAGGCCAAGAATCCACTGCTAAGAGCAAGTTAAATATTCATTTTCGCCCTCTCCGCTTAGACAAAGAGCAATAACATTTCTACTGCTGTACCAGATGCAATGTTAATTGGCATGTGCAAGAAAGCCAGACCCAGGAGCCATGGCAGAGGGCTTGAAGGCGTTCTCCCCAGTGAGAACATCGTCAATCGTGGTGTAGAAAGATAGCTTTAGAGAGCTCTGTCAAAAAAAAAAAAATATCAAGTGGTGAGAGTTGGCAAGAAAACTCATCATATCAGAATACAAAGTAAACCTGTGATGGCGAGGAGGGAGATTGCTCAGAAATCAAAGTTTCGAAATTTACCTTTTATGGGTAATCATACAGTTTTGTGAGCAACCACACGTACGAAGAGCTGTACAAAGCCAGGGCAAATTTTAAAAGTGTAATCCCCCAATGCAATAAAAATGAATTCGCGTTTCACACAAGTTAAAAAAAATGATGTCCATTCAAAAGCTACAGAGAGGATCTGCAAGATATTCTAAAAATCCTCGAGTGCTCACAGTGGCCTTTCCAAGAAGAGATTCATGAACGTCCATCAGACAAGATGACTCACCTTGTCGTCTAGTGACCGGTCAAGTAGAAATGAAGTCTTCTTCAGCTTCTCCAACAATGGTACATCATCATGCCTGCAGCCAAAAGAGAGAAAACACTCAGCAGTGGTACTAGGACTACCGCCATGTATATGCTGATAGAAACACTGTTTCCTATGCACAAAGTCACCCATTCTCAAATTAACCTTCGATCACTGTCTCCTTGCCTCAAAGTAAGATACTTGACAATCAAATCAATATCCCCTTGCAAACCTAAAAAGGCCATAACCTGGTTTCCCATGAAACCTGTTTGCGAGGCCTCACCTAAGCAGCAGACGAACCGTATAGTCGCCCTTGTTCAGTTTCACTGCCTTTGGATATATGTTCCCGCTGGCCAGGAGGCGCTGCAGCCAGCACCAGGGTTCAGAGCCAAGGTTTACTTTAGCTACATTACATATTCAGCCATAAAGTGAACTTTATTAAAAATAAAATTTGTTTTCTGTTAATCACAGAGACTACTTATTAGCTTAGCAGTTGCAGATAGGAAGATTCAAAGACCTTGGAACTATTAAAGGTTCATCTGTAATTTTTTCTTCGGTCAAAATCTCTGCGTACGAAGTGGGAAGAGTGGCGTTCTTTCATAACTAACGATAAATTGCCCATCAAAGTACAATAGTACAGGAATCGGTACTAATTTTCTAAACTCACTTTAAACAAAAAGCAACAAAAAAGAAGCGACAACAGCTCACGGTTTTCCAAGATAAAACTGCAAAAGGTTCCACCTGTAATCTGCTCCTTTGCCGACCTCTTTGCATCATTCCGTCATTGATAGCAGAATGTGGTGTGGAGTAAAGTGCATAACTCTACCAGTGAACAAATCTTATGTAAGCAACCTGATTGAACTAATGTCCACCCCAGAGTAACAAACCTTGTTCACGTCAAAAATCATGTAGAACTGTCCTTCGATCTCATTCTCATACATGCGATCATTCAAAAGCGGGATTCGAGGTGTATACTTTCCGCTCTCTGACAAGGACACTTTATACCTGCACATGTACCATGGTAGCAACGTAAATAGCCGTTCGAGTCAGCCACTATGGGGAAGACTGATGAATAAGGTACATGCAGGCCTATCAATACGTACTTCATTGCTACCATTTTGCACAGCTGGGATCCTGTGAGGCTCACACAACAAATTTCCATGATGATTCTAGTTAGCTATGATCGCATTCATTAATTCATGAAAAATCTATATGCAACCATTTTTCAGACAATATGGCATGCAACTACAAACTAGTAAACAATGCATTCCACAACAGTATCCATGTGTATCCTCTTGCTCAGTTAAGAAACACTCACGTGAGCAGGAGACCATGTACTTCTCGCCCATTGGGAAGAAGATCTCTCCATTTGCCAAGAGGTTCCAGTTTCACTTCAGTTGGTCGAAAAGCCAACCGAACCTGGAAAGAACCAACACATTTTCAACATTTTTTTTTTTCATCTATCAAGGAGGTATGAAAGTCAATAATGCGTGCTTGCATTTTGACCAGTAACGATTGTTGAAGCCTAAGATTTGAACATCACTTGCCACAATACCTTGAAAATACTAAAAAGAATCATAATCAGCAACAAAAAACATATCATAACAGCATTTCAGGAGTAGATTTTAAAAACCCAGAAAAGTGAGAACATTTACTTCCTTGTACAAACCCTTTATTGTAACAGTGCATTCATTAGAACGTGCATTAGCGAAGCATTGCAAAAGTAGAAAAGAAGAAATCCTATCAAGGTGTCTTGAAGATGACAACAAAAAGTTGGAGCTCCGGCAAGTTTAACAATACCCAGTTAAGAGTTGCTGAAGGAGACAATCGTTCCACAGCCAATGGAGAAGAAACGTTAACTCGTGTACAGCCAACGTTGCCGTCAATCCACACTTCTCTAAGGTCCGAATCAAGGCCATGAAACTCTATCTGTTTTGCCAACAAAAACGCAGCCATACAAGTAAATCAGGCAACCATACACCCTCAGTATCGCTAAGTCCGGAGTTAGCAATAAACTGCCACACCAATCTGAAACCACAAGCACATTGACTGGAGAGTTACCAAGCAACCAATCAGAGTTCGAGCTACAAGTATAAAGTAAACATGTCACCCGCAATTCTCCACTTTTCAATTCGGTGCGCAACAAAAAAGAGAAGCTTCAGAATTATCCACTCTCATCTCGAGCTGAAGCCAAATCTTCTGCATACAACATCTAGAATATGAGCAACTATTACATACTAATCCAGTCTCAATGAGGTTGAAGCAAGATAACAAAAAACAATATCCATACAGCAACCAACACCGATATCTGTCATAACAAGCCATATTCAGTATCTAACCAAGCTCGAGGCACAGCCTGACAATTTTCGATTTTCATAGTCAGCAGTCAATATGGTCAATCGGGATACCAAACATTTGTGATTCAGGTGACAGCAAGGAGATATAATCAGAGCCACCTCACTAATAGCTCTCACCAGACTCTTAATCAAGTCAAACTCTAAATGTCAGATATTATGAAAACGCCACACAAATTTTTGATCTGATCCTGACCCCAAAGATTGCCAAACCCAGAAAAAAATATGTCCTTGCTCGCAGTTCTTTATTTTTGAGAACTTAGTTCTCTGCATATTTGATGCCTGGTAATTTTATACAAAATTATTGGTTAGCTGTACATTTTTTTCTCCTTGTTCCTTAGAATCACCTCTGGCTATGTCTAGAATCTAGATACAAAGACCTGAAGGACTGCAAGTTGAGACTCTCCCAAGCCTGAGTGAAAAGGCAGAAAATCTACCTCAATCTGTGCTATTGCTGACACAGGGCTCCCTGATCCGCTTGACCAGAACTGAGCTAAAGTGAACTCCAAAGTTCCTCCGCCTTCCACTTCAAATGAAACCGTCTTTGACGTAGGCGACGAAAATGTCAAGTATGACTTGAATTCACGGAACGAATATCGACGCAATGGGACCAACTGCACCAGAAAATCTCGCACCAGAATGGCCAAAATGAAAACAGGAGGTTAGGAAGAAACTTTCATCAACAGCCTGAGAAGGTAAAGTTGTTTGAAACAACGGCAAGCATTTCTCGAGAACAGTTAGAGAAACATGATCTCTAACATGTTATTCTATTCAAGTGAAACATTGGTAAAACAGTGTGAAAAAAGGCAACAGTCATTTTACAATTGTTCAAAGGAAAAATCCGGCATATATGTGAATGGCTGTCAAAAAGGGTGTTCCCAATTTAGGAATTATGTCCAAAATAACTTGTTTGGAGTCTCATGGTCGTACTTTTCAATATAGTCGTGACAAGTCACAGCTTATCCACAGATAGCCCCACCAAAGCAACAACACAGAGTTTCCAAAACTTGAAGTTTTAAACCAGGGTTTAAAGCCAGCCCAAGCTCCGCATCCCTTTTAACATGCCAAGCGCTCAAACGCCTCTATTTCTCAAAACTAAAGGGTACCATAAAAAAAAAAAGGGATGCGGTCGATTTGGGAGAATACTTGTCAATGACATCCTATAAAAAAAGTCAAAGTCCACGCATACAAAACAAGAAAAGACTGTATGTCCGCAGAAGTGCTCCTTTTTACACGACGTATGATAAGAATACCCAATGTTAGTCACTCAAAAATGCTTGCTGGGGAGAACTCATCCTTCGTTGCACAGACTCAGTATGACGAAAAAGTGAACCTCTATCATTTGAATTGAAATTTCAGACGAGTCGCCCACCCACTTTAGTCCGAAGTTTAGCTGGAGAATTGTGACATAGCACGTGAAATTTGAACAAACTTATCAGTCGTTACAATACTGTCCAAAAATATTCATGTCAACTTCATCATTCACAACACCCCACCTCCAAGGGCTACCCATCCATACAATCCATCAAATTCCTGACCTTCTGATATACGCATGCCCAAAATACTGCCTTTAATTAGGCTGCAACAACCCCTGAGCTGGATAATCAAAGACTATGTCCATTTTCTCTGCCCTGAGGCAAGACCGTGTGAACCGACAAAGATGTTCACTGCAGATAGGAGGGCCATTCTTTGATTATAAGGTAATCCACATCTAACAACCGGAAGGAGCAGGTGGAAAACAACTTAAGATGGCTAACCTTCATCCCTGAATGAGAAAGTGTGTGAATACCTGGAGAGTGTGAACCAGAAACATCCGCGGAGTGTCGAACTGAGACAAACGGATGGTTGCCTCTGCCCAAGTGGCCCCTTCAGGTACCTTTACAAAGCGTCGTTCAATATGGCCTGCCAATATAAAATGAGAACAGCAAATTACATAAAAGGCAGAGAGGTATAAAGGACAGGCCATAATCTAAAGGACAGGCCATTAGAGTCTCTACCTAACACATTCTTTTATGCACAATCAAAAGTAAATTCCAGTCAACCGTTATTTCCACATAGCTCAATGGAAATATCCACATACTGGATCCTCCAAGGCCACTACATGCTGCAAGAAACAGACAAGGCGAGAATCGGGACGACAACAAAGGAGAGGAACTGAATCGTGAAAAGAGATAAACTGAGATACAAAAAAAAAAAAGTTGATAGGCCACCATTACCTGGTGAAAACGTCAAACCCTGGAATGACTTTAACTGCAAGCCTGATCCCACAGCCACGGCTGCCGGCTTGACTACTGTGACAAGTGTGCGAAAAAGAGCACCCCTCCAAGGGGCCTTTAAATCCACACCTACCACTTCTGCTACGTGCACACCTTCGTCAAGTGAAGTTGGATCCACCCGGATGCTGCAGAAAACTCCCTCACCTCTTAAATCTAGTCAGCAAAGCCCAGGCCGGTCCACTAGCTATGTTTTCCTTGCCTTCGGTCCTTTTCACAAGCCGCAACAATTGAGGTTCTACTTTGAAATCTTGCTGGATAAGCCTCATTTTTGAAATATTGCTCAGAAAGCTAGCAGGTTTGTCGCATACGAATTATTCTCTCACTTTTGAAATATTTCACATAGAGTTAGCAGATTTGTCATACACAAGCCATTTTCTCATTTTTGAAATATTTCCCGAAAAAATAGCAGGTTTCTCACAAGGAAGTCTCTTTTTCTTTGTGTTGTGCCGATAACCATTGCCTAACCGACTCAGAACTCAGCTTCCAAACAAGCTACATACATATAACTAACAACCCTCCAAACATGGTTCATGTCATTAAAAATTGTAAAGCTGGCGACTCTTGCATTTTTTTAAGGGACCTTGAATACACTGATTTATCGAGTACCTGCCACCGATTCTTATACAAAAATACATCAAAACTGTGAAGCAAAATGAGAATTTGAAAGCTTTCCAGAAAGTTAGAATTCTTAATCAGCCTATCCAAACAATTCCACAACCAACTTAAGCAGTGTGGATAGGATGTTGATTCATACTTGAATGTTCGCCCGTTGTTTGCCAATAACAGATGCTCGGGAGCCTTTACCCAGGCTTGGGATGATTTCAAAGCCACATGCTCCTCAAGGGGCACCAGCAGATTCAAGTTGTCAGCATCCTCATGGAAACACGGAGTTACCGTAACTCGCCACTGCACACAACCATTGAAACAAACATAGCTGAGAACAAGACCCCATCTTCTCAATGACTGGACACGGCTCTTAATGATCAGTTTAAATGGTAAGAATATAAAATGGTTTGGGATGAATGCATTGCTATGCAATGAGGCAGCATAATGAATACCTCCGAAGGGTGGATGGTCTCTGTGGGCTCCCGTAAATAAACACCTCGCATGGTTGGTCCTAGAAACACAAAAGGTGGAAAGCCATCGAAATACAATTATACATTGTCAGCAGCCAGGACTTGTGCAGACACTTTTTTACCTTCTGGGCAATCTATTGTGGCCCTTTGCAAATACTCACCTCAAGGGTAATGCACGTATTTTTGATTTTGAGATGCGGAACCAAGTTGGGAATAGATATACTAACCTGTGCCACTTGAGGAGTTTACAACCACTTTATACCAGCAGTCAGGTAGGTCCTTCGTTTTCTGCATATACTCAAATGCCCTGATCCAGCCAAGAGACTTCTGTTGAAGGTTAGTGCATGACAGGGTATGCAAATAAACGATATACATGCAAGATTTGGTAGATTGTTAATGGGATACTTCAAAAAAATTAGGTTTAAAGAGTGCAATCTCCCCTAAAATTCACGCCTACATCCAAATACCTGTATTCACGAGTAGTATACATAAAAGAGCCAATACTTGCACAGCACCAGAAATCGCTTTTAGCGTTAACAACACCATTTAAGAGCCGGATATTTTCCGCCCTCTGACCACAAAATAGCATTACTTACACCAACAATTATTTCTTTCTTAACGCAAATTCTTTAAACAATTCAAAATCAGCCACATCGTTTGGAACTGAATCACAATAAAGGACACTAATATAAACTCCACGCTAATGGTTCCTTTACTCTAATAGTGATTCACAGTGTAGCGTATTCCCGATGATAGTTCTCCAGATAGCAGTTTGTCACATGGTTGTCACTGTCTGAAGCGATAAGAAACACCACCTGTATGCGAGGTTTTTACTGGGCAAAAGTCATCTTGAACTCACTTGTCCACCTGCAGAAGGCCTGAGCCCATTTCCAGTACGGCGTCAGCTCTGTCTAAAGGCATAAAAGCGGTATTCTGCAGAGCCTGTCGCACCACATGAGGGGCCACCTTGACGCCAGAACTCTACAGCCCAACCAGACAACAAATAAGTTTTTTTACTGTCAGTTAACATTTTAAGATACTAAAATTTCTACAGCCATCGACAATGATGCCCTTGAAAACGAACATAGGCTTGCTTATCCATCAATATGGTCAAAATTGGACAAATGAAAACCATGCCTTCCACAAACATTACAACATCGAACATCCATATGGAAAAAAAAAATGTGTAACACAACCTTGAGGCCACTAAGCAGGAGAGCAATGCCCCCACAGGCACAGGGAGAGGACATGGAGGTTCCATTCATGAGCTGACGTCGTTGTAATGACCACTGTGACACAGGAGCAATAGCGCCACCTGGCGCACTTAGGTTCACGCCGACATCACCATCAGGTGTGGGTCCTCTGCTTGACCTGTTCCCACTCACTCACCCCATTTCCCTAAAAATAATAAGGCAGGGAGGCTCCAAAACCAACCAGATATAAAAAAGAAAGAAAAAAAGTTGTGTACATGACAAATGTGTATATGAGAAATAAAAAAATAGCTTCGAGAACGGTTCATACGCATCCTCGCCCAACTTCCAGGCAGTTAAAACACGTGCCTCAATCGATTTGACGAGAGTTTTTCGAATAATTGCTGGTCCCAAAACCATCCTACAGCAGACTTCTGGTTGACTTTTTTTCATTTCGACCATTTTTCATTTCAGTTAAGTTGGAAGCCAGCTGGTGGTTGATGTGACTTGTACTTTCCTGCGTGTTAACCGCTTTATGTGCCAAGACAATTCCTACAAACTAAAAATGCTTCAGTCTAACTGCGTTCTAATCATTCAAATTGACAGAAGCACATCGGTTTAAGCAACCCAAACCATTTTCACCCTGTAAAATAGGGCTGTATAAGTGTATAAGTCAAAAAAACCTATTTACAGGTTCCGAATGAAAAAGGCTAAACCGTGATAGAAAAATAAGCTTTAATGCACAATGCTAAAAAACCACAAAACTGGTTAAGCAGTGGAAACGCGTTGCAAGAGCTGAAGGGAGATTCAAGAATGACTTGCTGCTGACCAGGTATAGGGCAGACCCTCTGCAGGAGGTTCCACAAGAGAATGAGCCGCAGCAGCCATGGAGGGCGACACATATGCTCCAATCCCCAAAATTGCATCACTGGTGCCACCCGGCGCTCCGACAGTGGTGAGAGCCGGCCCATTGTTGCCAGCACTGCTCACAAATATTACACCGTGCTTGTTCACTACCTGAATAATGCAGCCAGGGCAGTACAAAAGGGCAATCAAAAAAAAGGTTTTCTCAACACTCTTCTCAACGTGTTGTACTTCCTCCGAGTAGTGAACAAGAAAGGATAGCTCAGATGTCCAATCTGCATTGACTATCCACTCGCCATGGCAAGGCTGAAAGAAACAGCCAGAAGTTCTAGGAGGAATCCTCAGAGACTTGTTACAACAGGAGATGGCACATACCTCTGTTGCGAGTTCAATAAAGCGGCCGCGATCAGCCATGGTCGTGGGTTCACCATAGCTCATGTTGATAAGGTCACACTTGTTCTAAACATCCAGTCCACAACAGGCAAGGCCAAAGGTCAGGACACACGCCCTATATACACTCTATTCATGCAGTCAAATAACAAGTAAGAACTTGAAAACAAAAACGTTTCTTTCCATAATCAGATGCCAACTAGTCCCACAGTTGCATAATCATCACCAAAAACTGGCAAAACAATGCAAAACAGCAAACTGTTGAGGCAAGAGCTCACCTCAATAACACTGATTAGTGCCCGTGTGAGACCGGTGCCAGTCTCCATGCTTCCTAGCCTGGTATCTCCAATTTTGCACGATATCAGCTGAGCTCCTGGGGCTATCCCGTTGAGTGCGGGTTCCTGCATAAAAACTCATACAGAGACAGCTGTGTCAAAAGACGCCTGCATCTACATCTTTCTCACAAGCTTTTACAGATATTAGCTTCTTTTATCGCATCTATTACCAAATGCTCACAAGCACAGGCCCCCTCTGCAACAGAGTCAAAACGTTCGGGGTTATTTTGTTCCAAGGCGGGTTGTTGTCAAAAAAAAAAAAATCTATTCCAAGGCGCCTAAACAAATGTCATGTCATCTCGCCTTTCATGTCATGTAAAGATTCATTACCTTTTCATTGTGTCAATTGCACAGTCACAGCAATGTTCACTATTTCTCTGGACAAGGTCAAAAAACTGATGCAAAACCTGAGAAGGTAAGACAAGAAAAGGTAAAACTAAAATGGAACTTGAACAGGGAACAAAAACAAAGAAAGGCCATAATCAGCCAACACATTAACGGACGAAATTAACACTAAGGCATGTATTCAACATATGCTCCCCAAAGCTGCTTCTTGCTGTAAGATAAACCACGTGGACGGTTATCAAACACCAATTTAGCTTTTGAACCAAAAACCTCAAGATTTCCTGGAAAACGGCATTTCTGTGAAGAGACGAACATACTTGGATATTTTTTTTGTATGAAACTGCATAAGAATATTACAAACTCATAGTTCATACAGAGTATGTACAGTATGATCACATTTTTGTCCATCACCAAGGAAAACGCATGCTCAAAATGGTTTTCCAGAAACTTGTAGAAGCAAACACACAATAACCATTACTTTTTAAGCAGAACGTAAACCTCCCTACAGTTTCAATAAGGTACACGTTACGTTTGCTTCATTAGCGTGGTATTCATTAACATGCAGTCGGACAACAGTTGTCAGGCTGCATGAGGCTCCTCAGGGCTGTTGTACACTCAGAAACACAACTCAAACAAATCCAAACTCTACAGAATCAAGAGGACATGGTATGATAGACACTTTACTCACTAATGACATGGAAGCCTTCAGAGGTAAACTAACTACTACAGTGAGGTTGGTTGCATCCGAGATTGTAGCCATATGAATGGACTCCTTCCCCCAAAGAAATTGGAGGATGGTTTTGGGAGTTGAGAGCGACAGTGTTTCTGAAACCGGAGGATGGTTTTGGGAGTTGAGAGCGACAGTGCTTCTGAAACCATGCACATCTTTAGCGATTTAACCATACATACCAGAAAGAAAGGTACACTTTTTCCACGTGATAAATCTTTAGCACAGGCTATGACACTGTTCAACCAAACATCAGCTTGAGGTTGCAGCTCTAATGTCAAAACTTCTGATCTGAAAATTTCAGAAGACACTGGAATGCAGAAACTACTTTATCTCCCAAATAAAGTATGCTGATGATAATGTAACAAACACAATCTGCGAGACTTGCATTGGTAATTTTACTGGCCAAAGTACTCCGCTTGTCACTCACAGCCCTGTGAATAGCGACCAGTTAAATGAAAATAACGTACGGATACTACTGAGGTTTGGCCAACAAAACAGTACCACAAGTTCGATACTCACTTCTGGATGATGAGCTGCAGTGATGCCGGCCACATGGGTGCCATGTGTGCTCACATCTGCCACAATGCTGAGAATGGCTCCATCGTTGTAAATATTCAGCACATAATTACAAGCGTCAAGTCTACTAAAGGTACCGTATTGGTGTTCGATCCTGCCACAAGGAACACCAAAAGCAGAGGGTGTTAGAGATAGCACACTCCCGGTTAAATTCCTCATCGTATATGGTGCGAGCCAAGAGACTCTCATTAACAGCTCAATAAAACACAGAATACAGGCTCTCTATTCATAAAAGAGAATCATGTTCAGAGCTCGAGAAATGCATCCCCATGACCGGTTGCGAATAGAAGTACATTGAAACTGAGCATAAACGAGACAGGCATAGGTAGCAGGTGAACCTACAACGATTTTGAGCTCTAAAGATCTTACCATATAATTAAACTTCTAATGTATTACTGCATTATACTTGAAGAACTCTATTATTAAACAAAGTTGTAGTAAAATATTGCACCGGCGAGCTGAATACCTGTAGTTGGTCATGGGTTGAAAGTCAGCCAGCTTCCCTGACTGATCTCCCACTGAATCCCAATCACCTTTGAGGTCCTGGGTGTCCAAAGCTGCTCTCCAATGCTCCCCATCGTGCCAAACCACAGCATCGAGAACCGGCCCACTATCCTCAAAGCTCTGTCCCAGCATCCGGACAGCAGGGTTCAGACTACACTGCCCACCACTATTAGTGTGGAGAAAGGCTCCATTGCATAACCTGCCATGGGTAAAATCACTTTCAAAAGAAATTGATTTTCAAGACTACTAGAATCTCCAAACTATGAATGTCAATGTCTATTAGTGTAAAAAAATTATTGCTTCTAAAGCAAAATTAGTGTCAATAATACTAATTTAGGATAGGATGAGATGGCGGAATTTAGTCCACTCCCATAAAAAGTGTTGTCCAACACTATTTCATGTTTTCTCGTCATAAAATTCCCGCGGCACAATTATGTTATTAACACTAATAGCAGTGGGTAGTGTAGTTTTTTCTACAAAAGTCCAATGTTCATCAGCTAGTTTCACCGTCACCAATGAACATAAGTACTAGTATCGATCAAATTTGACCCAAGACCATACGACGAAAACTCATACAATAAATTCTGATACAAAAAATTTACTAAGTATCAATCAAATTTGGCCCAATTCTTCTGCTTTTTACACAGCCAACGCCTATGAGTTTCAGTGTAAAATGACAGCAAAGATGCTACAAATGAGCGATTGATGGGTAGTAATGACAAATTCGTCATTGGGGAAAAAAAAAAAGTAAATTTGCTGTGGTGAATCAACCAACAACAAAGAGTGGATACCATTGAAACAAAAATTGGCAGTAGCGACATTTAATTCGTGAGCAATTTTTAAGGTGCCTCGTTAAAATTACGACTGTCCCGTTCTTCAGCCCAGGAGTAATGGCAAAAAAGAATTTGAGGGGAAATCCAACTTCGCTCCAGTTTACTGAAAGAACATCCTCGCTCCCATACTTTTGCACGTGTACATACGTCTGTATTAACATCCTACTATATAGTATATACTTTTAATACATTTGCATCTATATTTTACAATATAGATGCACATAATATTGGACATTCACATATCATTCACTCCAACTGTATTGGTCATCATCATCAAATGAACATAAAATCAGGAGCCACCAGCATCAGTGCATGAAGAACCTGATCACCTCATCAAGCTTCTGCAGAAGATCCACGTGGCTCTGGAGCTCCTGCCTTTGTTTCTTTTGGGTGTCATCCAGCGTCTTGCCATTTGCCTGCATGATTTCCTCCAACCAGGCAGTCTTAAGGAGAGATGCCCTTCATTTTTTTCTGGATGTAAACATGCATCTGTGCATAAACAGGGTGTATACATATGAATGACGGTGTAGCACTCTACGAGTCAACTGACTTTCAGAGAAAATGCATAAGCAAAAAGAGAATACCTTGAGGGCCCAAAATACTTTAGACTGAAGATAACTGCACAATTGAGGTCCTACAGGATATGTCTTGGGTCAAAAGGGTTCCTGTCAGAAAGCACACCTCATCAAAAACTGCCAGCTGACGCAATGCTTCAGTGAGGCGTTCTCGATGTTTTGCTGTGCGTTTTTTCCTCATCTCTCCCTGCACCATTCAAGACTGGTGAACAATATAAAGGCAACTGACAACTAAGTTTCAAAGACCCCGAGGGAACAGTAAAGGAAAACTGTAAGACAAGTGGCTTGACAAGCAACCAGGTTGTTAGATTCAGGGAGGAGTAGTTACACGGACTTTGAGGCCAGTTTTTCTCTCCTTGTACTGGCCTTCAAGAGGAAGGGTCTGCAAATCTGAGCTACACAACTCTCACATACTAGAAAGTCTCTTAAGTAGATGCAGGGAACTAGAGTGTATACTGTACTGGCATGGGTTCCTTGTTCTGCATGAGAAAATGAAGATGGAAGAATATTTACAGTGTCTTCTGCTTCACTCAAAAGTCCACACATGCGCATGTCACTGCGCTTCCTGTGTAAACTCTAAAATCTGTATATACGACAAGTATTCCCACTTGACCAACTCATAACACTAGTTGAAGTTTTAGATGTACACATGGCCCGTGAAACATCAAGAATTCAAAACATTATTCCAGTTTGTTAACCTTGACCGTTGGTTGAGCATCCCATACATTGATGTTCTTTTCCTGAAAGTGCAAAGCCGAGCACTCTTCAAGAAACAACATGCCAACATTTGGAAATATGATTTGCAACACCAAGTGATTGTAAAGTTATTAAGCACAATAGATTTTAGTTAACGTTGTCGAGTACTGTAATTATTACGAAAATTAATTATCCTCTTTCATTATGGCATTGTAAAAGATCCTTTTTGAACGACCATCATATATGTTACCAAGCATTCGGTATACCTAAGTATGAAATTTCATTCGCATCTGCACATGCAAGTGCTCCTCCCTGGCTTTGGGATTCAACCAAATGATTATTGGCAATCAGTATTACACACGTTTAAACAACTTTCAACTTCACTTTGATGAAACATTGTTAGTGGTCCCGCAAGCAAATGCATGACAGTTGGCAGACATGCAGTTGACACATGGTGATTTTCTGGACATCCTAAAGCTTTCTCTCACCAAATGACAGGCAACCTCCAAACAGTGTGAAATTGAAAGATGTGCAAATAAGACATCACACAATATCCTCCTCTACCAAGAGCTTACAAATTTTCATGCTGCAGTTCCACTGCGTCGAAAAGCAATTTTGTGAAACACCGCATGTTCCCACTTTGCTCTTCGCACGATGCATCAACTAGAAATGGACAAGGCTGGAAACACCAAGATATACAGCATGTTTGTTCCACTCACACTGATGCGTTGCACGAGAGAATCATCGAATATTTCATAAAGTCGTTTGCATCCGATGCGCCATTGGCCGGTTGGATTCTTCCACGACAAATTCACTTGCAATCTGGCACCTGCAGTAGCAAATTCCTGGCATTGTTAAACAAAAAAAATGGCCGACAAGACATCCTGTCTCCTCAAACAATTTCAGTGTGAATGCACACAAACAACCATTTTTTGATTGGATGCGAAACTGTGTTAGCGTCAGAAACCAGGTCAAAATAGCAAAGACAGAATGGCACTCTCTAATTTATGAGATCCACCCTGTCACCAAAATGAAGCTTCCAGGTAAAGTACAACACCCATAGAGTTAATAACACTAATTCAGTCGCGACTGTTTTTGGTCGAAACTCGTCAAGTAGTATTAACAACACTAGTAATGGAGTGGACTACAATCCGCAATGTCTCCCTACACTGAATTAGTGTTATACATTCTAATAACGCATTTACACTAATAACTCCTTTAATAGGAACGGGCGGTGTAGCTACTGAACTGGAGCTTCAGACTTAATTTTCAGCAATCCAATCTGAAAAAAAAAATGATCACGCACCGGCAAACGATGAAGAGAAAAGTGTTTTATCAAAGCTGTGCTTTTGAAACCATTTCAATCAGCAGAGTCAAAACGAGGGGAAGTAATAAGCCAAGAAAAAGCATAACTACATGACACAATATTCACTTTACCTTTGAAAGTACTGAAACTTATGAAAGCTTCAACGTCATCTGTACTATTTATTTTAATGAGATTTATACGGGATAAGTTCATGAACTACAAATTATTTTGCTGCAATTGAGGGGCAAACCAAAGATGAAAAAATGGAACGCGCAAAAGCCACCATGTCATAAGCCCCAGCCGGCATGGCATAGGCATCGCAAATCATTCCTCACTTTCAAACTCTGATGATAGGACTCTCCGCTACTTCAAAAGACGCACAAATACTAATCAAAAATTGGTCACTGAAGGTCATGTTGTATGCAAAACATTGTTTTTGTAGACCGCCATTCATGAAACAGTGACACAATTCTGAAATGTTCCACTAAGTTTCTAACAGAATAAAATGTTGGCATCGCTTGTTTTTTTGTGAAACAGGTTGCCAAACTTCAATGTTCCAGTAAGCAGTATCCACATTCTCCTAAACAATCCCAATATAACCATTGTTTCCATAAAATGCCAAATAAAGAAGCAAACCATCCATTTCTAGAGCCAAAATCTTCCCTTCAAAACTAAGCGTTTTCAATAACCCGATACGCCAATGGAAGATCCTCCAGCTCAAGCCGACGGTAGAAACTACACCGCGCATCGCCATTAGAAGCTAATTTGATCACTGACTTTATTTGGCCGAAATTCATAAAATAGTGTTAACAATATTATTTAAGGGAGTGGACTACTATCAGCCACGCCTCCCTACACTGAATTAGTATTAAACATTCTAATTTCGCATTTAAACTAATAATTCCTTTCATAGCAATGGGCGGTGTAGGAGAAAAAACTTGTTGGAAGTCAATCCAATCCGAGGAATAACTACGCTACAAGAAGAGTAGCTGTCTGGTTAGAAATGACGAGGACTGGAACCCAAAATTGAGGAACTTGCAATTACAACAGTGGATTGCAAATTTAGAAACACACTGAAAAAAAATGAAAAAAAGAACCAACATCACCTCAAATGTCACAATGATTGTTGACAAAAAAAGTACCTTGGCTTCTAGAAGCGGGTGAGAAAATCAAACACTAGTAGCGATGAGAAAACAAGAGAAGCTGTTAAAAATATCAGAAGCAAGTTGTGAATGTTTTGAGTGTCACAAAGTAAAGAGTCGTCGCAAATAACACAGAGCTTTCAAGCCAGGGGTGAAATAATGGTCCCATCTACGAGCGTTGATGATAAGTTTCTAAGACCAAATGTTAACCTCTTTGATTTCACGAAAGTGAACCAAAGGGCAGTCAGTACATTATTCATTTGATCAATACTAATGAGTTGAAGATGGGCCAATGTCTTACTTTAAACATGTGATATTGCTAATAGACACTTATCATCCACCTAAAGTTTTGCTCCAATAAAGGAACTAATATGACAGCGTAAATTCAGCGCATCCTCAGCATGGTACAGGGTAAATACCATTGTTGAATACCGCCACCAGCATATTGGCTCTCAGACATAAAGCACATACAATTTTATTTGTGAAGTGTTTCATTTAAAAAGCCATCATAACCACACATCCACCCTCTTAAACTCGAATCCGGTTCAACATTTATGATTTTACGTTCTGAAAACTGAACTTCAACCGAAGTTATTTCGAAGATTCGAACTGTCATCGTTAAACAACTCAAACACATAATCAATTTGCTTGCGCAAGATGGTTGAGATTTCCCTTTATTTAGACCAGATTACATGTTCGAAACTTATAATTGGCCCAATATAATTATGCGAACAACTTCCCCTGTAATTTTCAAATGTTTGAACTTTTGTCGACCAACAAAAAAAATCAACTTGACTTTTGCTAAAATTTTCAATCCATAGGGCTGGGGGTTAAGGTAATCATTCAACAAGAATGCGAAAGGAAACCAGGTAGTGCAAGATCCAGAAATGGCTCACCTGAAGCCCCCGTAAAAAATCCATCTTCATCCACTTTAGCTAAGGTTGATGTGTCAACGTCTCCTCCACCTGTACTGCACTCCCAGTCACAAAAACATTGCAAAAAATAAAAAATTATGATTCAACGTGTGATAACAGTTGATAATAGCTTTCCGATGTGAAATTCCACCAAAGTGACTTTGTAAATTAAGCAAACACGACGGAGGCCTCGTTAAGATTTGATTTTGGAAAATGAGATGAACATGCGAAAACTAATTGTATGATAGTTCTAGCTTCGAACGCCCAATGTGCTTTTCTGAAGACCGCGAGCAAAATCAGACTTAATAAAAAAAACGAAACAAAATTGACATTAACATGGCTCTTCAATCTTCGAATGAACGCAGCCACAAACCTTCAAATTTGATTCTACTGGAATAAGATTTTAGCATTCATGGCTCCGACCACATCCCCAGATGAAAATGGTTGCTATTCAAAGAAAGACTCATCAGTCCCCCATTTGGAAATTCACTAATCCTAGGAGTTCCTACCAGTCGACAATATCCACAATCTTTGGTTTTCCGTCACTGGTAGTCTGTAGTCCTGCGGCACCCGGATCAACTCCTGAATCTGCCATACATTGTCAGGAAAGCCGTACACCAGAAAAACCATGAGTCAGAAAAAATTGGAAAAGGTTACCTTCTGCTTGTACAGCTTCGAGAAACACTGTCGAAATTTGTACTTTTACATACCTAAAATAGCAATCAGCACTCCTCGCCCATCATATTCCGGATACTTATGCAGAAAACGTTTGGCGCCAATCTCCTCTTTAGGCATGAGAGCTTCCAGGAAAGCCTGAACCTCACTGGAGCTTCCTGATTGGTCTAAGGAGCTGCTTTCTGTAAGCTGCCCTTGACAGGCATTAGTCTCAAAGAGAGGGCGAGAGGTCGGACCCCCCTGTGCCTCCGACATTACTGAAAAAGAAGAGGCGAGAGTCTGACTGCTCCTCCTAAGAGGACTTCTATTGCACAAACCTTCTACCAGAGAAGGAAAGGTGGCCTTGTTGATAAGTGAGAGAGAGTGTACGACAATTCTGTGCCTCAAGCGTGAGCTGAAAACATGCAAAGGAGCGCCAAGCTGGGAGAGACACGCGGCCTGCATTCTCCGCACAGCGAGACCGACAATTGGAACCGAGGAAACTGTACCAACGAAAATTAAAACCGAGAGTCATCGTCGTTTGTGAATTTGGTAACAGCTGGCATGGGCATGGCAAATGCATTTCGGGTGATCTTCCATAAGAGGCTCCGTTCAGTTTAGAACGTCGTGTTCAGTGACGGAACTGGGAAATCTTTCAGCGTGTTGTCTCATGAACGGGGAAAGATATAACAGCGGATGGGTAATAGTGTAATACACTTGGTAGTTTGTCGTTTAGCCGATTTGGACAATTAGGTTCGCTAAAAATGTACAACCTGATATACATAAAGAAATTGAAGTTTTCAAAATCGAATCTCTTTAACCACGACAAGTCTACTTGACAATTGGTCTTTTAGCTGCATCGTACAAATCTAAGTTTTCCCAGCTCAAAAATGTGCATAATCTGTAAAAATCTGAAAGATTTTACGAACAGAAAGTACATTCAAACCTGTAGCGCCACACAACAAAATAATATTGTCAAACAATTCTTCGGTTGGGCCTTTGTCCAAACTTTGTGATCGCCCGGAAAATTTAGGAAATCCGTACACCATTTCAATTTACGTGCATTCCTAAATTTGTTGTATGCTGTCTGCACTCCTGCAGTTAGGGTTGAATTATCTGTTCTTCTGGACGTATTCTCTGCAACGCTCCACACTACAGTACAGTACAGCCTAGGTTCCTTACGAGGCCCAGCTAGTTGCATGTGATATATTTTCTAGTGTTGTGTATCGGCAAGAAATTTATCGCGGTTATACCGATACCGATAGCTATCGGTTATCGAACGGTCGAGGGTCCCGATATATCGCTCCAAGACCAGCAAATTCCTTATCAGCGATAAGTGGAAAAAATGTAGTACAATATATAATAGTACTTTACAATATACTGTATTATATTTTTCACTGCCATATAGCGTGGCATGTCACGTGTAACAATCTTTTCCGTACTCTGTGTAAAGGAATAACGTCGGTTCAGTACGACGTAATAAACCGTACATTTGTATGGTACATACCGTACAATTATCGCCGATACACCGTGAATCGCTATTAGCGTAATAAAAAATATAGCGTAATGAAACAATTAGCGTACTTTACGGTAAATTGTGTTTTTTCGGGTACACCATGATACTAATTTATCATGTACTCTAATTTGTAAACTGCTTTGTAAAAAATTTCGGCACGTAATATGTCCACACTAAAACATATAGATGTACGAAATTGTTCAAATCGTACGCCGTCGCGTTTTTTTTACATCTGCGTATGCCGGAAAATATTTACGCAATTATATATTATTATATTTTCTGTACTTTTAAATTTAAAATGTACGAAATAGTACAGATCTGACAGTCCGTACACCACACTATTTAAAAGGGAACTAAATTACAGTTATGAACCGCATTGAGCGGGGTACCTCAAATAACGTGCAAAAACATTTAGCGTACTTTATTCTATTTGAGAATTTGCCCCAAAAAAAGGGGTACCCCAATTAGCGTCATGTACGCTAATAGCGATTCACGGTGTAGTTATCGGTACCGGGTGTTATCGCATTAACACCGGTGTCGATATACCTTTCCAATTTATCAATTATCGACAAGCCAAAAAAAGATACATATCGATTATCGGCAAAATCTTGCCGATACACAACTCTAATGTTTTATCTTACGGCTTTTATGTCTAACTTTCTATCTGAGATCGCCTCTAGACCTCTACTTAAGAATCGTGGATTTGCTTCTACGGCTGACAGGTACATTGGATGACATTGTTGTAGTGTCACGTAAGTGTCATGATGTCGTGGCGCTACTTTCTTTTTCTGTTTTTGGTGAAAAAAAATATCTCCCGGTTGTTCTCAACCGCCATACATTTCCAATCCCTCTCTCTCTATAATCTCGATTTCACTTTTTAATTCACTCGGTTTTTAGCCAAATACTACCCAGTTTCCCTTCTCATTTTCTGTTTTGGGTCGGTTAGTGTTATAATTTCACTTCCCCTCGAGTAGATTCTTGACTGTCCTTCATGTCACGTTGTTATGTTCGAGTCTGGCGTTTACTGCTCGCATTTGGCAAATCACCGAGTATGTTAACTGGAAGACACAAACTATTATTCATAAATGGCGACCATTTAATCTTACATCACTATACAACCCTTCTCCCCCCTCGACAACCTAGGTGGGGCGTTTATTCAAACTCTTTCGCGTAAGGGGTTGACGTAGAGGCTCTCATTAAAATTCCACCACCGTATCTAAATCTACAACCAAAACCATCATTTGTTATTTGACGCATGAATATAAAACGAACCGTCTCATTAAAATGAGTATGTACAGTTGTCGTATTTGACCTAACCCAATTATTTCATTTGTCGTTCACCTTCTCTTTAACCATCCATTTTCTATTATTATTATTTTTATCAGTCACGGCTTATTGTATCATATGCATTTTCCATTCGCTTACACGTGCAAGACAACATAGCGACTACAATATTCCACCCGTTCTAAATGATCACATAAGAGGATAACCTTTCAAAAGTGCAACCAAAATCATGGTAACTTGTTGTTGTAAATCCTTTTTGCCAAGGCCAACGACATAATGGAGTCAGATCCGTGTAAAACACACATTAATAAGATGTAAAAAAAAACACGATAAACTTCACTTTCTAAAATTTTGGTATTTGCTTGATGTAGGAGCGAGGGCGTGCAATTTATCAAAATGATCCCATAAACAATACATAAACTCAATTGCCGCAATACAAAAGGAAGATAAGGGAGTAGCGTAAGTTATATGACAAAACATCAAAAACAGTAAATATAAGGCGAGATGAGATAGATTAGTGAAGATAATAACGCAAATAATATTTTCAATAACATCCATCTACATTCTCCACCTCCAACACTTTAGCCCCGTGATACGAGGATAGGAAAACCGGTAAATCCAAACATTAAGTCCAAACCAATGTTATCGAAAGACTTAGCGGCAATTGAATGTGTGATTTAGGTTTTAATGATCGCAAAATAACATACAGGTGGCTTATTCGACATAAAAATTGGTTTCAATGATGGGTATATGCATACAAATCACAATATGGGGTTTATATAGGAAGTAACAAAGTGCGCGCCTGCGAAATCGATATGAAACTACTCGTCGAACCGAAGTCAACAAACCCAATATTGGTTTTCCACTAAAACCTTCACGCAAATAATATATAAGCAATGACCAAACTGAAGGTGTCAAAGGTGTGTCTCAAAATATAAACACAACCGATAAGCAAACAAGATTTGTTTACAGTCCGAAGCTGTATCTCCAGGTCGCTGAAAATTGAAGCTAGTCTCAATGTTGTATAATTTGCAGAACACCGATAATAATAAGAATTTGAAAAGCTTTTCCAAAATTTATAATGGGTGATCAATAATAGGGATTGGCGAAAAACTAGAATGCTTTTTCATGCGGTAAAGATTAAAACTCATTACCAACACTATTAGGCAAGCATTTAATAATTCATGGTTACAAAGGTGAAGGATTCGTCCCACATATCAAACAATAATCGTCACGTCGTCGCTTAGCGAAACATATTTGAAAAATATGCGCTTTGTCTAAGTTTGACCCATCTATTATTAGATGGTCGCAACAAATACATTTTTTATCAATGGTCGTATAAAAAATAACTTTAGAGAACACATCCCTGGATTCATTGCCTTCAACGACCAAGACTTAGGGCGAGTGGCCATTTTACAGAAAGACGAGATATGAAAATGAGGTAACAACGAGTTTATCAATCGTATGTGATAAAGTAACTACCTTAATGTAAAAAATGCCACACTTACTAAGCACCTTAGGTTAGTGTATACCTAAAACCTTTTCATTCAATCGACAAAATGTTTATATTTATGTTTTAGTTGTCACATAAACCGTATGCACTTAACATGTTTATGTTAAAGAAAAAACAAAACTATTTGTGGTTTTATGTGGTATTTTGTATCATGTTTCATGTTACACAATTATATATAAATTTCATGTTTAGTTGAAAATTGTGTAAGATACACCAATGATGCACCACAATGGCTTGCAATCATCGAGTTTCGCGATTCAATTTTTAACTTGTACATCTTTGGTGTCACCTCACGAACGATATCAGCCAATATTGGCGCCGCAGCGTACACCGTGAATCGTTATTAGCCTTATGTACGCTATATCGGCACCCCAAAATTTTGACATTGATACCTTAAATATAATTAAGTTACACTATTTAAGGTCGTGGACCATAATATGCCACGTCAACTGGCACTAAATTAGAATGAATGACGCTAATTTTTTCTTTACACTAATAATTTCTATACGCTAATAACGATTCAAGGTGTAGTTTATTCAAGATTATCTCTTCCCAAATATCGATAAAGCGTCAACGATGTCATCAGTACACCTATTGCCTCCGAAAGAGAAAAAGACCCCACTGTAGTTGACTTTGTTCTGGAAGGTTCGGTTGACACGGTGTACACTTTTCAGATTCGTACTGTCACGCTGGCGTCTAAGAGCTTCTGCTCATTCCCCGGTCCGAGACCGTTGGCCAATTTACGGCATATGATAGTCCTTTCGGCAATCGTGGTACATGAAACCTCCTAATCGTCCTCCATCATACATGTTTTCTCACAGTTTGAATAGAGCGTATTCGTTATTCCGTTTCTCTCGGCGGCTTTTGTCTTTGGCGCTGTCTGGAACCATCTAAACTTCTAAAGTACGGTACTGGTACGGTATACAGAGCGAGGCAGGTTTCTCCATTCTTTTCTGACCGTGAAACTTCTGGAATACGATATTCGCGCCTCAACCGTCCGGTGAGTAATCGGACGGTTTAGCGGGGACGGGCCTTTGACCGGAAACTTGGCAGCGGAGTATCCTTCTGTTTTTCGTAGGCATTTTTTCAGCAAAGATTCTTCTCATAAGCAATAGCGAAAGTAGGAAACAGACGATCGGTGGCTTTTACTGCTTGTTGCACTTGCTCCACGAGGTATCGGAGACATTCCAAATACGTCGGAGTTTTTTCTCATTCTTATTTCAGTCTCTTCTTTATCTTCTTTATCTTTCTTCCTAACTATTTTATCTTCGTGGAAAGAAACTGATCTCCAAAATGAGTGTTGTAGGTTTTGATGTCGGGAATGAAAGTGGTATCGTTGGAGTTGCTAGACAAAGAGGTATTGATGTCGTTTTAAATGAGGAATCTAAGCGGGAAACTCCCATGCTGGTTTCTTTTGGAGAATCTCAACGGTTCGTGGGAGTGGCGGGAGCCGCATCACAGATGATGAATGTAAAGAATACAGTTTCACAGATTAAACGACTGATAGGCAAGAAGTTTAGTGATCCATCTATTCAGAAAGACATCCCTCAGTTTCCGTTTTCTGTCACAGAAGGGCCTGACGGAGGACCGCTTATCAATGTCATGTACTTGAACGAGAGAAGGTCTTTCACGCCGATTCAGGTCCTGGCTATGGCCCTCTCAAACTTGAAAAGCATAGGGGAAACCAACTTAGGAGCTTCCATTGTTGACTGTGTGATTGGAATTCCTGTGTATTTTACTGATGCCCAAAGGAGATCATATCTTGATGCTGCCACAATTGCCGGTCTTCGTCCCTTACGGTTAATGCATGAAACTACCGCCACTGCTTTAGCATACGGAATTTACAAAACGGATCTTTCTGAAACTGAGCCTCTCAATGTGGCATTCGTAGACGTCGGTCACGCAAGCATGCAGGTTTGCGTAGTGGCTTTTAAGAAGGGGCAACTGAAGGTTCTATCACATGCTTTTGATGATTCCTTAGGAGGGCGAGATTTTGATGAAGCACTGTTTAACCACTTTGCCGATTTGTTCAAGACGGAGTACAAGATTGATGTCCGAACGAATCCTCGTGCCTGTCTGCGTCTTAGAGCTGCATGTGAAAAGATGAAGAAGGTTTTGAGTGCAAACCCAGAGGCTCCGTTGAACATAGAATGTCTGATGGATGAGAAAGACGTGCGAGGGTTTATGAAGCGGGATTTGTTTGAGGAGCTTGCTGCTCCTGTTTTGGAACGTGTGAAAGTCCCGGTTCTTAAGGCTTTGGAGGAAGCAGGTTTGACGGCTGACAAAATTAGCGTGATAGAGGTTGTGGGTTCTGGCTCGCGAGTTCCTGCCATCATGAAGATCTTGTTCAGTACCTTTGGTAAAGAACCCAGTCGTACCATGAATGCCAGTGAATGTATTGCAAGGGGATGTGCCTTGCAGTGCGCCATGTTGAGTCCCACGTTCAAGGTTCGCGATTTTGAGGTGCGTTCCCAAAGAAAGGCCTTTTGAATGGGAACTGTTTTTGTTGAATTCCCTTTGTTTTCAAGTAGAATCTAGGAAGGACTGTTCAATGGTATAAGTGGCAAAGGCAGCTTTGGCCCCTTGGCTTTTTGGGAAAGCGAGGCACAGTTTGGTTATGGAGAGCTATATGCCTTTTGTGTTGCATGCTTTTGTTGTTATGTCTCTCTTGACTTCGAGATTTGTTTTCCTATGACAGCAATTCATGCTTCTATTTTTTTTTACTTGTGTGTATTTTTCCAAGGTGGCTTCTCCATCTATTCTTTGTCACTTGTAATGTTTTCTGTCCTTGTACCTAGAAACCGAGAGTGCTCCTTGTAATGTTACGATCCTATTTTTCCGTGTGTGGCCATTGAACTGCACATTTGCAGGTTCAAGACGCCTATCCCTTCCCTATTGCCCTTTCATGGAAACAGGCGTCCTCTCCCCCTGAAGGTGCTGAAGGAGAGGAGGCTGCTGCAGTTCCAAACCAAACTGTGTTCAGCAAGAATAATCCCCTTCCAAGCTCTAAGCTCCTAACTTTCTATCGCTCTGAAACATTTACGATCGATGCCTTCTATGAAGTTCCAGAGGAGTTACCATCGGGAGTGTCACCAAAGATTGGCACATTCACGGTAACTTTGGCTAATTGCTTGTCTGAAGCATTGATACACGGATGTTTATATATTTCACTGTGTTGCTTTCTATCCTTGGCCAGATCCGTTTGTACGATGGTTTTTTGACTTCCAAGTTTGGTGATTTTGTATTTCCAGGTTGGACCATTTGCACCTTTAAAACAGGATGATGTGAAGCCGAAATTGAAAGTCAAAATTCGTCTGAATCTTCACGGCATTTTGTCTGTAGAATCAGCCACAGTAAGTGTACTTGCATTTTTTTTTTTTTCAAATATGCTCCTTCAGCAGTGCATATCTCTTACCATTCTTTGGCAAATTTGTGCTGAGTCTCTTGGTTCTAGTTGTATCCTGAGGGGTTCTCAGTATATGTATTCTATAATAAGACGTGTTAATGTCAAAGTGTAACAGCTTATATTTTACAATGTGCAATACCTGTGGTATATTGTAACCGCGTACACTTGCATGTTCTACAGTATATATACAGTAAACGCCATATAAACGCCTTTGTAACCGCAAACGCAGCTTTAGGGCGCTTGCAAAACCATGACAGGTTGATGAATGCTGAGCTGAGTGGGACATCCGTTGTACTGTGGGACGATTTGTTTGGAATTGTGATTGTGCAGCTCTTGGAAGAGGAGGAGGTTGAGGTTAAAGGATCAGCGCCAATGGAGACCGACAATCCCGGTGCACCGGCAGATGCTTCTGGCGAGGCAGACATCAAAATGGCAGATGTTGATGCTGCAAACGGAGTGCAGGAAGAGAAGTCAAAGGTGAAGCCGGAGTAGGAAATATTTCCAGAAGTTTCTTAAAGTGTTAATTTTTTATGGGTCTTTAAATGTATTAATGCCTTACATGTAGTATGCCATTTTTTTTTTTTGTGAGTTTTTACAAAGTTACAATTTTGTCTCTTATGGAGGTCACCTGAAAGTTTTTTAGGCATGCACGCTTAGAGGGTCTCATTTTTTTCCCTTGGCTGTTTTCCAGTTCACAGAGGAGCTGATAAGATGCTAATGTTTTTAGCTTTATGGGTCGTGTATGTTTTTACAATATTATGTGCAACTGTATGATGTGGGAATCTCCCTACAATATGATACGTTTACTATGGCATTTAGAGAACCAAACTTCTAACGTGTTTTTTCTTCCTTGGTTCAAGGCCGCTGTGAAGATAAGAAAACAGTAATTCCCGTGCCTTCCCCTGCCAGGAAGGCACCATGGGATTGATTCGTTAACTGAGCGGCTTACTACAGTGTCTTCAGTGGCGTGTTGTGTATTTTTTTTTTCCTTTGTGTATACTGTCTCATTGCTTTTTTTTATATGCTCTGGTGAATGGATTGTGCAGCCTGAAATTGTCAAGAAAAAGAAAACGAGACGAACAGACATACCAATTCAGTCTCATCTGGTCGGCGGCTTATTACAATCAGACCTTGACAAGGCTGTGGAGTCAGAATATGAGATGGCCTTGCAAGATCGTGTAATGGAAGAGACAAAAGAGAAAAAGAATTCGGTGGAAGCATATGTATATGACATGCGGAACAAGGTATAACAAAAATGTCGATATGTGCATGTCCAATCATTTTCTGTCTTGCTGCTCTGGAGTATTGTTTGGGGACAAGCTATTGATTGTACTCGTGAACTATGTGCAGCTGATTTTCTGTCTTTGGAAGTAATTTTGCCTTAGTTGTGTTGTAAATTTCCGTAGATCTTTAAACATATTTGGTTGATCGATCCTTGTTGTAATAGGGACTCTATTGGTTGGCGTAAGTTCAGGTCTTTAAGAGTAGCGAGTCATCGTTCCTTGCTTTTAGCTGCTACATGATCAATTCGTTAGCTATCTGATGGCAAACACCACATTTTGGGTTGCTGAGGAAGAATATTTTTTTCTGCAGCTCTACGATTCCCTTTCAAGTTATGTTACGGAGGCAGAGAAGGAACAACTTATTGCAAAGCTCCAGGAGACAGAGGACTGGTTGTATGAGGACGGAGAAAATGAAGCAAAGGGCGTTTATGTGGCCAAATTGGAAGAGTTGAAAAAGGTTGCGGTTCTCAAAGCTATGATGATCAATGAAGCTGCAATTCGTGTGGATTGTCATTCATCTCCTTGTGCAAAACGCCTGCACTTCTGTGATTGAAAATTCTGTGCATTTTATGCTTATTAGATGCTATTTGCATAGCTTACTTATGACGTTTGCTTGTTTTTTGGATTGGAATAGGTAAACGGTGGTGATGGTGTAGGTAGAGTTGTTCATGTTTGCTATTTTTTTTAAGGTTTTGTCCTTTCCTTTTCAAAATTGGTTCGTTCATTGTTATGCAGATGGGTGATCCTTTGGATAATCGATTCAAAGAAGAAGGTACAAGAGGTAAAGCCATAAGTGACTTGACGTATTGTATCACCTCTTTCCGAGCAGCGGCTCTAACAGATGATACCAAGTATGACCACATTGATGAAGAAGACAAGGCTAAGGTAATCTTCTTGACCCACCAATGGATAACCGCCCCTGAGCAGTAGGGTGTTATTAAGTGATATTGAGCTTAAGGTGGTCAAATTGGGCTTGCTTCCAGTGGAAAGGAGCTTTTATGAAGCCGATTTGTCTTTGTCCATCCTGTTATGGTTCATAAATGTTGATTCACTGTCGGATGACATTTCACATCACGTATGACTGTAAGCACATCTGAGAGGAGAAAGGGTTGAAGGGGGATATGAGTCTCGTAATAGTGTATGAAAGTGTGGTATCTTGAACTCCTCGAGTAGTTGTGTCAATTTCAGGAGTTTGATAGAATTAAATAACGGTGCAGCCCAGAATATGTTCCTACTTTGTGTTTACATTCTATTGGTATCAGGTGGAGCCATAGACATCATTGTAATGCCTGAAATTATGTCGAGTGCCACTTTTATCGGGTATGCCTGATATTCTTGTCATTTTGACGAAATCGATAAGATGAACATTGCGGGAATGGAAATTGTCTTCCAATGAAGCTTTTTGGAGGATTAGTTTTCTTCCAATGAAGCTTTTTTGGAGGATTTCTCCATGAAGAATGCACACTCATTTTGACAAAACAATTTTGAGTGCTTTTTGGTTCTTTGGGAAACGTTTAAAATTAAGTAATTCTGATGAAACTTATCTGGAAATCTTTTCCTGTAATGGAATAGATAATAATAGGAAGTAAATGAGGACTTGCTTTTCAACTAAGGTTTATCGAAGGTTTTTGTATGGAGGATGTTTGCGTGACATTCTACGAATGTACCTGCTTTCAGACAAAACGAGAGACTTAGAAGGTGCTAAAAAAATATCATTGGCCTGTTTCATGGTTCTTTAGGACTTGCTTAGAATCAAGTAGCTCCAATGATACCCGTCAGGGAGCACCGGACATTCTTAGTATGGGATTGTCTGAACTTATGTCTGTTGGGGTTGTTATAAAATATTTGCTGTGCACGCCTTTTGAATTGGTATACCAGTTTATATTGTATGTTGACGATCAATATTTACTTTTTTCTGGTATTTCTACAATTCACATATTGTTAGTGGTGTCATAGTGATATGTAGCCAATATTTCGGGTTTCAGTTTTTTGCTGTTTTGGGCCACAAAGAATTGTTGTTTTTGGAGGATATGATTCTGAATTCAGCCCTAGACCTCACAACTGCAGTGAATAATTCTGGCTGAAATGAGTGAAATGCAATTAGTAGGGACTGGAGAGCTGGAAGGTTTTCAGGAGGTTACTCTTTCTTTGATTTCTTTGATAGTATAATACAGTAAGGTAATTTACTGAGTAGAAAATAATAAGTATTGTATTATCAACAATAAGTTCAGGTAGTTAAAGTAGATGAGTACTTTGTCTACTATTACGTACTATATGCTTCTTAAATATTGTCGAAAATCAGTGAAGGATATATCAAGCCCTTTTGCTGTTTAATGATCGGTCATATTTGTTGAAGGTATTGTGATAGGTGGATGACGGGATGACCCAGTTGTATCTGTTCCATATGTACATGTACCAATGACACAGTCTAACATAGTACGAGTTGAAACCTGTGAAAGCGTCTAACCCAGGAGCCCCGTCTTAGAGTTTCATGATTTCTGGGAAATGTATTAACCCAACACTGATGAGTAAGGAGGCCAACCAATGGGGTTGTAGAAAGCTGGATTAAGGTTAGTTCTATTGGCGTTTTGAATATGGAAGAAGGAAGTACAGGCTTTCACATCAAGTTAGTGTTGAAATGATCCCTTTTCTGGTAAATTGTCCTTCGACATTGAACAATAGTAAATTCCCTGATCTGGTTTTTAGGAGTTTTACTTAAGTCGATCTCAGCTGTTTAAATATCAGTGGCAGTTACACATCGGTGCTTGATAGGTTATAGTCATCCAAATGTGTTAATGGTTTCACTATGATTAGGCTGGGATGTTTTTCTGCTGTCTGGCCCCTTAATGTAACTGGCTTCGATGTCTAATCCTGATTTATACCTTTAAACATTTTGGTGTTCTTTTGTTGTATCCTAAAACTATTTTCTGTTATGTAGGATATTCTAGTGTATACTGAAAATTGTTTGGCCTTATCCCTGTGGCGCTGCTTCGCTGGAATTTTTGTTGCCATGTCTGTTTGTTTTTTCTTCAGTAAAAGCTATTTTTCCATTGGTTTCTTATTACGCAACTATAGTCACGGTCATTCAAACATCTGTTCATATTCTTGCTCTTGGGTAATGCTGCTCAGACTGGGTCGCCGTATTTATTGCATATCATTTGGGGAAGCATTCTCTGTTATTGTTTGTTTTGTGTCATGTGTAGTGATCGTTTAGAGTGAAAAGTAGATTCCTAGTTTTCTGTCTCAACGGTTATCTTCCTTTTTTATTCATATTCAGTGTGGAAATCATGTCACTGTAATGGTGAAAGGACGTAGTGTTTTCATAAGGGGTCAGAGGTTCCGGTTGTGGTCTTGCTGAGTGGTTTGTTAGAAAGTTGATTTCTCTAAGTGACCGATTGGTGTTATTTTGCTTCTGTGGTTTTATCAGGTGATCGAAGAGTGCAACAAGGCGGAAATATGGTTGAAAGATATGTCGCAGCAGCAGAACCAGCTTCCGAAGACAGCAAATCCTGTACTGCTTACTGCAGATTTGAAGAAGAAGGCAGAAACCCTTGACAGGTAAGTTTATTTGTTTTTTATAGGATTACGCTTCTGAAGTTGACTCAGGAATTGAATTCAGGAATATTTTATGGGAGGCATGAAACTATATGTGACATTGGATTGCAGTGGCCGTATAGATTGTGCTGTGTTGAATTGTTTGGAAGGTAGCTCCTTTAGTGTTTGTCTGCCAATCAGTGTTTGTTCAGTATGTGGAGTTCTGTATTTTAGGTCAGCATTGACAGTGAAAGAATGGCTTGTAAAGTAGTTTTTCTCCGCAAAGTTTGCCTGTTGACATAGTATTTTGACATAGAAACTGGTTGGATGGATTCTTTCGAGTTGCAGGTTTTGCAAGCCAATCATGACAAAGTCGAGACCGGCACCTCCCAAACCACCAGCTCCAGAACCCAAACCAGAAGAGCCCAAGGCACGAGGCCCAGAAGTCCCACCGGAATCGATGGATACAGAGGACCCATCTCCTACAAAAGATGATGAACCGATGCAAACCGATTGACCGCAATAATAGATTTGATTCTGATGCTGTTAATGCAATGTAGCTATAGTCAGCCAATCGCCGCTGTTGGTCCAATTGGATTTTTTTGGGTAGTTCTATAATGATCTTTCGTTTGGTGCATAGTTATGAAGGGAGCAGTGGAGGGAAAGGGTGGTAAAGCTTGTTCCTTAATTTTTTCTACATGTCTCTTGTGTCATTCAAAAAGGAATGTATTGCCCGTGTCTGCTGCGACTGAGCTATTTTTTTTTTTCGGGAATCATTACGGTTTCGCCTCTTGATATCAATGGTGTCTGGGATAACCTACTGGTGCTGTTCAATTTTTTTTGCAAATAAGTTTCTATGGTTAGTACTTAGATCTTTATGGTCTACTGGCTTTCCGTGTTCTTGTTTCACTTTTTGCTGATTTGAGAACACTTCGTTACTGTTGTATTACTGTTTGTTTTGTAAGTACGGTTGACTGCTAGTTACTCTCGCTGGTGCTGTCTAGCAAATTGGGATTTAGGGAGGTTCTCATGCTGCTGTTTGGAGTGGTTACATTAGTTAATGTTATTACTATTCATCAAAGTGCCTATTTATTTATGGTTGATGTTGTTTTTGTGGTGCTACCATGGGTTTATTTGCATAATTTGTGATTCTGCTTCATAATTAGTATTGCGACTTAGGCAGAGTTTGCAGCTTTGTTGAGTGGTTTGCGATCACAAAAGATTCCTTGTGAATGAACAATCGAGGATAATCTCTTATCATGATGACGCTTTGGATGCCTGACCGAAATTTCTCTATGAGTGCTTTAATACAAATATCTTCTATGTAATGGATGTATGCATTTGGTTGGCGAGTTGGGTATCTTGTTCACTTGGCTATGGAAGGTCAATGGAAGGCAGTGTGTGTTAGAAGCCATTTGCTGTAATCTGGAAAATGTTGGGCCTTGCTGGTAAGGTATGGTAGCGATTGTGCAAGGGTAAACAACTCTAAAGAGGTGTTTGTAAAACACTGGGACAGGGAACCTAAGCATCTTTGACTTTGACCTGGATGATTGAGGCTATAATGTTGTTTATAATTTGCATCACACAGGATGAATTTAAAAGCACGAGGGTTAACCATCTGAGTCCAGGGGTACTAAAGAGATGGCATGGCCAAAACTGAAAATCTACAAGCAGTGCAATAAGAAACAAAGAAAGCAGTGTGTGCACATAACAATGGCAAGTAGGATAAAAGCATCCAAATTGAAAATGAACAGCACGGCAACTTACTAAATCAAAACAACAACCCCGACCCCAACCCAATTAACTATTTACGAAAAAACAACCCTAAACATCACCCCAGCCAGTGGGAGCACTTTGAGGGAGTTACGGAAGCCCTCGGCGATCAACTTGGTGCAGTTTCTACCAATAATCTAGTGCATTCGCTATTTTCTTCAACTTTGTGAGATAGAGGATGCGACGACATTTGTTAAGACAATTGTGAAGGCATCCTTTTTCTTGCCTTTCCTTTCTTTCGACAACTACTTGTGAAAAGGATATCCTGTTTTTTTTTAAATCAACTTTTTGCTGTGTACTTGAGATTTCTGCTTCCCGTCAGTGTATAGGAGGTATATGGCACTCTACAATAATTTTTTATTATGGTTCAATAAAGGTGTAGTAGCATAACTGAAGGCAGTCAAGCAACCCAAATACATAACTCCACTTGAAAATTATGTCGCTGGTAAAGATTTTTGGGTCCTCCTTCTCCATACATGTGATTCTACCTGTAATTCGCTTTCAGGCAAAGGAGAGTCTGCAACTCTTTCAGGCATAACAAGTCCTTTTTCAGGTGGAGGAGATGGTTTTGAAGGCAGCAAGTCACTCTGAGTTGGTGTAGATGCATTTTATGCACTTTTTTTGCAAAACATAGGATTTTCCTCTAAAAAGATATAATCAACATTTCGATCTTTCTTCTCGTCTGTACGCTGATTAAATAGATCTACTCTTTTTCCTTGATCCTTCACTATGATGTTTCTGGCTACCACAACTCTATTTCTCTTAATGTCATACATTGTATAACCTTTGGCATGATCATCATACCCTAGAAACAACCCTAGTATGCCTTTGGGCTCTAACTTCCATTTTTGCGGATCATTATCTAGCATGAAAATCTTACTTCCAGAAACCTTGAACTGACTTACATCAGGTTTATGTATTGTCCACATTTCGTAGGGAGTTTTATCTTTTATTGCCTTTGTTTCTAGCCTGTTTTCTGACACAAGCTGCACGATTCATAGCCTCTTTATTCTTTTTTTTTTCCGTGTTCACTTTGTTTTATTTGTTTTATGTTGCTGTGCTTTTAGTTTTTCAGATTTGGCCATGCCAGCCCTTTTGTATCCCTGGACTCAGATGGTTTACCATCGTGCTTATTAATTGAGTTTGTTATCTTGGATTATTTATGGTAGTTTAGACAACAGATATATCGACATGTCGTATCGAAGGACTGATGTTTGCGACACATCGTTTTCGACATGAGGATGTCAGCAAAATAGCCAGTGTACTTTGTGTACATTCCATGCAACATACATTTGACATGCTATATATTCCATTCAAGAGTTCTGTTGTACGCCTAAAAATCTAATATACATTTTAACTCTAAAAGTATATCGGCTGATTAGTGGCATCACAACCTTGATGTTCATAAACAATGTCGATAATTTTCGAGTTGTGAAGTTTACGATATTGCGATATACTAAGATTTCATGTATCGTTTTTGTGGTTGCGCGGATACACATCCCCAAAACTTACACCTTGAATTGTTATTAGCGTCAAAAAATTATTAGTGTTAAAAATTGATCAACATTATTAACGCTAATTTGGATATTTCAAGATTTCGATTTTTTTTTAACTCTCATTGATCTATACCTCTGATTTGGGTTCAACGGATCTGCCATCAGGATGTTCACAGTAAAATAGGTAAAAGTACAAAATATAAGAAATCGTACACCGTCGCGTCCTTTGACTCTAACTTATTCCTAACTCTAATTTAGGGTTTCTCCCGTATTATTAATACATGATCAATATCTTTACACTAAAATAGGTATGATCTCATTCTTCCTTTTATTCTTAGTGCAGTTTTACGTGCGATCGCGATTATTTTAATCCATATTTTGTTATTTTCTACTTAACAAAGTACCATGTGTACGAACTGACACGTCCGTACACCACTCTATTCAATAAAATAATAAATTAGAATTATTAACGTTAATTCACCAGAACCTTAATCAACGTAAAAAAAAAATCTAGTGTTATTAATTATATTTTAGGTAAAACCTTAAAAAATTGGGGGCGCCGATATAGCGTTCATAACGCTAATAACGATTCAAAGGTGTATAGTACATTGCAATGCACCTAGTGGTTACGAGCTTAGTCACTACAGATTCTACTGTACAGTAGAGTACACCGCGAATCGTAATTAGAGTAAATTTCTCTAATTCGGTCGCTCGAAATTTCGAAAAATCACATGAAATAGAGTAAATGATTCTAATTTTTTCATTATTCTATTTAAGGTAAAGTTTACTTAGCGTTGTTAATTCTAATATAGGTTCATTTTAAATAGTGTGGAGTTCGGACGACCTCCGACCGTGCAAAATTGTACTTTATTTTGTAAAAAAGTACAAATAATGATTTAATACAGGCCGTTATCATGTAACTGCCGCGTAGTGCAAACGTCATAGTGACGATAAACTGTACGTTTTGCCAAATTCTGTACGCATACCTTATTTACAATAGAGGATATTAGAGTGCCAAATTAGAGTACTTAAATAAATTAGAGTAAGGGGGTGTCCCCATGTTTTAAAGTATATACTTTTCTCTGTCTTTTTGCCCTTTTTTTCAGGGAACTTTGACAAAAACTTTAGCCGTACGAAAAAATCATTTTTACCAAATGAGAGTGAACGTTAATTCATACTTTGAATGTACGGCGTGTTTGTCGTCATGTAAATGCATTTTGGCGTTTTCCCCTTTTCGACCCTTGGGCAAGAAATCCAGCCCAAAAAAAAACTTCTTCCAAAATCACCTCGAGGGGGTGATTTTAGGTGAGGTACCGCCCAAACAGCGAATGAAAAACGAACCACGCACGCTATACACGATTTGTAAAATTTTTGGACGAGGGAGAGTCCTCGCTATTTTGATCCGTGGCCGTCACGCGCTATGTACGGAAAAAAATTTGCAGGGGTCTAGGACTTCCATTTGCATTCATGGGTCCTTTGCATAATTTTTCGCCGTCGTCGCCTCTCCTCTCTCCCTCTCACACTATCGAATGGATCTCACACTTTATAAAATGATACACGACAATATTGGTATAAAATGAAAGATATTTTAAAAATATTTTTTCTGACATTTTTTAGGTCTTTTTTAATGGCAAGTCGAGTGAGAAAAGTAGAAAAAGCGAAATCGGAAAACCATGGCGGGAAGTTCTTGAATCCGTGACGTCGACGTTGTCACAAGCGAGCGTGACGTCACAATGTTACCAAACCCGAAACATCTACAATTTCACAAAAATCTAGACGTCTACCACAGTCGCTGTTTTTGTTGGCGTCACTAATCGTCGGAAGTTTCGTAGTCGCCTTCAATCGTCACAAGTTGTACCTACGTCTACAACCGTCACATGTCAAAGTTCCGATTTCATTTTCTCTTCAAAGTAGTACGGAGAATCTTCACTACAGTCCAAATTACTTAATCAAAGTACCGATTACATGGGGACACCCCCTAAACTTCATAGTTGAAACAGCTCTATGACATAAATTAGCGTTCATTACTATAATTGTTTTTTTTAGTTTTTGTACTCTAATTTTTTCATTACTCTAATTACGATTCGCGGTGTAGTGTGTTGATTCTGCCCTGTACGTAAATGCATGTCGCAGTTCCGTTTTACAGTGATCTGGGCTAAATCGCGTCACTCTCGAAAACCAGCTCCATCGTATGGTGAAGCAGTCAAGATCGGACGGCTTTTAGTTTCCCCCCTCAGTCACATGCCACGCGTGGGAATCTGCGATATTCTGGATTGTGACGTGGAAATTCCACGAATGTAGAGCCTTCTTATGGAACACACGTGTTCGTTCTACGAGCCCATACCATTGCCTTGGAGGACATAGAAACACACTGGAGGAGAAACTGTGTTTCCTGAACATTCTTTAGTACGTCGTCCGGTGACGAGCAAAACCAGGCCATGGCCTCAGCAGGTTGTGTTGCTCAAGCAGTGAGCGCTCGGCACATTGTTGAAGCACTGCCCACCACTTGCAGGACACTAAAGGTCTGCAGTCAACAGCATCTCTCTTTTCCTAAAGGCCTCTCGTCTTCTCCACTTGGCTTAAGACAAGCATGGCAGAACCGGTTGCCTCATATTGCTGGAGTAAGGGAATCGGATTTAAAAAGCAAGCTTATTTCTGTTAAGGCAGAGGCTTACAGTGGTGGTGTGCAGCAATATGGAACATCTTCACAGTACACTCCAGAAGAGGATCCTGAGGAGGCAAACAAGCGTGTTATGGTGTGTACATTCGCACACTGTGACCTTGGCAATATCATTTCTGTATTTTTCAAGAAAGCTACTCACCTTTTTACAAACGCCTGTGTAGTCTTACACGGATAGTCCTTTTTTTTTCCAGTGTAGAAGAATAAAAGACTACTTTGCCTGCTTGGTTTATTGCTTCTTTTCTGGTGGAAGGGAATGATTTTTTTGCCCTTTTGTAAAGCTGAGTTCTCATTTATTTGTGATGTTTGATGCTCGTAGTCATTGAAGATGGTAAAGCAAACCTCCTAGAATGTAAGTTAGGTCTATCGAAGCTAACAAATGTCCTTTCCTTCTTTTTTTGGTAGAGTGTGAGAAATGTAGATTGTCGTTGGACAAATTCTTCCTTGGGTTTTTTTGTTTGTGCCTTTTTGAAAGCTTGTTTTGCACAATCAGCCATTGAGCTGTTTTTTTTTTTTTTTTTGTGGCTTCGTTAGTTCAGTGGTTTATTCAGTGGATTTATTACCCTGCACAGAAGTCCGTTAGTTTGTGGGAATCAACCGGCCTCTGAGGCCTTAGATTTTCCTGACTCCATTTTCTGTACTGTCATTTTCTTTGTAGGTCTCCAAACGCTTGGAGAGTACTGCTCGATATTTCCGAAGGCTAGGAGCTCTTGGCTTTTGGAGTCAGCTTGTTTGTAGTATCGTTGCAGCTGTCATCCTCGCCTTTTCCGTGGTTGTATCGGGCACAGCCACGGCTCCGGTGACCACGTATCTCACATGTGCCGGAATTGCAGCAGCTTTCTTATCCACATTTTGGTCGTACGGATACATGCGACTAGCTAATCGTCTCCAGTCTGTACTTAACAATCCGAGCAAGGTACAGCATTGAGGGTGATCATTGGATTTAGCACCTAAGAGGACATGGTCTGTTTTTCTTTCCAAATCCGCTAGTTAGTTAATTATGTGTACCCTGCTGCTCGATACTGGTCAGTAATCAGCGTAACTGGACAGAAAAGTGTACGTTTTTAACAAAATTTTACAATTTTCTGTACGATCACTATGACTACTGTGCTAGTAGTGCCAGTTGCAGCATTAGCATAATTCCCCTATAAGTTGATCTTGTTTGAGTGCAATTTTTGTTTGCTATGCTGGAACTTGTGTCATGTAACTTTTCATAATGGTTCACCTTTCTTAATTCAAACTGGTTGTTGCAGGCCCCTCCGAGAGCTTCAGTTATAGACAACTTGAAAAGTGGCTTGATTATCAATCTTCTTGGAGCTGGTGCAGCCCTTCTTGGTCTCCAGGCCACTGTAGGAGTGCTTGTTGGAAAGGCCCTCACTTCCTCGTATACACCATTTTCACCGGGAGCGCCGCCAGGCTACAGTCCAGTATTAGCTCTTGATGTTTTCCTAATTCAGGTTATCTTCTGCACCCTTTCGAATTGTTCATTCATTTTCCTGCAAAGTGCTCAGAATTAGCATCAATGCACTATCTATCCTTTCACAGTTTTCTTTATGGATGCATCTATCCAGTTCTCTGTAGTTGAGTACTAATTGTTGACAGACAGGTGGGAGAATCCACACCTGAGTACGAATGGCACAATTATGGTAAAGGAAATTAATTTTCGCAGAGGAATGATAGGGGATGCCAGCACGACTGGCAGTATGTTTTGTTAAAAGCACTATGCGACAGGTCTGATAAGTTCAAAATTTTGATGGCCTGGTGAACAACAAAATAATACCAGAAACGTAATTGCTCGTAGGTGAAAGGTTGAGAACAAAAGGGAAAAGAGTGAAATGTTTTAAGTAGCACAATTTAAAAATGTTGTGAGGACAATTTCTTTCACTTTGAGATGGGTTGATTCAATAGATATGAGCACCATCATGAAAAAGTCAAAATTGTCTGTGGAAAGCTGTTATCATGAGGGACGAAAATATCTACAATCTAGAATGTGGCCCACTGTGAGAAGGCCGTTGTAGAGAAAAACTAGTCTTACCCTTACCGGTCATCTTTATTTTACAGTACTTTTCAGGGAATTAAATGGGAAGAAAATGTCTGAAGTCTGTATAAATTTGAACGTTAGTGCTACAGCTGTTTATTACTCATGAATCATCAGTATTTTTTGAAGGTTGCCGTGTTTTCTATGTGTTCACGACTAACCAAAATTTTATTGTTTTTATTGATCGCAGGCATCTGGTAATACTCTCCTCTCTCACTTTATTGGTCTTGGATTCACCCTTGAGTTGCTTCGAGCTCTGACTTTACAACAACCTCCTCCAGACAATGTCATACCGAAACCTGCATAAGTTTTCTTTCTTTTTGTTCTTTTTGCTTTTTCTTTGAGGCAGTTAGCAACTGCCTTCTATTCAAATTCAACGAAGTACAGTATTCCAAAAGGCCTGGGTTCTTCAACCTAGGAGAATATTTCGGAAAGAAAATAACAAATAATGATTTTGCCATTAGTCATTTTCATTTTGGAAGGTACATAGAAACATTGAACTTTACAGTTGCGATTCTTGCTGATTTTGTAGTCTTAAGAAATTGTGTGTCAATTACAAAGTTATAGGCCTTTTGTTCTGTCTTTTGATTAAGTTTTGACATGTCATTCCCTTGTCAACCTCAAAGGAAAAATGAAGTGTACTGGAAAAATTGAGATACTTTTGCCACGTTGGTTTTGTGAGACAAGACCACCTGAATTTGTCTTTTATAGGAGAGTTGCAGTGTCGTAAATGGGCTCGGGGCTTTGATTTGTTGTTTTTCAAGTTCAGTTACATCTAAGATTGTCGATCATCGACTACATGCTTTGCAAGTATCAATACTTAATTAAATTTACTATGTTGATGGATGCCACCTTTTGTCCCAACATTTTGAGGAGTGATAAGTTGCTTATTAGCTCTGTAATGTTGCATGCAGTGTAAAAGGAAAGGCAAAAAGAAGTACCAGTCCGCAAAATTGCAGATCTAGAGGAGAAGGTAGCACAGAGGGAAAGTGAATTTGTAGTTAGACAAGGAGGGTTGAAATGTTAGATTTTACACCTTGTCTTGGAGCAACACGTTGTATCATTATTTCTGTTGTTGTTGCCACTTCCAATCAACTTTTCTTTTGCACATTAGATTGTTTTTTCGAAAATGGCGACAGAATTGGCTACAACAAAATAATAATCGAACATGTTGCAAATGGAGAAAGTTTGGTTTAAGTGACGAATATAACTTCAGCATTGATATAGATTCTTATTCAGCCTGTTTCGGTTTGGTTGTTTAGTTTCTGGTCAAACAACAATTGTCAGAGCCGCTCTCTCTGTGGACCTTCATTCGTTCATTTGCCCTAGTTCATTACCGTGTCCTCTAAACTTCCTATTTGCCGTCATTTTCTGCCTCTTCCTTTCACATGTGTTATTGGCCACGTGAACCGGATGTTGCAGGCCTACAACTTTCTTAAAGGTGGCCCGGTAAAATTTAGCCTCCGAGTTTTTAGATCTCTACTTAATCCAAGGACATTTGCGGGTTAGGATTTCAGCTTGACTCGAGTAGTTCTGCGACTCGATTCTTGTTTTGAGCTTAAAGCTCATTTGTCCCATGTGACAACCTTCCCATCCTTCCTGACCTCTTGGTGACTTTTGCTCTACCGGTGTTTCAACCACCACCTCTTTTACCTTTTATGTACTTCCCTCCCTAACTTGGTTAAACAGCACGATGGTAAACCATATGAGCTTTCTGTACTTTCCTACCACCCAAATTATTCTTTGAAGGAAGACGTTATTAGGAGAGAGCGAAGGGTAAACCATCCAAGTACATGGGAACAAAGAAAAAGGGGACAGTAAAGACAAAACTGAAAAGCTGAACACAAAGGGAAGCACGCAAAATGAAAAAAATGTGTGGTGGCACTCCAACCGAAGACATTGAAAGAAACAACGAGCACAAAGCAACAACAAAATAGAGAAACCAAGCCCACCACTAACCACTACCAAACTAAACCTCAACAGAAGCAAAGCGCTACAAAAAGCACCCCCTTTTTTTTTTTTTTTTTTTTTTTTTTTTTTTCTTTTTTTTTTTTTTATTTTTTTTTTTTTTTTTTTTTTTTTTTACAGAGGAGAAGAGAAGCCTAAATGCGGGCCATAGCCCCAGTACCCAAAATAAAATAAAATAATGTGGAGGATATCCATGAGGCGATCATCAAAGGCGGAAAGAGATGAGACAAAAGTTGGGGTGGGAGGGGAAGTGGGGGCAAGGGAGGAGAAATGGTGTGGGAAACATCTCATCAAAAGAGCGAAGCCACCTAGGAGACAAGAGCTTTCACAAGTGGTAATTGTGTAATCTGCTACCTTTATCATATAAGGCCACATCATTTAGTGAGGTTGACATTACCAACCTTCGCTTCCCTTCCCTTCCCTTCCCTTCCCTTCGTCCATGCATTCCTTTCTTGGCTTGACCAGATGGAAGTAGAAAAACTTACGAGAAATCAGTTTCTCTTTCTTGTACTTTATTTCGTCAGTTATTACGGTGTTAAGATGCGCACCAATGGACGGAGCATAGCCCTCCTCCCTTTCTCAACCTCCATGTGTCACTTTTGATTAGCAAGGCTTGTTGGGTCGATTGTGATCACTTTGTATACAGATCAACTGTTTCATCTGCTCTTACTTTCTTGTCATTCAACCTTGGTATTGCATTTAACATAGAGTCAGGCCTCAATTTTTTTCACTTTACAGGTTTTAATTGCATTTTTTAAATAAAATTTGTTCTAAATGATTGTGAAAAACTGAATAATACAGTAACAAAAGCTCATCAGTGACAGTTATGAGTTAAACATCCATAGGCTTCTGTAACTTCCCGGTAAAAAAATTTCCTGAACCAAACCAGCTTTGCACGTTGCATAAATTCCATACCATACAGAATGTATCCATAGTAAAGTATCCACTGAAACATCACTTTGAAAGGTGATAAAAATCGAGAAATATTGGCATGTTTAGATTCCTGTGCAAAAAGACTCGAAATATCTTCTCCAAAAGATGACATTCCCCAAAAGAATACAGTTATTTAACCATATAAATCACAGCATATTGGAAAGGTGTGGGATAGTCAATCAATTGACGCACAAACCAAATATTACACTCAACAGAGCACTTGCATGAACAACAATAATTATGACAATTTGCAATAACCATTAAGTTAAAAAATACGAACATCACTGATCCTCCATACCAAAACCTACCGTAGTTTACACACAATGACCTAGTCGCTTAGAAATATACCAAACTTCTCTAGTCATCATGTTGTTGTTCTCAAAAGATAAGAAAGCCTTGCCTGTCAGAGTGTGAGAGTACAGCCCAAAAGAATAATAGACCGGGCCGTTCCATCAATTCGATAATGCCAAACTTCTTGCCCTTCACCGATTGCCATTTTTCCCAACCACTTCCACTCATTCATATCCCCGATCACGTGTTTCGTAAGGTTTTTTGTAAAAAAACCAATTTCTCAGAACTAGCCTGCTATCCAACCTGTGCCTGTCCATGAATCTCCAGATTGGTAACGCCTTTTGTCTTTTCTGCGAGAGGAATTTTCATCAGGTATTCTGACCTGCAATAGTTCGTGACTGATACAGTCGAGCTTCAGCGCTCACAATTCATCTTTAGAAGGCGAGTCTTCCACTGCCGTTTCCCCTTCTTGAAGTTCCCTCTCCTCTGCAACCTCTTCTGGTAGTGGATCCTTTGCGAGTTCACCTTTCCGAGGCAAAGTAAAGGGGATTTTACAGTTCGTCTTTAGGAACTTGGTGAGTGCCTTGAGAGTACGGAACTTTTGAACAATTATCTGCCATATAAAAATAACAACCACGTCAGCGACAAACTTCTATAATTATCTGCAATATTATAATAAAACCTTCTCACCAGAGACAAATCTGTCATATACTAATGATAACCTCAACATCAGGGACATAGCTCAAATAAATATGTGCCAATCCATACAAAAGGGAACAAGACCTGTGAATCAGTTGGTCTGTTGGTTAAGATAAAAGCATATCATCATTCCCGTACCATCACCAGTTTTAAAGTGGAAGCACGTCAATAATCTGACACTTACAGGTTGAGACTTGTCTCCAGCAGGAAAGAAGAGAAGAGTGGGATATCCTTCAACCTGCGCCACAAACAGTGAAAATATCATTACTACTTCAGCTCCCATCCTGTCACGACTACATTGCCTGGGGGAGAAAAAGAGGGACAGAGGGGAGAGAGAGAGAGAGAGAGAGAAGAGAGAGAGGGAGAGAGAGAGGGAGAGGGGGAGAGAGGGAGAGAGGGGGAGAGAGGGGGAGAGAGAGGGAGAGGAGAGAGGGAGGGAGGGAGAGAGGGAGGGAGGGAGGGAGAGAGGGGGAGGTAGCACTGATCGACTGCCTGCCAAATGAATGTCCTGCACAGATGTCCCCAAGGACTACCCATCTGTCATATAAATTCTTAGAAAAAACGCCAGCTGTACCCACATGCACACTTGGATGCTCATTTGTCGTTCCATCCATTTTGGCGATCACGACACTGTCCACACTGCTGAAGCGCTTGCCAAGTTTTTCATAAGTGGGAGCAAAGGATTTGCAGTGGCCACACCAGGGAGCATAAACCTGCCAGACCAAAACAATATATACAAGGTACAAAAAACATTATACATGTTTAGAAGAACAAACTTTCAGCCACAGGTAATAACCCTCAGTGGCAAAACAAGCATGCAAAATACTGTTCAGAGGTTGATTACGCTCACTTTCCCAGCTGTTATCGGCTCTTCAAAACGATAAAGCTTTTGTATCTGCAAAAACTGTTTCACTAGCAACTGAAAAAGAAGACGTCTAGATCAACTTCACAGATCCACATCTTGCCAGCAGGAAGAAGATGAGAGAGGTGGACGCAAATCGTACCTCAAGGAATACATCTTTTGATTCATCAAGGACAATTTCCGCAACCGTTTTGCCCACCACAATCTTAACATCTCCATCGTTCTGCTCTCAAACACATTCATAAACAAATTCAACACTCGTTAAAAACAAAAATCTTAAACAAAAAAAAAGACAAAAGTAAAAGGCAACAGCCCAAAAGCAATCATGTCCAATTGCACACCTTCTGGCACAAGACCACTACATATAAACGTTAAAGAATTCATAATAAGGCTGTGCAGTTACAGTCATCGCTATGACTTACCTCTAAATAGCATTTAGATAATATTAGAGGAGAATCTCACCGATTCTGGAGGAGGGTCAGACTTCAAGTATGGTTCCACCTTGTCGTCCTCAAAGTCCTTGGCAAAATTCTGTGACAATACCACAAGGAGGTGACTTTCAGAATGGCCAACTTTAATCTATGGCTGATAATAATATGCTCAAGTTTGCGTCAGAGGCCCAAACCCCACAGTATATGTAAAGAGTATCATGACACCTGGATATTCTCCTCTGTGAGGGGCAGCTCCAGCATGAATTTTTTTCCATCATCCTCTGATTCGTAGCCCATAATCTGCAAGAACTCACATACAAACGTAAAGCGTCAACGTTTTAGGAAATTTTTTAATGAGTGAGTTTTATTACGTAAAATAACTACATTAACTGATTTCATTATGCATAAAAAGAAAGAACTTTACTTTTTTGTGGAGTAGACCCAGAAAATCTTCAAAAAGAAAGATAGTTTTTTCATTTTTATCTTAATGTATCTCCCATCTCTATGAAGCTCAAATGGAGATGAATTCAACTAAATGACAGGTGAGTCACTACAAGTTGCAAGAATCTATACTTGTGACAACAAGAATTGACGGGAAGACATGCCTGGGCAAAAGGTTTGCAATACACTCACGGTGGGAACATCCGCTTTAACACCAAAAAACTCCAAAATAGAAGATGAGGACGAACTGTCACTGGAGTTGATATGTACAAAAAGTAGCTGTTCCAACTCTCCCGCCAACAAAGGATTTCTTTATTTCCAAAAACCAAGATTAGGTTTGACTATGTGGCAATTCTGAAGCTAACAACAGTATACTTTGAAGGGGTAAACAGCAAAAAGAGGTCACTTCCAATGGGACTGGAGCCTACCCCTCTGTAAATTTGAGCAGCTTTTAGGTATGAAGGATACAAATCGTCATAAGCCTCCGTATTCGCAAAGAGCAGCAACTGCAAACCACCCACTTTCACAGTCAACACTACAAGGTTCCAACAGATTATCCATCTCAAAAAAGGAAGGAGAATGAAAAAGAGCAGCAAAAAATAAGAATGAAAGTTACAGCATGGCCTCGTATGTTGTTGTTACAGAGTGCCTTTAAGAGTGCCTTTGGGTAAATCTAACACATGTTCAAGTGTTATCTCAGATGAAGCACCCTGGCTAGAAATGAAAAGGATAACGAATGACATCAGTTCCACATGGATTTACAACAGAAAAACGAGGACACAGAAAGACCCGCATGAGCATCTGAAGTAGCAATGGCCATTCAATTACGGATGACAATCCCTCTAGGGTAGTTTTTCAAAAGATTTTTTTTTTTTAGAAAGGTATGAAAAAGTCAAAAAACAAATTTCTGCACAACACACTTATTATCTCAGGACTGACCATAGTGTAGCAGCAAGGCAATGCTCTGTTAGAAGCATTGGATTCCCAGCTTTAAAACAGTTGATGGGGAAGATTGGTTGAGAATGAACCTGCTTCTTTACTCCTTTACCGAAAATCTGTGTTGACGTCTCTGGGCTGAATGTGATGACCAGTGGAAGCTTATTTATTCTAAAAAATGTTGCAATCTCTTCATGAACAAACTGTCCCTCTGCATGAACAAGCATCACCGTCATTAGCCCGTCTCCAAAAAACAATTCTTTCACATGAGATTGCAAGGAAGGTGAGATAGCCAGCCAGCATTGATACTTTCCAAGTTATCTCGACTCCAGATTATTGTGGAGCGCTGATGGCAACTCTTGTTCATCTCAGAGAATACAAGATGCAGATCTCAGAGAATTACTTTTCCAAAGTAGACAGCTTGTTCCATGCACAGTATACATTTTTCAAAGGAACATGAAGCAAAAATATAACACAAAGAAAAAATAGTGATGACACTGCTTCTTCTTGAAGTGGAATCTGAAGCTTACAAGTCAGGTGCGATATGAGAACTGATTGCCTTAAAAAAATCCATTTGACAAGATGACTGATCAAGCACAAACAAAAAATAGCAACAAACAAGGAATGCTGATGATAAAATTGCAAATAATCGCTACACTGTATGCTTGGTCAAACTCCTATGAAAGATAAAATCTTGTTCCCCCGATAGAGAGAGAGAGAGATCTCGAAATGAAAGATTCCAAAATTAACACCTCCTAGTGACTGTGAACAAGAATGGCTGGAAAAAGGAACATGCTTCTCTCCACAAGGAAACTTATACCTGCATAACATGAAGCCCTGTGGTGGAAACTACTAGATTTTCCTTGCACTATTTTGTGACTACAGAAAGAGTGCCGATGCAATAACCTGAATCTTGGTAAAACAACTAAAGTGATGATCAAAAAGTTGGTTTTAGATTTCAAAATGCTAGTTTTAAAATGTTCAAAGAAAAGTCATGGTAGGACAGAAACAATCAGAAAGGAGGAGGATGACAAGGATAATGTTTAAGAAACAAAAGCATCACACGAACGAATGACTTCCTAAAATAAATTAAAATAAATAAACCTACCAGAAATTTGACACCTTCATACATGGTTTAAGAATAAGTTCGGGAAGGCAAGTGATTTTTCTACATTTACTTTGTGTTGTTCCATGACATTACTTGAGACCATTCTGATGAAGCGCGGAAAACATCTTGCATAAGAGCTGATCTAACTGATGCTGACTCCATGATTAAGAAAAAAATCACATGGCCAGCATTCCCTCCACAATATGGCCTGTGAAAGCAATGTTTGACTCGCCAAAACTAAAGCAGTGGAACAAGGCAGTTTCAGCATTAGTATATATACTCAAACATTACGCATATCAGCTACGGAGTTAGACGTAGGCCATGTCTTGAGCAGATTCCTCTCTGTTAAAGATGTGCCTAACAATGAAAAACAACAAACTAGCCGGAACATAGCATTTGGCTTTCAACCGTGAAATAGACATACCAAATTTAGAGAATTTTTCTTCCTGCTCCTTGACCAATGCAATCGCTGGCGGACCACTCTCTAAAAAGAACAATTTCGCGATCCCAGCATCCGTTGTTTGAACAAAGAAGACGTCGTCCTCTATCTTTGCCACTGACTGGAACTCCTCATATTCTGTCCCCTGCAAACTTTTTCATGCTTCAACCATCAACTTCACACGCAAAAGTACCGACAAGCTGAAGCCTGCGGAAATCGATATCATTTATTGTATTGACAATCCAAGCAACTTGCACCTACTTGATAATCAGAATAGCCAGACCAATTTGAGAAAACTCAGACTTGGAAAATTAAACATCATCCACTTCGGCAACACCCTTCAAACTTTACAAATTCTGTTAACTTCCTTGTGAGGGTCAAAAACTCACCTCAAACTTGCTGAAGTAACCAATGCCGATCACCTTCTTCGCAGCAATGATTTTCTCCGCCTCACTCTGCTCAGTAAGTGAAAGAGCAGGAGGACCAATTCTCTTTTGTACCCATTCGACTATGTCTGCGCTGTAATCATAACAACAAGACAGCCAGAACAGATATGTAAAGGTGTAGCCTTGAGGAAGTAGCAAAATTCAGACCGAACCCTACATGAAAATCCTCCAGTATTACGAACAAGGACATGCATAGTACCTTTCTTCCATCACCAATTTACTAAATCCGAAAATAACATTTGAATTTCGGCTTTAATCACCTGCAATTTCCCCATGCTCCTGAACCAAAGGACAAGGAAAAAACCACACACCTAGTTCTTCCTCCAGCGTATTGTTTGTGAACGCCTTTCTGGAAAAGAAAAATTGTTGGAAAGCCCTCCACTTCATACTTTTCAGCTATAGAAGTCTCTTCGCTACCATCGATCTTTGCAAGTGTCACATTGTCAGCCTTCAGTATTTCTGCTGCGGCCCTGTATTCTGGCGCCAATGACTTACAGTGGCCGCACCATGGAGCATAAAACTCCACCATGACCACATCTGTGCTGTCAATAGTTTTTTGGAATGTAGAAGTTGTCAGGGATATTACATCGCCATCGTTTTCAGGAGTTCCTGAGGAGACCTCCTCGTCTTCTTCCTCTTCCTCGTCGTCATACAACGCATCTTCATCAGTTACGTCCTCTTCTTCTCCTCCAATTTCGTCATCTTCTCCATCTTCTTCGATGACATCTCCATCATCACCGGAAGGGTCAAAGTCTTCCTCTTCTTCATATTGCAACTCCGACGCACGAGCGACCAAAGCAGTCGCCTCCACGAACAGCAGCAGGCCGAGAAGAAGAAGAAGCGGATGCCTTAACTTTCCCATTTCCTTTCGGCGCAGCACTTGAACAAAAGACAGAAGGAAATACAAAAAATGATTTAGGAAGAATTGAAGGCCTCGTGCACGACGCTACATTAATGTAGCCTGAAAGTGCCGGTGGCTTCATGGTGGATTCATGGCGATTTCCCAATACCGTACTACGGTGACGTACTTCTCGATCACGGCCTTCCGTTGTACCGTGTATCGCAGTGTTAATGTTTTTTTCGACTAAAATTAGCTTTTCCCCGTGCACACATGTCGGGATGTTTATCCGACGGTTAAAGCCTAAAAGGCAATGTTTTCAGCTTCCGGATATGCGCCTCCAATTAGATTCCGGACCTGTGTGCACGGAGAAAATATGCTTTTAAGTGGTGAATCAGCGCTAATAGAGATACCCTGTGTGCTATACAGTCCAGGACATCTCTATTAGTGTATATATTTCGCCAATTAAAAACATTTTTTATCCGTGCACATGTTCGATTTCGATTGTAACACGCCAATCGGAAGGTGAAAATCTGACCTTTCAAATCGCAAGCGTCTGACAAACCAACTAACAAGTGTACACGGAAAAAAAATGTTTGAGTGGCGGACGAAACACTAATATTAATGGCGATACACAGTGTACTGCAGTGTACGGCAGTGTAGTGTCCACCCTGTCGAACTCGACACCGAGTCAGCGCCTTACTTTGCCGAAGTGTTATCTCACGCTGTTCAGATACGTCAATCTACAGTACTGTACCGTCCGATCGACATTATTTCGGACGTCATCTGAGACATATTTTTGCGGGATAAACAACAGCAATTGCCGTATGAAACAGAACCATATATCGTACGAGCTTTATTATATTGTTTACCGGACAGAAAGTACATCGCGTTTTTTTGCGATTTTTTCAAAAGTCACGTACAATACAGAGAAACTGGAAAAAATGAAAAATCGCGCGATTTGAACAACTAGGACTAAAGGCGTGTTCTCATGTAACCGAAACTTTGAAACGTTACTTTGGATTCTAGCGCAATTTTTACGGTGTACTTTTCAAAGTGTTCCTATGTCAGGGTGCGTCTCTATGTGCATAAGTAAGGGTTTTTTTCTGTCGTTTTCCTGTAAAACTTAGAGCCGTACCGCGTAAGCTTCAACCGTACAATAAAATAGAAAAAAAGAGAAGTACATTTTGCGTCATGACGCCAACGATCTCGGAACAAACTGCGGACATTTGTACGCCGCAAAGAGCTCCTGACATACTGGGACAAATGTTGACGCCAACTGTCATTTGTTGACGCCCACACGTGAACGACATAAGCAATCGCCTACGTCTACAAAATGACATTTGTAGACGCCCACAAGTGGACAACATAAGCAAACGGACAAACAATTTTTTTTCGTGTATTCTCCCAACTGCAAAAAAACAAATGAAAACTTTTGACGCGTGCAACCCAGGCTTTCTATTCGTCAATAGGGTAGTATTTGATTAGAAGCAGGTCGCGATTTGATTTCAGTGCAAGTGTGAAGATGAGCTGGAAGTGGGTCGCGATGATAATACTGCCAAATCGCCGTACCTTTCAAGTTCCAAGATGACGCAAAATGTATTGGAGTTTTTGCCCATTTTCCGTACGGCGTAATATTTTCAAGTAGGAAGTCCCATTTTCTGTGTAAACGACGGAAAAAAACCTTTACTTGAACACATGGGGACACGCCCTAACTTGGATGGTGTGTACAAGGTAACGAGAAGTGCATTTCAACAGAAAATCGGACTTACAAGCATGATACTTTGAGCCTTTTTCGCACTTTTTAGCATGCATTTTCGATACACAGCCTGAAAAATATTATAAAATTATCAAAAATGGAACAAAATAGTAAAATAGGCAATTTTTCCACAGCCTTCTTTGAGTTCTTTCATTTGCTTTTTCGCCTCTTTGTCCCTTAAACACGTAGCCGTACCGATTTATGGTGGAGCAAGTATCAAATTTTAAAAAGTGCAAATTTCATAACAAACAATAGAGGTTGTGAATTACATAATTAAATAATTTGTAAATTTTGATAACGAAATCATTTCCGTTGTAGTCTAGTCGGTTAGGATACTCGGCTCTCACCCGAGCGACCCGGGTTCAAATCCCGGCAACGGAGCTCCCGAGTGACACAGACAACTTTTGTTGTTTAATCCCTTTCAAGCATACTTCAAAACTATGTATAATATAGCCGGGCAAATGATATGTGTTTTGCGTAATAATTTTAGCAGAAATCGAGCAAAACTACATACACTTTGCAGGTCAGCCTCACGAATAAGTACTCATCGAATCCCAGTCCCTTGTAGACTTATCAGTGATATAAGCAGGATTAGGATACTCGGCTCTAACCTTAGATTCAACTCTCAAAGTCGGAGCCTCCAATTATTAGCCTTTGTTGAACAACGATTTTTCAACAGACAAGCAGAGGTCAAAGGAAAAAAAAAAAAAACTGCCGGCCAAAAAGAAACAGCTGAAGGCCCCACACACATGCAGCAGCCAATCACAAGTGTGGAAAAAGTCACGGACAGACAGAGACGGACGCTTCGCTCTTATTTGAAAAAACATGTTGAATATTCGAATGTGTCCGAAAAATCCGACGGAAATGCCGATTATTGGTTTGTTTTATTGGTTTGTCTGTACAAATTCAAAATCCCTTTAGTATTTTACATATTCCTTTTTGGTTAACCAACCCTTCGTTGAAGCTTCATTTAACGATTATCATAGAAAGAAAATCACGGTAGTATAAAAACCCCGTTGTAAGTCCTTTTTTTGTCTCAATCTTGTCAGCTCTACTTTCTTTTCACTTTGAAATCCAAGTTTCCTTTCTTTACACTCTAGCGTCCACTATGTTGTGGGAATGGTCACACTATCACATCTAGGCCAGAAAACAGCCAGAAGTTCTGCAGTTCCCAGATTTTGTGAAACGGCAAACAAGTGAAAGAATTTCTCTTTATTTTTTAGTTCTTTTTTCTATTTTTGGCTTTCAACATCTTAATTGACACCAATTGATGTTTTGACATGCTAAAATTTTAATTATCATTTCTAGTTTTCACATTTGGCGCATATTTTCTCATAAAGAATTAAATCTCTGACGCATAGACTTATACATAAATTTTATATCTCGTTTTTCTTTCAGATGTACTTTTGTTAGTTTTTCTCAACGTAGAAAATGGCAAATATGGATACGAATAGAACTTTACTGGATATTTGTCCCATAATGAGATGACTATGTTGGGAATTGCTGCCGAACCAACATTTCATGAGGAGAACACCTTTTAGGCTACTCGATAGATAATACATACGGGCTAAGATTTTTATTTCCCTCGTAACCATCCCCCTCTCAGCTACTCTTTCACATTGTGACTGTTTCATTAGATTCATCGATGGAAGCTTCATGCACGTTGAGGAGGATATAATAGACCATTGGATAGTTAATTGCTGGTTCTTGTCTTAAGTTTATGTATTCATGTGCAGTGCGAGTCAGACTTAGGTAATAGTGTTGAGACTGGTTCCGTATTGGATACCAGTGTTCAATCCAGATATAGCAGATCATACACATTACGTGATCATGTTTTCACTTTGTTTTGTGTCAAGTGGCAAGTGTCTAATCCAGAAATAGTAGTACACGACCACTTGATCAGATACGTTAGCATGTTGTTGTGCAACAAAACTAAAGGAGATCCAGAAAGTCCACAAATTTTAGCAAGTAACACATCAATAATCATTTATGAGAAGTGTCACACGACGCATTTCCATGAACGAACGGATTTTTTGGTTGAACACTCAATGATCTGCAGCTGATTCTTGGTGACGAGCCTGTGCTAACCTTTTTTCTGAGGTTCAAAGTCGTGAACTTCCTGGTTTATAAGTACAAGTACTTTGTTACTCGACTTCGTTCGCAAATCCTACTCTGTACTTACAACTGAATACCACCACACTAATGCGATTGGAGTATTTGTATTGGCTCTCAAAAAGATAAAGACCAATTTGGCAACGACATACTCTACTCCAGCCATTATTGAACGCTAGATACTTCATTGAGGTAGTTCTTTGGAAATCCCAACAAGTTGATTGTGTAGTCAAGCGTGTAATCGGCCGCTTCTTTATTGCGAGCCTGACGAGCAACTCTTACAGGTTTGCAATAAGACGAATAATAAGGACCCTCGGGAGAACAAGTCCGTCGAACAATTGCAGCGTATCCACGGACAGACGGGTTTGTCGCACAAAAAAGTGGAGCCCTGGCACCTGTATTTGAACAACAAGGCACATCATCAGAACGCAACAACGGAGCTAAAAGAGTACCATGTACACGTCGACCGCTACTAGTGTTGATAACACTAATTCGGTCGCAACCTTTTTTGGCCAAAAAACATCAAATAATGTTAAGAACAACATTCAAGGGAGTTAGCTATAATCCGCCACGCATCTCCACAATATATTAGTATCATACATCCTAATAATTCCTTTAATAGGGATGGGCAGTGTACTTTCCAAGGTTGAGGATCCAAGTATTTGGTTCTCTCTAAAGTACAGGCAATGATAATATACGCCTATTGAACCCACACTGTAAAGAGGAAAAAGTAAAGAAAATGCTTGAACCAAGCTCAAAACTCCAGGAAAGAAGCAATTGCAATAACATATCAACAGCACAAACAGAGTACATAATGGCTTTGATACGAAGAGCTAAGGCTTGTAGATAAGAAGACGCGAGCGTTATCGCATGCACAATGACTTAAAATTTCAGCTTTTTAGGCACCTGACAACAAGGATAAAAAACCATAGGAAATTCCCAGAAAAAAGACAATTTAGATTCAAATATACAAATCTTGCCTACAAGATAACAAGTTCCTCAGCAGTTCAGCACACACCATATGGGATTTTTGAACACTGAGTTGGTTCAATAGCAGGGAGGTTGAACATTACAGGCCTGGAGACACAGACTGGCCTTTGGCGCGTTAGACTTTTCCAGGGCTTGCTATAAAATTATTGACACTCATAAGCATAACTGACACTCCTCCAGACCACGGATATGCAAATGCTCCTAAAGTGCATAATTGGGATTGCTTGAATAGGATATATTTAGGATTACATCGTGATTGACAGGTGCAAATAGGGCAGCTTACCTTCACGTGGCATTAAGCAAGTGAGAGGCATTATGTAGCGATACCCCCAGCGAAGGTATGCTGGCAAAGTCCTACCCTGGATAAGAGACCACAGCCAGAAACCAGTTATCAACGAAAGACCGTGACCAGTCATTGTATACTACTCACGAGACTGAAGGGTAGAGCTGTACATATCAGCCAATGTACATATAGGTGGGACGACCAGAAAGAATGACATCCTTGTGGGTTTATCCATAAAAGCTTTCCCATAAGACAACAGTTCTCACCACATTTGTCACTACTTCTCCTGGGTGAACTGCTACAATATCGATGGAAACAAAGTCGGGCAGTCGACGATGGAGCGCATTTGTAAAGAAAACCTGCAAATTTCAAGTGCAAGACAAAGCCAGAAGTTGGACAGAAACACAATCAAAATGGTGACTCTTCTCAGTCAATTTCCATAACCTTGCAGTTATCAGTACTCTCTTGAGCCTAAGACAATCAGTGACTTCTCGAAAAACGATTTGCACAGACTACATAACCCAAAAAAACCACTCTATTTGCCCTCTAATGGCTTTCTTCTCTCACGTCTGAAATCAAGAGGCAAAACATAAACAAGTAAACAAGCTGAAAGCAAAGCTTTTAATTAGCCAGATGTTTTGCCTCAGACCTGGGCGAGCTTGCTCTGAGAGTACGCGGCTGTAGAATTAAACTTGCGCCCCTTGGTAAAGTGTAAGTCGCTGAAGTCAAGCTCCCCCAGCTCATGCATCTGCTAGCCGAGTCTTTTTCCCAACCCAATCAACAGGCCTTTTACGTTACTGTCACTCCTATGGATCACCGATTCACCTGATAAGTCAAGAGGAAAAATAGGACATTCTGCGAGCTTGCAAGGACATCAGCTCGGCCGTGGCTGATCCACAGTGGCTGGATTTTTTCCCACATCCCTGCAAAATGTGACTTATCACACCTTGTCACCCAAACAATCATTTGTTGAACATGACTGAGAGTAAGATATATCAGGAACTAGATTCCTCGGGCCTTGCTAGGACAGAAAAAGTTGGGTTTCCAAATAAAGGTTATCCAATGGACTCAGCAAAAGTGCTTTCATTTACCCGAACAAAGAAATAAACGCAATTCACCTGAGAGCTGACGTTCACCACTCGAGCAGAACCAGCACGTTTAAGAGCGGGCAACAGCAGAAGAATTAACAAAGCCTGACCCAAGAAGTTGACCACGAAATGTTCCTCCAAACCATCCCCAGTTATCTTTTGCTGCCCTGCATTCACATTCACTTGGTGGCCAAGTTCAGGTTGCTGGACAAAGGCGCCAATCAAATTCACGCATAAAAAAAACAGCAAGTTTCCAGAATATCTAACGTGCTTCTAAAGAACACACAACCGAAGGGAGAACAAGTAGCAACCCTCAAAAGATTTGAGACGTACCACCCATTGCAAAGACGCCCGCGTTATTGATAAGAATGTGAATGGGTTTCTCCTTATCCCATTGCCGGCAGAAATCCCGAATGGAAGCCAATGAAGACAAATCCAAATGCATCACCTGTAAGTGAACCATTTTAAAATACTATTCAATTGTGAGAACGTGAAAGTGCTGTTATTAAAAGTCAACAATCAGTGTCCACTGTAGAACTGCATTCTACATTTTATTTGTACTGACTGAAACAATCGTTTACCAAAATCAAGCTAATCGCAAAAGTTGAATCTCTAGTCCAGGCAGTTACGCCGTGTACCGTTATTAGCGTCAATGACACTATATTGATGCCCCTAAATTTTATCGCACGACCTGAAATAATATCAATGATGATAAAAGCTTTTTCTTAACACTAATTCTTCAAACGGTTCAAAAACAACCACGTCATTGGGAACTGAATTACAATCAATAACACTAATATAAACCCCACGCAAATAATTTCTTTACTCTAATAACAATTCACGGTGTAGCGTCCTACTGACAATCAACACTTGTCACTTGTCTGACTAAAACACTTAATCTGAACATCTACAGTTAATTGGTGCCATACCTTGTCCTGCAAATATAAAATCTTACATGCAATTGATGTGTATGAAAGCAAAAGCAAAAATGGCAATGCGAATTGTCCAGCAGCTATGAATCTAAAATATGTCAGGTCTCTAAATTGAAACAAAAAAAATGCTGTTATTACAAGTCCAATCCCAAGATCCATCAAATAGAGTTCCCAACCTGTTCATCTGTAGCCTATAGTATTGTGCTTGAACTCAAGAAATCCCCATGTCAACGAGCCTTTACCTCAGCAGTAATGTCAGGTTGATCTTCTCGCCATGTCTCCAACACCTGCTCTGCTGCTCCGGTATTCCTCACAGCTAACACCACACGAGCACCTTTTCGAGCCAGCTCCCTGCAAGAAATGGTTGCAGTCAAATAAGAAGCAAGTTTCCAGCTCATCATGCCAATCGGCAAAATCAAAAGCCTGCTGCTGCTTTATTGTTGTCTGCACTTGTTTGTGAGAGCTTCTTAACTTCCGTGCCACTGTGCTAAACATTCCACAACGAAAGTCGTAGACCACAACGAAAGCCGTAGACCAGAACAAATAATCAATGGGAAGTGTGATGAAGGGTACAAAAGGTTTAAGAACAAGTTAACAATGGTCAGTCGTAACACAAGTGATGTAAGAGTCAAACAACATAAAAATATTCTACCCCAGACACACAATCCCTGCCTTGCTTGTTGAATGTACACTACTGTCTTCTCTGGAGTTTAGAATTTGGACCTGGAGAAATATATAAGATTGCGGGGATTCCTAGTACCCAATAATGGTAACTTTCACCTAACAGTATCCTTCCCATGAAAGATATGGAAATCGACCAACTATTAACCACCAAAATTAACCAAACTCTAAGGAAGAAAATCAAACTCATAGGACACATTATGATAATTACAAGTATCACAGCAGCATGCATTGCTAGAGGATCACCATGTCAACTTGTTTATGCCAAATCAATACTTCTCCAGCGCTGCACGAAGATAAGAAGTTAAACTATCGATTTTCCGGCAAAACGACTTCCTTCAAGAGTTAATATATGTTTTCTCTGAACTTGAACAAAACAGGAATGCACACAACCATAAAATACTTTGGATCAACTTCTCATGTGGCAAAATAAACAAAAGCTTCAGTTACACTCATCAGTTGCCAGGATGCACAACATGGATCAGTATGCATGTCAAAGCAATTTCAGAAATGGTTTTTTGACAACAAAAAGCCAACATTGGCGAAAAGAAAAGACCATGATTTGGAGCTTCTCTCTTATGTGACAAGGTAGAGTATATTGAGGAAATTTTGATGTCATCAAAAACAATTCAAAAGAAGAAATATAGTGCACCGGCGTTTCTAACATAGAAACAAGAATTTTTGATCAAATCTGCATTTTCTTGTATGCATGTCATGAGGTCTAGTGTACTGGTCTTAATTTACTCAGAACGTTACAGTGAACGTTAGAAAATTGGGAATACAAAAACGTCAAATAAAAATGACGATCCTAGGCATTATCTACATTGTGGAATTATGTGACAGAATTATAGCGGCATATAAAAATATAGAGAATTGAATGGGCAAATGGAAGTCATTTGAGGTAGCGTATTGCAATTGAAGCCACAAATAGGTAAAAACGACAAAGGCGAGACATAATGGAACACTCGGAAAGAACTCCGGCTTCTTCCGGCTTTTTTTTTTCCCCCTGCTTCATCTTCGAAGTCTTCTGAATCACTCACTAACATGAAAGGCATAATGTACTCTCAGCAAAATTTACACCTCTTGAGATACAGAATAAATGTGAATAAAGATGAGATTACCACAAAAAATAGAAAACGGACATTCTAGTAATGCAGCATCTTGATACCTCGGTCAGATTTACTCGGCGAAAAGAACTGGTATGAGGAAAAGACTGTTTTACAAGTCACCTGGCGGTCTCCAAGCCAATTCCACTGGTTGCTCCAGTAACAATGCAAGTTTTATCGCGTACATCTGGATGACAAGCTTTGCTAATACTCCCCAGCCCATATGCCTTCAACTTCTGCACAAGAACGTCCCAAACTACACCCAAGAAGGCAAGAAGATACTCTACTCTCGTGATATCCACCTTCATGGGAGCCATGACAACCAAGAAATCCCTCAACTGGAAGTTGTGTATTCCCTTGAGCTAACAATCTAACATGAAAGGAGACGAATGTAGATTATGGCTTTCTTTCATTTCATTTTCGCATACGGAATGTTTGTGCATATTTTATTTACAGTTTTAGACATGAAAGCAAAAGAAGAATTGATTGGAGGTTCGCGTCACGGCAGAATTCTGACAGCAATAGTATTCGCGTTTCCAGTTGAAACTGAAGTCTGTATGGCAGCTCGAGATAGCAACAAAGAATCGAGTTTCACTGAGTAAGAAGTAGAGGACTGCTCCTTGACGTATTGCTATCACATCTTTGTTTTTCATTTGAACTTGTCGCTTTTTTGCGATGGAAAAACAATTTAAAACTTTCCAAATTAATCAACCATAATACTGCAAAATTTACAACTTATGTCTAAGAACTTCTGAGAGCGGTACGCAATTTTGTTGTTGTGGCTCCCAGAGGTTATGTTTAATGACTGAACTTTATGTCTACTTCAAAGATGAATGGTCGTGGCTTTAGGGTCGACCATACAGTAAAGCTAGACCAAGTTCCTAAATGGATAGAACAGGAATCATCGATTGAGTATCTGACTACAAACGACAGAGCTTTAACAGGAGGTGAAAGCAGTTTCAATGATCCTTTGTCCTCACCAGTAGGGGAGAGTGCTGATTGCGAGCTCCCACCTAAGTTTCCTGTAGATAATGAAATTAACTCGAAGCTTTATTTGTGGAGGGGCCCGCCATGGGCTTTGGAGGTCGATGCAGTTGTGAATAGCACTAACGAGGTGTGTTTACTACTGAACAGAGTTATGCTTCGGTGTATTCCCGTCTGTGAAGTCTATCAGGACGTCTTTTATGGTGTTTACAAAAATACTGAGATTTCAGCATTTTGTTTGAATGCAATAGTAGATTTTACCTGTTTTTCGTTTTTCATTTTTTGGTTGAACTTAAGCATGTTAAGACGCTTAAAGCTGGTGCGAGGCTTGTGAAACCAGCTCCTCATCTCCTGGTTCATTTTAAATTGTTTGGGTTACAAATGCTTCTGTATCAGCCTGCACGGTATAAGTCTATAGGTGGAAGCGAATTACTTAATCACTTTCAAGTTACTGCTGTAATTCTTTGTTTTTTGCAGATTAAGTCCACGTGACAGGATTTTATGCCATTCACTAACCCACGTGAAAATCATGTTTGAAATCCTTTTGCACTTCTGCACGTTAGAACACATATTGTCCTTTCACCTTATCTGTATGGTAATCCTTTTCTTTCAATCTTCTTATGACCCATTTTTTTTCACTAACTTCAGCCACGCCGTAATTCAGTTTCATCATTCACAGTTTTATGGTAACCTTTGAACTAACGGCTTCTACAGGACTTGTGTTGCAGCACCTTGACGAGGCTGCCTCTAGCCCTGGAATGCACGCTGCAGCAGGTCCTGGCTTGGCAGAGGAATGCGCCATTGTAGTAAGTTAATTTTCTGCCTGATAGTTGTGAACTGATCCCCATGTTTATGCCGAGGTTTAGCAGAACACGAGGTTGTTCAGCATGATTTGGTGGAAGCCCTCTCTTCGGCTCGCTGCAATTGTTTAGGGATAGACTTTAATTGCTGGCCAGTACAAGTCAACAACCATGAAGCACCGAAAAGACTTCGACTGGTTTGTCAATAGAAGGTTCCTGAATTGGTGAATCTATCTCTCATCGTGCAACTTTTTGTGTTTTGTTTCTTACAGGCTTCATCACTTGGGCTTTGCAAAGCTGGGGAGGCGAGAGTTACAAGTGCATACGACTTGCCTGCAAGGTAAAACTTAGGCTCATTGTTGTACATAATCTGTGTACCATCTAAGCTTTTTAATTTAAGTCGGGAACATTTTCCAGTCGGACGTTGTAATTTATTCCTAGAAAAAGAAGGGAAGGGTGCTCACCGTGTACTGGCAGTCTCCAACTTCTTGAACACAATGCATCTTTGCATCACATTGCCTCAAGATATGGAGAGCCTCTCGTGTCAACATGTTTTACTCATTTCCTTAGTTTATCCCACATCCCTTGCAGGAGGGTGTTTCACACTGTCGGGCCCAAGTATAACGTGAAGTTTTCTACTGCTGCTGAGAATGCTCTTAGTCACTGTTATCGGGCATGTCTGGAGCTGCTTATCGAGAACGATTTGAAAAGGTATGTTCGAGAAAGACAAACTTTGTGCACTAATTTTTATGGAACTGGCAGTTGTTCTACCAGAGGAGCTTTTTGCAGCTCTTACACAATGCAGCCTTCAGGCATCCAAACATATTTATGCAGTTCGTGGTTTTGATTCTGGCCAAATGAATGTAGCTCTGCCAACGACCCTATATTTCTGACACTTTATAAGCAGATATTCCTTTTGGAGGAAAGCGTTTTGATTTAGGGATTTCTAAGACGTTTTATTGTTGTTGTTCTTTTTGGCTGTTGGTTTGTAGTATGGCATTTGGATGTATATACACTGAACCCAAAGGCTTTCCTCGAGAAATGGGTGCGCATATTGCAATCCGTATGTCTATTTCCCATTTGCCCACCTTTGTTCTCATAATGGTGTTCCTGCAATTTGACTTTCGTTTGAAATGTTAGTCAAAAGTAGAATGTTGTGTGGGTATCTTATTGGAAAATGGTGTCAAATTCATTTGCCTATGTGTAGGCTGTGAACAGAATGAAGAATGGTCAGTGACAAGCACAAGTTTTGGGAACAGACTTAGAAAAACATCTGGATGTTTAGCACCGGTCCATAGTTATGTTTGCTTTGCTTTCAAGGATCTTGAAGATGTTAGTGTGCTTGCTTCAGTGCTCCTCTCTTACCAGCTGTTTGTTGTGGCTTTAAAAGATTTAATCCAGAAAGTCTTGGAGTTAACTGGAATGAAGGATGAGATTGAACTGTTTATTTCACTGGGATTCAGGACCAATGAGCATAGTACTGCACTTTGTAAATTGTCATGATTCTTCTTTTAATTTGTTCTAAGTCAGGCAGTATCCAATTATGTTTATGGCCAGTTAGTTGCTGGCTGAACAGTTGCAACACCAGTTGTTGTCTTTGCCTGTTAGTCTGACCTTGACAGACACGAAGTTTACATGCGGTTGTTATTTATTGGAACATGCTTTAGTATGTTTTGGCTATCTGTTTTCCCTTTCAACAAATGATAGGTGATAGGCGATGCATGGAAGCAGGTACCGTCAGGCGTTTTCTGGAGAAACATTGTCACAGGGTGGAGGCTCTGGTCATGTGTACAGCAACAGCACAAGATACCGAGATATACAGAAGGTATGAAAGTCGCTTCTATGTTCGATCTGGCTGTTTTCTGTTCAGTTAGCTCAGAAAAGCTATTGTTTTGTAGGCCTTCTTTTCTGTGCTCATCTGGCTGATTCAATGTTTTGGCTTAAGGATCTTTACCATGCTCTGGAACTAAGCAGGTGAAAGGGGGCATGTCACTGCACCTTGTGTGTTTGTGTGCAGTGGGTTCACAGATATGATTTATCTCTTCTTTTCTGTATGTCCGTTTTTGTCCTGTGTGTCCAGCTTTTTCTGTCTGCTAGTAGCATAATGATTTTGGCATGTCTCCCTTGCTCTTGAGGACTATAGATCAGGTGTAAGCTATTTCTTTTAAAATCTTTTTGTAAGGCCAATATAATTGCATATTTTCTATATTCAGTCTGTATACCTTTGGCTTTGCCTGTGACACCTTCCAAAGCCGGAAGTGAATGTTTGCTCCTTTCAATCCTCTTGTTCATTTTATTCCCAACTGAATCTGACACTGAACTGCCATGTCAAGATCAATATATGTATTTATACATATATTTTTTTTTCATGAAAATTTTCTTACAATGTGTGCTCTTCTTTCCATTCCAACCTACTTGCAGGCTGATTCCGCTGTACTTCCCTAGAGACAAGGCTGAGGAGGATGCCGCACGCACAAAGCTGCCATCAGACACCGGAGATGAGAATGGCGAAACTGTTGTGAGTGAGAGAAAAATCAGAATACAAGCTCTTCCAGGAATACAACGACCATTCTCACCATCTGTGCAGTCACCAGCTGGCCTTCCAGTGTCCCACTTTGCCAGGAGTCAGTCCGGACTTAGGTAAGACCGGGCATGAGAGACATTCACATGTACAGACATGGATGGGGACTGTTGCAGAATGGGGTTACAGTTTGTCCTTGTGGGGAAATTTCAAGGTTTACTGTCTAATTATGTTCTTGTGAACCTTCACAGCCCCCAGTCCATTCACTACCCGTTTCTGCTGGCATTTGCAATGCATTTAGGACAGGTGTCTGAAGTAGTCTGCAGATCATTACTAGCTTTTGGCAATTGGTACAAGCTTATGTTGTTGTAGATTTTGCATCACCTTCCGACTATGTCAGGAAACAAGGTCTTGCAAGCACAGCCATGTTAGGGTAAGAATGGTTCAGCACATATGGACATAGTGTTTGGTTGGGTTCAGGGCAGGCACCTGCGTGTTGCATGTCCAGGAGCGAATCTTTGGAAGCATTGGTGGACCCCGTATTTATGGCGATGATGAGGGACCCCGACCAGAGACGTCAGGAGCAGTGGGAGAGAGCAGCTCTGGCGCAGGCGGGCTGGGGTTGGGCACGACTGATAGGCCTGGGAGGTCTTGGAGGGCCACCGCTCACGTCAGCAGAAGAGGATTCCCTTCACGCTCGTTTTTTAGCTCGAGCACTTTCCAGCGATCTGCATGAGATTGCAGAAATGAACATTTTGTATGGTCAAAGAACTCTTGCTCTTGTGGATGTTAGAAGTTCAGGATTTTGAAGCAGTTATTACAGCATGTTCAGAATGCTGCTCACTATTGCCTGCTGGACACATCATGCTCTGTAATTTCTGCAGCTTAGCAGGTGAAATTTCTGCGAGACTTAATTTGTTTTAGGATCAGGAACATGACATGAACCTCCACCCAAGATGAACATGAGAGTTTCATAAGATGCTCGTGTGCAGTTTCCTCCCTTCTTGTGTAAATTGATTGTGCCTAATTGAGCTACTTCATGTGCAAATTTGACAATACAGGAATGGCAGGTTTTCAATGCTTCCGTATTGTTGTAGTTGTCGTGTGGTAATATGAGGTATATTTTATGCTGTTGGGTGATGCGGCAGGTATAGAGGTGGCCGTGATATTGAAGGTCGGCAGGTGATGGTGGTGGTAGGAGCTCATTTTGTCTTGCGAGCCATGGATCCTGATCGTTTTGTCCTCTATGCGGTCAAGGTGAGGTGGAATTTTGTCTAAATGTTCATTTGGTTTGTGAAGTCCACATTCGTGAGTGATATGGTCAAGTGACCTATTTCGTTTCTGAAATATGAGCTGGTAGTGCCAGCTTTTAACTTATGCTTTTTATTTTTTACCAAGTTGGGAGTGTTGAGCCAAGGAATCATTTATTTCATGCCATTTTCAATATGTAGAAGCACTGTTTTGCGAGTGAAAAAATTCAAGTGAGATGTGAAGGACACTCAGATATATGGGTTGCTACAGACGGCTCGGCTGGTAGCGTAAGATCTATAAACGGGCAATGACATGAACTCTCCTCATTATGCTGGATTGTTAAAACTGCAAGGCACAGACTCCAAGTATTTAGATGGTCATTCTGCAACACTGACACATAACAAGACCCATGTCTTTGCACAAGTTTTAGTACCAAGCTCAGAGCATATATTGTTTAATATGGTAATTTGGGCCAGTTTTATCGCCAGTTTGTCTGATTGACATGATGACTAGTTGTCACTGCCTTTGATAGATCAAGGCCTTGTTTGGAGTTGTTTTTTCTACGATCTTGCTCGCCAGACATTGACCTATGCAACAGGCTTCTAGCTGCAGGACCTGATGTTATCTATCGCAGTGCTATTTCATTTTTGGAGGCTCTTGTTAGTGTTATCCAGGAAAATCATCTGTTTTTGTATGCGAAGCTAGTGGTTGTTTCATGGACTAAGGTTGTGGTGTTACTTTGCAGGGGAAATGTAGATTCTTTTAGCTGCTAAATGAGCGTAATGCTGAACAATCAAATTTAACTTTCTATGTTTATGCATTATTGAAACCATTCCTGTACACGTCTACCTTAAGGAATGCTTGTCAGGGTCACTCTTTGCATAGCTCTCTCGGTTACAAAGTATGCTAAATACTCTGTTTTTTTACTACGTATGCCAACGTTTTTTTAATCTGCCAGTTACTGGTAACCAGTCACTTTTTAGAAATAGCCCTTGGAACTTTCCAAATTGTGTGCTTTCAAATTGATTTGCTCTGTTGTGATATCCATACGGCATGCTTTGAAGGTACTGGTTTTTATTTGGTTTAATCAGTATAAAGTGCAGTAGATAGCTTAGGGATTAAGCGTAATATACGACAACAGAGTTCCTTTCAAACAAGCATAAACTGGGCCAACCTTTATAATTCAGTTCATTAAGTTATTTGCTGTTGGCTATGGTCGCCCATCTCTTTTATGATCCGTTGTTGCCATGATTGAGATGGTGAAAAGAACTTGGGGTACTTGGGATAGTTTTCAAGATACATTGAAAAGTGTGAACTCATCAATTGATGCTCTATGAGTTGACCATCGCTACGAGGTTTGTTCTGTCTTTTGCTGGACGGATTAAATGGCTTATGTTGGGTAACAAGTTACCAGAAGTGGTTGGTTTAAGGTCAATTTTGATGCAGACTTATGTTTTCAACTTCCATTATCTATGTCTCTGCAGGAATTTGAGTCCTTGACACAGAGGCCATATTCACTTGTTTATTTCCACTCAGACGCCCACCTTCCTGTGTGAGTTGTGCTAGTCAAACTTTTCTGTCCTTGTTCCTCGATCTCTCCTTAAAAGGAATAATGGATGAAATATATATTTTGTGTTGGAAATGTGTCAGAGGACCTTGGGGACAGTTCACATTTGGGGCATCGTTTTTTTGTCTATTCTATGTGTAAACTGATAGGCTAATAAGTGAAGAGGTTTGTCTCGAGTATTTCCATATACAGCAATTCTTTAGTTTATGGTTTGAGAGCCACTCTTTTTTTCCCTTCTCTTTGCTTGCGCTTCAATCCCTGGTCATCCTTCTAGAGATGATTTTTTTAGGTGGTTGAGAGCCTAAGCTGGAGAGTAAGTAGTTGTAAACGGAACAAGGCTTAGGTGAATTGTGAAGAAGAGTAGTATGTTATGATATCTTGTTTGTCTTAAAAAGGATTAGGACATCTAGCTTGCCTCTTATCCTGGTTACGTAAAGGGAAATGCGTTGCTGTTGTCTTTCTCAAAATATACATGTCATACTGAATCTTTATGTGTTTCTCATACTGAATATATAGTCCAGAAATAATACTCAGCTCTTTGCCAGTTTCAACTGTTCAAGATGATTCTGGCTTTATTGCCAACGATGAATGTTTGCTTATCTGCTCGATGTTGTGTCATTTGATACTGTGCTCGGGGATTCGGCCACACTTATACCAATGAGAACAGAAACCCTAATTTTGGTTGGATGAAACGCCTTCAACAGGCCCTTGGACGAAAGCATAGACATAACCTCCAGGTCAGACGGAAACATGGTGTTGCTTATGCTGAAACTTTCCAGTAGGCATTTAACTTGGTCATTTTTATATCCAGGCGTCAACTCCCACATCAGATTTTTTTCTTTTGTTATTATGTCTGGCAGTGAGGCAGAGAAAGACATTTTCTTGCTGTTGTCGTTCTATGCTAGAACAGGGATCTCATGATGGCCCACATACGGCAAATCTACTTTTGTCTCATTCTAGGTGGTCTCTTAACTTGCTCTTTTTGTCTCATTCGGACGTTTCCTCAGAACATTTATGTGCTGCATCCAACTGTGGGCCTCAGAGTAGCCATTACCGGGCTTCAGGTTCTAGTTGACGGAGAGGTGAGTTTTTTAATTTTGATATTGTACAACACAGTGCTATGTGTTTTATAGTTAGGCGAGTAAAGAGACAAATTTAGGGGGTAGAGATGAAACAGGATTTTGAAATAAGCACCAAAAATGATGATTTTCCCGTTATGGAATATGGGATGGTTCAAAAACAATAATATTAAACCAAGCTGTGTGCAAATCCTTGCAGTTTCTGTGCCCAGTTATAAAATCCCTGATTTTTGTAGACTTTGTGTGTCACACTTGGGGGATTATTGCTAAATGGTGAAACTTATGTAGATGATCTTTTGATTTATGCCTCTTTTTCTATCTTGTTGGTTCTGTTACAAGTCCTGTGACATAGAAAATAAAGGCGACATAGCTGAAACTGGTACTTGTTTGCCATCATGCTTCAAAAACTTGTCATAAATACAAAGAGTCTGGTAGAACTCCGCCTATATATGACCCTTTTTCGCCTCATTGTGAACTTTAACCTACATGGAATTAATTTTGGATCCAGAATAGGTGTCTAAAAAATTAATGGAACTAGAAAGGCATATGCAGAAATGAAAAGCCGCAGAAAGCTTCTTCTACCTTTATGGAACAGGGTGGAAATCTGGGTTTGCATGTTTTAGGACCTCACTAAATCTGCTAGTTGCTTATCGATTGCTTAAGTTATTTTTTTTTCAGGTTTGGCGAAAAGTTCAATATGTTGACCGGCTGTTGGACCTCTTCCGCTATGTTCCCAGGGAGAACCTTTCAGTACCCGAGTTTGTATTCCAGTATGTTCTCATGCCAAAATTTGCGGGATAACTCTGAACTAAAGGTTTAAGGCGCGAAAACAATTGGAAACGCTATCTCCCGTACAGTATGCGTGTTGTACAGGGTGTCGATATAGCTTTTCCAATTGTCTTCACACATTGAAATATATGATCTGAACGATAGTTATAATGTGCAAAGATTCGAACCTGTCCATGTGGATAACTTTGCCAAATCGTGAAAATAACAGGATTTTTTGTTAGAAAGGATACTGCATGATGTCTGACGTTTCAGGTATTTGTTTCTTTCAAGATAGACTGGCTCTCTCCTTTTAACTTTTTCTTCTCTTTTTTCGCAGGCGTGATGTGGAACTGAACCCTCAAGACGTCGTGGGCCTTGACACAAGGCAAAGGCCAGACAGGAGACGACTTAGGGGTCCTCCTTGAGCTTGCAAATTGCCTCGCGATGCACAGGGACGTCATCTGGCTTATTTTCTGATGCTGTTTCTCTAATTACTGTAGGTGAATCTGCATATCTAGGGAAAATAGTTGAGAGAGGCACATTGAATAAAGGCCAGAAAAGCAAAGCGTTGTATGTGTCAAGCTTTGCCAGTGACTTGCAGAAATGATGACTTGCATGCTTTCTTTAAAAAATGTGGTCTCTTTAAGGCTACAATGTGTGTTTCTTTGAGTCTACCATTGGTTTGTTCTAATGACCTCAAAAAGGATAGTAGGTGCCAAGGGATGAGAACCACTTAATACTTTTGTTTGAGATCCCCATAATTTCATCGTGGGATGTGTTTTTCATTGGTGTTTGGAGTTAGTTATTGAAAGCTGATGAGATAAGGGTGGAATTGTTGGACATTTAATGAACCAAGAGTGCATTTTTGAGGTGAGCTGTTTCATTCAAGAACATGAAACCTTGTACAAAAACTTTGAGAGTTGCAACAAGTATATAGGTGTATTTATAACTACCATTGGCATTTCAACTTTAGATAAGTTATATTTCGAACGAGCGAAAAGTTGTGAAATGGTTTTCCTTAGCAATTTACCTTAGGTCTCAATCAAGAACATCAAAATTGATAGAATCAATCTGGTATTGCAAAATTGTGAGTCCTGTCTAGAAATTGGACTCGGCACTACAGGTGGTATGTTCTGACCTATGATACCAGTGTATAAACCTCGGATTGAAACGCAGCCCAGACTCTGGTTTAGGTTGAGTAGAGCGTAAACAAGTGGGGGGGGGGGGGGGGGGGGGGGGGGGTATATATCCGTACAATTTTTTGTACTTTAACTGTACGGACATCCATTTTTTGCGATATATATCACGATAATTTATGTTGGTCCCGGTACGATATATCGAGGTATCTGCTCGATCGATATTCGATATATCGAGGTATCTGCTTGATCGATATTCGATGTATCGCGGTATCTGCTCGATCGATATTCGATGTATCGAATATCGAAATTATCGCGATATGATTTTACCCGATACCCAACACTAATTATACCACACAAGTAACACCATTTCCATCTCTGAATGTCGAAACGATCTTCAACTGCAAGGACGTGTGTATATCGATTTGTGTTTTTTAATTTGTACAATTTAGTTCCTTTTTTGCAAGTTTTAAAATCCAGTATCTATCATTCCCGGAAATTGTACCAATAAAACAAAAGTAACGATCTCACTGTACGTACTTCAGTACGGAATACTGACTTAAGTATGTATTGTTTGCACTTTGTACCGCACACATACTAGAAACCCCCTGGTAACGTGACACTTCTCGGTTCATTTTGGCTCCTCAAAAATTTTGAAATGCTAAATTTTCGGGTGGATTCCTGGCGGACCAATGAGACATGATAACCAGATTTTGGGCAACGGTGCTGAATTTGCTCTTTTGAACTTAGCATAAAGTACATGCTTTTAGACATACAGTAGTGAAATCTTTTTGAGCATACATTCAAAATTCTAGGTGGGAGTAGTCTGAAAACTACCCCTGGGTCAAAGTGAGATAGCATCCAAATTAGCATTTAAGGACATCCCATAAAATGGAGTGTGCCATTAACTTTTTCGACCAAACAACCAGTTGGCAACATCAACAAAAATGCCAAAGTAGCCACCATAAGTTCCGACAAATCAGCCCATAAACAACCAACATTTACAAAACTTGATGGTAGCAAGCTCATACTCAAATAAACCATAACTTGATAACTTGATGGCAACTGCTTGCTCCAGTAAATTACTTGTTTGAAAGGCTTTACAAACTAAATTATTCTGACTGCTCCTAGCAACTAACAACCTCTAAAATAATGCCTTTCTTTATCATTATAACGTATTCAATCCACTGAACATAATCCTCTGCTTTTGTCCGTTCTTTAACGACCCCCTAGCACATTGTCTTTAACAACGCACAAAACCTTTCTATCTGTGGTCGAAACATTTATAAAATAATCCACGTTCATCAGAGTTGGGAGAGGAGGGTTGAGAGCTGAAACTGGACATAATTGCGATTGGAATTTCTACGGTAAATACATGGGTGTGTTTACAGAGCCACAAAACGCCTTAACTTAATCTACAGGATGCTTGTCAGTGCGTCGGGAGGTATGGTGGGCAGTGACAAGAAGAAGAGAGAGCAGTGAGCTCGCAATGAATATGGCGTCAAACCAACGATGATAGAAGTTGAACTGAATATCACCACCAAGTACCACTTTGATGATCGTCCTGACCACACCAAATCGGCAGAACATTAAGAAATCCTAGTCAGTTATACAAAGAGGATAGGAAACTTGAAACACGAAACATTTGCTTGTCATCAACCAACAATCTGTTAAGGTTTAAGGTTCTTCTAAATCAGCATTACAGAAGCAGAAGTTTAATTTTCGTACCCATATTTTGGTGGTAAGCTCTTGCGAATGAGCAGCACAGATGATACAAAATACATCCCCATGATCTCTGCGAGGAAAAGGACCACATTGCTGGAGGTCCCACTGCCACCTCCTGAAACTGCAAACAGAAACTGCAACATAGGAAAAGCCAGGAAATTTCCCCATTAAACTCCAAATGCAGTTCCTGTCCCGTAAACCATTCTAGTGAAATGCAAAAAGGCAGCTTCCACAAAGCAGCTTCCAGGACGAGACTAAAAACACCTTCATTTCAGAAAGGTGTCCAAAATAGCAATAGAAAACCTTGTCTGAAGAACAAAAAAAGAAATAAAAAAACTGTGAAGCCCTTTATTTGTCACACGTCCAGTGTCCAACATATATCCTCTTTATCATCCTTGCTGCAATTTTTCTTCGACTTTGACTCTATCAAACTGTGGAAACTGTGGGCTACCTCACCTTCATTAGGTTGGAAAGGAATCCTCGCAGTGAGATGGTTATCAGCATTCCGATGAAGAGCAGTGATATATACTGCACCACACTCGTTCCCGCCTACCCGTCATTGATCTGCACATCATGTCTCCTTCCATCTCTAAACATTTCCGGATGTTGCTTTCTCACTCCATCTCTAAACATTTCGGGTTTTTGTGCTCTCATTCATTGCTTAAAATTTCTAGTTTTTGCTTTTCTCACTCGCTCTCCAAACATTGCTGGGTTTACTACTGACTGTCCTAAAACGAGAGGAAAGCAGACTTCCAAATTGTGTTTATCATGCGTAATCATCGCATCCTCAACAACACCTGTTTCAAATCTCACTGCACTTTTGACCAATAATTTGGAAGTCATACTAAGTACACAAAATGGCAACATTCATAAATCATCGTTAGTGAATAAATCATACATTCATAATACCATCATCAGTGACCTACTTGAGTCAGACGCCTCATGGAGAAGAGCCTTACCTGTGACCACAGAGCAACGTTCAATGTGACGTGGAAAAAGTGCAAGATAAAACTGATGGTCTTCGTCACAGGGTCTCCACTGCCAAGCTGAACAGACAAGACACAAAAGATCGAAAGGTCAAAATAGTCATAACAACTCTGCCACAAGGCATATCCACAAAAACATTTCATTGGGACAAATTTGCGTCGATCAAACAGTACGGGCAAAAAAGAAACAGTTAGCTGAAAAAAGACAGTCGAAAAGAGACAATTGAGACAATCGTTTACCTCTTTGAAGATAACACTCCTCAACGACTGCACATGAAAACAACCAGTACCGAATTAATAACTACTCCAAGACTGCAAAAAGAGCCCAAAAAACTGAAACATGACATACAAAGTTTCAGACGCAACCAGGCAACAATTATGCTTTCTGAGTCGAAAATTGCCGGGAGACTCACACTGTACATCTTGTAAACACAATAAATTGAGCAGGCATAGCCTAAAAAGTTTTTCACGTGGCCTTTCCATGTGCGTGAATATGCCATTGCCTCCTGCACACGATCATCCCATTGGACAAAAAAGTATTGACAGAAAAAAACTATTAACACAATTTTACAAAAAAAAAAAGGGTCAACCAAGAAAACGTTCCAAACGTATACATAAGGAAAACAAAGGCAAGCCCGTTTTTGGGTTGCAACATGTTGCGGAAGCGAAGACAAACCACTTTTCCAAATTATAAAAGGTTCCTATACGATTTCCTAGTTAATTAACAATCGAATTTTTTCACCATCTTGGTATATAAACCTCTAACGTGAAAAGACCCTTTATGTACCTTGGCCTGTCGAAGTTCACAAATCTCTAAGAATAGACTCTTAGTTAAATCCTCCAGAGCTCTCACTTCTGCCTCCACACTTTTCATATCTGAATTGTCATCCCAGAGCTCAAGATACCCATCAGTGATCTCAAACTATTACAAAAGCGATCGAATAGTTCCACCGATGATAAAAATAAGCAAAAAAATAGCATAAAAGCCCATGAAAAGACATTCATATTTTCAGTCAATCACAAGTGCTGGTAGTTTGATAGTATGACAAAACATGGTTGACAACAACTAACACCAAAACATACTGCCCTACAGGCTACAGGACGCGGACATGACTTCTAGAATTCTTCAAATCCAAACAAAAAATCTTATTTTTGAACATGAACTTATACAGTATTTTCTTTCCCAGAAGCCCTCTCATCCTCTTCCCTAAAAGAAAACATTTCCTCGTTCCTTTCTGATTTTAAAACCCTATTAAAGTCAGTCGGGCAATGCAATGCAGTAATGCAATGATGCAAAAATGCATCAAAGTAACAACGCAATACTTCACTGCTCATTGTTATTAGTGTTAAAGTTTTTTTCGCCACTTAAAACATCTTTTCTCCGTACACACATGTCGGATTGTCAATCAGATACCACCAATAGGAAGCTGAGAATCTTGCCTTTGAAAAACAACCATCGGATTGACAATCCGACAAATGTGCAGGAAGAAAATATGTTTTAAGTGGAGAAAACACTAAAAACACTTACAAAAAACTTTAACACTAGTAATGTTTAGCGGTGTAGTGATAATGACAATACTAAGAACAATAATAATAATCATAATTATCATAATTAAGATAATAATAATAATGCAGCAACGGCAGGAGAACACCCTGCCTTGAAGGGGGGCACTGCCCACCACAGTGTCCACAAGGCGCTGCAAAAACGATCCCTCCTCGGCTTCCCGAGCCTGCCACAGACTCAGAGGGGGTGAGATACGGCATGTGCTCGTCAGCTCCAAGAGGGGAGAAGAGGAGAGGAGAGAGGAGAAGGGAGGGGAGGAGAGAGACAGAAGCCAATGTCCACAGGCAGCTATGACAAACTATGAACAATGGTACCATGAAATATATGACGCCCCAAAAGATCGATAGTCCATCCTAGTCCATCATTCCCAAGCCTGACGCTTTGAGAGTCCGCATAGTAAGAGGATGCGCAGTTTACAAGTACAAAATGCATCAGAAAGAAACACAAAAACCTCCTGAGAGCACCATAATGAGAAAAAAAAGACCACACAAAAAGAATAATACAAAAAAGACCATACAAAAAAGGCGGTACAAAAAAAGACCGTACAAAACAGACCATAAGAGTTCCCACCGGATGTCTCCCCTGCTTGCTTTCCAGTTCCATTCGAGCGAGAACGATGCGTTTTTTCTTCCCCACACACAGCTCCATGGCCTGCATGAGGCGCCTCTCAAGCATGGCGATGTCCTCCACTTCTATCTCCCTGCGCATGCCGAGGAGAATAGTGAGCTACCTGAGGGAAGGGAGAGGGAGAGGGAGGGGGAGGGAGGAGTGGAATGGACAAAGGGAAGGAAAATGGAGCCAGAGAGTACGGCCATAAGTGAGACGCCGATGACGCCTACCCGGCTAACTAACTGAGCCACCGTGAAAAATCCTGCAGGACAAATGGACACAAGAATGCCTGTTAGAAAGAAAGAAGGGAAAGAAGAAAGAAAGAAGAACATAGCCAGAAAGGAGATCCACCAATGGAATGTCGAACCAAAAATTGCATACAGACTTTGTTTGAGAAGTGATAAAGAGGTAGGGAGATTATGAGGCCTCAAAAAACAAGGATTTCTTGTCACACTACTAAAGCTGATGCGAGACTCAACTGGACAAGCAGCCAAAAACTGAGAAACAGCCCATTCAAAAAAAGAGTAACAAGTAGAAGTCGAGATGACACAATCGATTCGATGTATAGGATAGTACAGATTACAATGTCACAACAATGCAATACGCTGAAAGGTCCTAACAATACAAATACTGCGTTTAAATAGGAAAAAAGACCTTCGAAAGAAAAATCTCCAAAGCAACATTGAGAACACTAGAAGACATACAGCTGTGTCTATTCTCGAACGGGTTGATCCTGACAACAATCTGACAACCTGGCAATGCTACATTGGTGCAAAGCAAAAGGAAACCTTCTGAGTAGCCAGGCAGAAAACAGCAAGATCAAAATACTAGCTTGTGAAGCAATACAACCGTCCATCACAGACTAATGTAGAACTCTGATATACAAGTTTAATAGTGCACTATCCACTTGCACACGTGCTATCCTATGAATTGTATGTTTTATTGCCTGAAACCAATATCCTTGACACAAACACACGTCTTCCACAATAAGAATAAGACAATGCCCAAAGCCTTCCCCAGGCATCCAACAGACCCAACTATAAATTAATTGCTAGACACCCTTGCACAGCACCTTACCTTTGTCAGGCGAGGGCATAGGAAAGTGGATGCCCATGCGCCAGAAAGCATAAAGGAAAGCCGCCAAAAAGAATAGAGCCCCAACTGCCGCCCTATCTCTTCGCATGCCTGTGACCAGCTCACCACAATAAACTAATCAAACCGTTAGTCACGTCATCTCCATTAAAGCAAAACTTATAATTTTTGCTGATTCCTCCCATGTGCAAACAAATGTAACTCACACATCTTATCTGCCACTTGCTTGTAAGAGATGATAGATACTGAAGGATCATCGCATGACAAAGTGCATGTGAACCACTAAGAATATGAGACTCCTGGGTGTATGGCATGTAAGTTAATTAAGGATTCTGGCTAGCTCGTGACGTTCAACAATTTCCATGAACCTTCAGGATAGGCTGAAAAAAAATCACGTTTATGCTGAGAACAGGGAGGCCTTCATAAAACTTCAAGCTCTGTACTAGACAGACATACCGAAACCAGAAAAAAATGGTTGCAGAAAGAAACCAGTTGAAGAGTGTCAGAATGTTAAAGCATATCAGAGATTCAACTCATGGTATGCTTAAACCATCATCAAGAAAGCTTAAAGTCTACAGAAATATATACACCACGACTACTATCAACTCAACAAATGCAATTCACTCTACGATATACACTCTAGATGGAAGAGTTTAAGAGTTTTGATGAGCAAGTCCAAAGGGATACAAAAGTTTACCATTATCGCGGAGGATCATAAAGCAGTGATAGTATGGCAACACAAAAACCAGAAGTGTGATGAGGCAGAAGAGGTCTATTCTCCAATTCAAAAGCCGTGCACTGCATCCGCAATCCAATGCAAACTGTTAACTCTTGTGCCTCATACAAATGCAAATATTACTCAACTATGCATTAGATGACGACCTTAAAAGAGTTCTGCTATTGCAATGAAGCTAATCAGTCACAAAACAGTCGAACTCAGAAAAACCTGAACAAAACAAAGCAATATTTTACTTTTTCTACAAATTTCACCCAGCAACTAAGAGGATCGTGGTATGGTCAAGAAAAGCTGCACAAAGATGAGGATCAATCTCAATATGATCTGTTGATTTAGGCTTAGCGTCACATGCAAATGTTCCAGCACAACTTCTCGCTTTGAATAGCAATGGTCATGTTCGTCCTTCCCTCTCCCATATATTCAAAGCTCACAAAGTTAAGACATTATGACATGGCCTATATCAGAAGTCCAAACCTCCACCCTTCCCTTCACTCTTGGCCCTTTTTCACTCAAGTTCCCCTAGCCACTCTAAATTGATTCAGCATGCAAATGAGACTAACGAGATTTTGTCTTTACTCAATGGTAAGGTAAACTATGCTAACTTTCTTCCATGGGGCCAAATTCCGTGTTTGTTTAATGTCATCGCCTTAAAATGCTAATGTATAGGAATGTTAATCATCAATAAATAAGATGATGAAGTGTTCTGGTTCCTTAAAGTTTTAAGATTGAAGTGACAATGAGACACTAATATTCCACAAGTACTCCTGTTTTGTTTCTAGATGAACACCAAGATGATGAAACGCTCTAAAGCTTGATAACATTGTGGTTTGGCGTCCAACATTTATTACCAAAAACTCAGCCATAATGTGATCTACAAAAAGTATGGACCTTAGCCTGAAACATGCCAAGTACACGAGGGATTGAGTCCCACTATACAGTCTTGTAGGGAGGTCTTTCTTGAAACAAAACATAGTCCCTACTCTATCCATCAACTATTGATAGTGCACAAATCCCATATAGCATGCATATACCAGTGTTGAATCTAAGCAGCACCTCTAGAACCTTTTGCCGTTTAAACGACCGTTTAAATGCTTAAACACTCTTGATTGATCGATTAACCCTTTTTAACCTTCAAAAACTTGTGTTAAACTGATAAATGGTGAATCAGTAAAACTCATTGAACTTTGGATAGGAATGTCCTGACAAGTTTTATTTAGCATAGAATCAGACAATAACTTTCAAAATGGATGGATGTATCTTTGGATTCCATGGTTGGACCTGAGAAATAAATGACATTTGAATTTCAACATTTCCATAAAAGTTCAACTTTCATCTCGATGGATATTCAATTTTCAACATTGATCGTTGAATATGTACAACGACAATATTGGCCAAATCAATACAATAGAATTTAGCATATTATTTTTTAAAAACCATTAAACATAGAACCTAACGTTTAATCAAAACATTGGTGGGCATTCAAATGAGACAACATGGCATGCAATCAAAATTGTACAACATTTGTGACTCAATTTAGTCAAATTTATGTACCGGTAATTTTGTACTTCACGCTCCCCAAATTTCATAGATGGCATAATGATCGTTTGAACAGGATTTGAACGTTTGAGATAAAAACCAGTTTAACCGGGTTATGACAGCATCGCATATACATTTGATGCTACATTTTTGATTTCGTAAAAAAAAAATGCTTTCTGGCTAGTTTTCGCAATCTTCTTGTAATTTTCCAGGATTTCAAGCATTCATTTGGTAAGATTTCCGCGTGCTCTTGCTTTTTCAGTCTACAAAAGTAAATATATGACCATTGATGAATACAATTATCCAGACATGCAAAAGACACAGAACACTGACAATCCTAGCACTGGACGTCCTGACCTGCGGTCGAGCACCGGCAGAATCTCGAACAGCACGAGCTGCAGCAAGTTGCAGCTGAGTGCGAACACGGCGCAGAAAAGCGCATCTGCAGCGCGAGCCTTCTCCTCATAATCCTTGTAAAGCTTGGCATTCAGAAACCACCAGCCGGCGCAAAACAGCAGAACTAGAGACCCTATCACCACGAGGGCCTCGACCAGCCACCAGAATAAAGTGCTGACCATCTAGTCGTGGTCTACTTACGCTCTTACCCTAATTCTTGACCTACAATGATTCTGATCCAGACAAACAGGCCACACAGGAAGTGAGTAGAGCATTGAAAAGAGAAAAAAAAAAGTGTTGCAAGTTAAAGACTGAAAGAGGAGACCATCTTCATGTGGCTATGGGTCGCGACGCTGCTATGGTGAGCGCGAAATATTTCAGTTGGAGAGACGAGAATCGCTTGTGCCTCATGGTATGGGTGTCGGCTGTCGCATCCCAGGATTAGTACGGGACGTTACCAAATTGGGATTTTCTCAAAATTTCTATTGTTCAAATCGTGCGATTTTTTCCTTTTTTACGATTTAAACGTTTAATTCGTGTCTGTTGAAAAAATCGCAAAAAATCGCGATGTACTTTCTGTCCGGTAAACTGAACGGTCAATTTATGTCAAAGGTACAGCGTTACCCGTAAACTGTACAGTTTTTCCCGGTAATGTGCGGAATTTAACGAGAACAAACGTCGCAGTTATTAGCATTATCTGTCCAGTAAACTGAATAGAAATTTCACGGAACATGGACGTAATCTTTACTCAAATGTACGGATATTTTCAAAAAGAGACGTTGGATTTCACACTATTTGCGTGCGTTAAGTTTGAAAAATGTACGAACGTCTACTTCGTTTTTTTTAAAAAGAAGGCGCCATGGACTGTTTAAAACGAAACCGCACGGACGCCGCCTCCCTCTAACCTATCCTCCTCCCTCCCAAGCTTTCTATTTTCTTCTCTTCCAGAATTCGACAGAAGCAACCATGCCCATAAATCGAGGGGAGGAGTGGGAGCACGTGAAGGCTGCACGTGCAATGCTGAATGTGAAAAATGTCATTTGTACATGGTCTGTACTTTATTTCTGTGCAGGCGTATGCTGTTTTAGAGATAGAGAGAGAAGGCGGCCATGGCTACCTGTCAGATAGTGTCAGACAGACGGACTTTGACAAAAATGTTTAGTCACCCTAGATGTGATACTGGCTCTACTCATTTCGTTTGTAGCGTATTTTGCATTTGTCCGTTACCAGTCGACGAAAATTTAGCGATGCACACATGGAGTGTGATACATATATAAAAAATAAAAGGGAATTGATCATGACAGTGACTATTTTGGTTGCGCACAGTCACTTACGTCATTTTGTCAAAAAAAGTACGCTTGAAGTACACATTGGTACAAATAAAAAACCGTGGTGGTATTAGACATTGGGGGGAGGTCCTATTTGGCGGGCGGCGGAGACCTTCGAGGAGGATTTTGCCCGGGCGATGTAAATCCCTCCCAGTTATTGATAAGGACAGAAAATTATCGCGCGAAGCGCGATAGTTGTTCACGGCGATTAGTGCGAACGTACCGTACGCGACGAATTATACGTAACAAACGCATTGAACCTTTTGATCAAATCGTAAAAAATCGTTAATGAATTTCCTTCCGTACTATTCCGTACATAAAAAAACAAAAAACTATTATATATAACGCAGTTTGCAAGTCTTTTCAGTTAAATGAGCGGTAAAACAATAAACCCTTTATATTTTTATCACACACAACGCCGATATCGAAATTTCTTCACCAACCAGTAGTCCAGTCGTCCATCATAGGATACGCTGCGGACGTGACGTACCCAGGTTCGAATGTCACAAAGGTAAAATTTTGTGAAATTTCGTCTGTCCGAGCCTATCTGACAGACAGACATGTCCGCCTTCTGTCTGCCTTCTTTCTCTATCTCGCAGACAGCGCATTACTCCAAAAAAAAAAATACAGACCAAGAACTAATGACATTTACCCACTCCTCTCCTCGATTTCTGGGCATGATTGCTTTTGACGAAGTCCGGAGGCGAGGATAGTCAAAAGCTTGGGAGGGAGGAGGGTAGGATATGGGGAAGCGGCTTCCTCGCGGTTTCGTTTTCAATGTTCCATGGCGTCTTCTTTCAAAAAAAATTGAAGAAGACGCCTGTACAAATTTCAAATTGAACGCGCGAAATTATGGTGACGTTCAACGTCTCTTTTCGAAAATGTCCGTACATTTTCGATTCTAAAACGTACAACTTCCGTGGTATTGCTGTTCAGTTCATTGAACAGAAAGTACCAATAACTACGACGCATATTTCCCGTTTTATTCCGTACATATCCGTAAAACAATTTCAGTTACAGTAATTTGTTTATAGGTTTCCGTAAATACGTCAGTTTCAGTTTACAGTAGACGTTTTTAACGATTTTTTCAAAAGTCACGAATTATACGTTTCAATCGTAAAAAAGGAAAAAATCGTGCGATTTGAACAACTATGCTCAAAAACAATATTTTAGAGTTTGGTACTATTCCATGAGTGACTGAATATAACCCTAAATAGAATAAAGAAAAAAATAGAATAAACTACGCTATTTGAGAATAAATCAAAAAAAAAGCGGGACGGGATTAGCGTACACAACGCTAATAGCGATTGGCGGTGTACTGTATAGAATCTGCCATGTACGGCTGGGCGCGTGGTATGTTTTCACTTTTAGCAACCGTACGATATTCACAAAGTGCGGATAATTCGTCAGATATCCAGGAAATCATCATATCCTGCGAACTTTTTGGAGAATTACGTGCGGAATCCGCAGGAAATCCTCGCACGTTTTGAACGCATGATTCAACTTCAAGTCGACGTCGAATATTTTGTCCTTTCAGTAGGAGCCTAAAGAAGGTTCCTCTATTCACCTTCACAGGGAAGCTTCACACACCTTCACATCTTTTGTAGTTACCTTATTCATTGCTCAGGCATGGAAAATTAAAGGTCAAAAGGTTTTTTTAAAGTTGATTTTACTTGTGTCGGGCTGGAACATCGAAAATTTCCGTTCGACACGCAACTTTACCAATAGGTTGGGAATTAAATATCAAAATTGCCTTGAAAAGTTGAAGTGCAAGCTGCAGGTCTGGTACATGGACGATCGCCCTAACCTAAGTTTCAAGAGAATACAGGTTCCTTTGTCTTCAATTTTCTATAAATGCGGTAACTCCAACTTGAGGCTCGGTACATTATTATTTTTAAACCTTCCAGGCTTTCATGGCTTTGGATACAAGAGAACAGATCTCTCGCATTTTGACTGAGGTTACTTCCAGTTCAGGCCTACGTCCAGACAGCTCCGGGTTAAGAACATTAAAATCTTACGCTCGTTCATCAGAGTCAAATCTTCGAAATGTTTTTGATCTTCTTGGAGACAAGTTACGAGCAAATCATTCACAGGTATATTTATGGTGAAATTTCTTTGTAACCGCTTCTTTCTCCTTTCTTTACCTGCTATTTTGCCTATTTCAAAGGTTATGGCATGGGCTGATTGGGGGTTGTTTTACTGAAAGGCCTAATCATTGGAGATGTTGGATAAAGCCATTAGTTGAACCTAACCAGTGTTCAATTTTACTGAGAGTCAATTATTTATCTGGCGTGTTGGTATATCATTAGATGGATTTTCAACAAATTTTTTTTTCCGGAATGGAAATGTACGTGAATCTGTGCATTGCTCTTGTAGATTTTTTACTTTGGACTTTGGAGCACATAAGTTAGTTGTCAAAAGCGCTTGAGACATTTTCTTTGCCGTCAGTCATGCAGTTATCAAAGAAATTCAGGTTCTTTATTGAAACACGTAGGTTTGAACCAGGACAATTTCGCTAGTAGCTTGATACTTAGAGCAGGAAAGGTAGGTTATGAAACAAATATCAGTGAACTTAATGCTATTATATTTTTTCTTACTATTCCTCGTTGCGCTGAAAAGCTATGGGGGCAGCTGATCTTTTCTCCAGTTTCTCACCCAGATGCATTTTTATGCATAAGGGTGCGTACAGCCGATTGGGTGTCCAACTATCAATTGACATTGGCAAATGTTAAAATTCTTTGGCTAACATAAATTTTTTGAAACAAGATCCACCAAGCAACCTTCCTTGTTAGTTGTGGTCACATTTATCTTATTAGACTCAGTCAAGGAAACTCAGTTTTTTTTTTTTATTATTATTTTATTTATTTATTATTATTATTTTTAATTTTAATTTTATTTATTTATTTGTTTTGCTGCTCGTGAAAATCCGTAGGTGCGCTACCTTTCTCTTTATATTGTGGATGAACTCTTTATGCGCTCCAAGTTGTTCCGAGGGCTGCTTGTTTCCACATTTGAATCTTTTCTTCAACATACAGTTGGGCATCGAACAGAATCTCCTCTTCCTCCTCCAAGCGAGCGTGCTTTGATGCTCCGTGAGAAAGCTCTTGAGTTCACAGAGAAATGGAATGATGCCTTCGGACTGCACTACAGGGCTCTTCATTTGGGCTATCGGTACCTAAAGGACACTCTCAGGTACAAATTCCCTAACCTTATGGAGCAGCGAGTTGCAGAAGATCGGCAACGACGGATTAAAGAGGAGAGAATACGGAAGGTGCTTGCTGTCAAGTTGGAGCGCTTCCAGGAGAATTTTTCTGAATTGAGGGCGGAAATAGAGACAACCCTTGATCAAATGCAGCAAGCATTTGAGATTTTGGGAAGCTCAGGCAGTGGAAGTGATCTGTGTGCAGCTGACAAGGAGAACACGGGATTTTGTGAAGAGGAATTCTCTGGCGATGAATATGAAGAGACCATGTTTGGCACGAGAGAAGTTAGGCGGGCAGCTCTTGAAACAGTTGCAGAGGAGAAGAGGAGAAGGGTGAGTGCAGATAATTCTGCAGTCCTGGATTCTCTTCGGGAATTGTTAAAGGTGTTATGCAAGCGTCATATTCCAGCGACTCAAGTTGGCCTCACTCTTCTCTTTCGAGTTGAAACAAATGACCAGAAGCAGACGGAACTGCTCCTGAAAAGTGTTATTGATCTTAAGAACCGACTGTTGGATGCTCGAAGCAATTGCGCGAAGTATGGTCTGACTCAAGAGCTGTTCAGAGGTAGTCCTACTGGCTCAGACGACGAGGAGGATATACAGGGGGTGGAATGGGAGACGGGACCTATTGTGAGTCAGGATATTGAAGCCAAGATAGGTGGGACAGCAACTGAAGCAGTAAAAAATGAATTAATAGGTGGAGATGCTTCGGTGAACAATGAGCATGGACGATCATCTTTGGAAAAGGTGGCGTGTAAGACCAGAGAAGAAAAACCGGGAATGGGAAGTGAAGTTAAAGTCTCTCATAGGAAAATTGTGAAGGAGAATCAAGATCTCCTTCAGAAAGCACCAGTCATTCCATGGGGTCATTACCTTGAACATTGGGGAGAAGAGCATTGCGTTCAGATTGACAGCCGTGGTCTTGATGTAGATAACCATTGGGGACCTGTGGACTCTGAAGCTGTTTTCCCCGCAGATAAAGTGAAGGAGTTTAGTCAACGGACTTCCTATTATGAGCCTCAGGCTTTACCCAACCGGCCTTGCAAAGCCCCTCTAAAAAGTGGAGGATTATGCAAGCGAAGAGACTTTTTTAAATGTCCTTTGCATGGCGTCATAATACCACGAGATGAGACAGGACAACCGATAGCAGTCGAAGACGAGGCCTGTCAGAACAAAAAAAGTGACAGGCATGGAGCTGCTGATAGAGGACAGATTGATGATGATGATAGGATGAATGCAGATCGTTGTGGTGATGCATGTGAAGAAAGTAATGCAGAAAGGAATGGACTGGGGAAATCACAAACAAAAGACTCCGACGTACGAAACAAATTGGCACATGAGGCTATTAACAATGTTAGAAAGAGAGACAGACTTGAACAAGAGCAGAAGAGACAGGAGATTTTGAAACGGAAAGGTGCTAGGTGTGCAAGGGAGCATAATGAAGCAGTTTTGAGACAAGCGGCGCTTGCAGGAACTTCGCAAGGCCATAATGAAATTCTTGGAGAAGATTCAGTGGAAACTGTACGCACTAGTGATACAAACAGGAAGAGGAAGAAGACTAATGGGCTCGCTGCAATGTTGCAAAAACCGGAGACGACTAGGGACAGGCTCTCGAAGCGGCTATTGAATACAAGGGTGAATGATGCTGTTGTAGAGCATATCGTCAGGGAGGAGGATCGTCGACGTCAAACATTGGTTTCCAACAATTGGTGAATGGTCAGATGTATTTGTAATGTATCTGTTCTTTCAAAAGCGCGTACATATCTTTTGTCTGAGGGACAATGGGACTTATTTTCTGGTAGTAGAAGCTTAGGACTTGGCTGCAATAAAACTAGCTTCAGTTTATTATAAGACTTAAAATTTGCAATTCGTCCCATCTAGTGATTACTGGATTTCTCAACCTGTTGTACATAATCATGTGTTGTCTATTTTTATATCTCTTAGAGAGGGATCAGGTACAAGCAGGACACTTTTGTATATTTTAGGCAAAATTTTGTGTAATTTACTGCATAACTATGTTTGAAGAAACGACTTGGAAGGATAATATTGAAGTATGCTCAAAGCTGTTTGTGTTTCACCACGGAAAGACCTGTGATAGAACTCCCCTGTAAGTTCTGTAGTATGAGACTAAAGAACTAAAAGACTGCCTGAACTCCAGAGTCACGTCTTCTTCCTTTTACTTCGCTCCTTCACAGATCTTCCGTTCTCTTTGTTCTTTTGCAGTTAGGTTTTCTTTCTTTTCCACAGCTCTTTGAAGTCGTGTTTTCCTCCTTCCTATTTGCTCCTTTGGGGGTCTTCATTCATTCTCTTTGTTCTTTTGTAGTCGGTTCTTCTTCCTTTTTCATTGCTCCTTTTCAGTTAGGTCTTTGTTCTTATTTTTTTAGGGTTCTTTTGCCTCTGGCAGACGCTGCCTGATTTTTCAGTCCGAACATTTTGGTGCTCCAGGGCTGTAGAAGACATGGCATAGAGTACAGCAACATTGAAATGATGTATGACTGTATCCATTTGAAAATGCTTTAGCTTTAGTTCAATATGCTAACTACTCATACAGCTGGGCTTTTTTAATTGAGTCATCTAATATTTACGCTTTTAGCTTTACAAAAAAACCAGGGCATTTTAGTCATAGTGGAACATTTTTTATAATTTACGGTGTGTGTCAAAGGGTGTAACTTGACTCAGTCAGTCTTCCGTTCTCACACCAAAGGTGCCGTGGTAAACATTTCATGATAAATGTAAACGGTGGTTAATCAAAGATATATGAAGTGCGCTCATGAATGGAAACTTTTTCATCGGTTTGGAGCTAACTGTTCAATCTACTTCAAATATGATGGATATAAATGACAGTAGAACTAGAAGTGACATCAGAGCTTGGGGTTCAACTTCTTCCTTTGTCTGTCTGATTGCATCCAAATGTACCTCGTCTTAACCATTTGTAAACTATTAAAAAGTCGTTTTCTGATCTTTTGCTAGATGTACATTCCTAGAATTTGTTTGTACCTTGTTGGTCGCCAGTTTTTTATCCTAGTTCTTTCACGCAAAAAGTGTTAACCGTTTCATCCAAAAAAAGAAAATTCAACTTCATAATTATTTTTTTTACATTATTGTTGCTGTATTTTTTTAATGTATTTTTCAAAAAATTTAAACTTAATAAAGTCTTCACCTTACTATTGAAGAAGATTACTTACTACCATAATAAAGTAAGGTCCACAACCGCAAAGGTCGTCGATGTCGATCGGTCCTCTTGATGGTAGAATAAGCAACAAGGAGGCCCCACGTTGGCTCCCCGGATGCTGGAGCCTTTTTAGGTAATATTCAGAATTTGTCTAGAAAAAAAAAATACTTCATTGCAAAACTTGCGATGGAAAACCCATCTGGTTGTAGAGGAAACATTAAAATTAAATGTTCGAACGTCAAAAAAATTGTTCAAGCTGTTCGTTTCTATTTTATCGTTTATTATAAAGACTGGGTACTTCAGTATGTGGATATGTAAGGGCGGCATCACAAGTTGAAACAATTGTTTGCTTAGCTGTACGCGTGCGCACTTTAATGTACTTTGGCGGCTCATGAAACATGTAGCGTTCACGCAGGTTTTCTAGTTAATATCTCCACGTCATGGTCACACGTATCGCGCCACACGTCATAGACCAGAGCGGATTGAATTTAATGGCCTTTTTCTCCACAATTCTTGGAAATCTGTAAATAATCACTTTCCTCGTTCATCAGAATGGAAGGGGAAAAACTACAGTACACCGCGAATCGTAATTAGAGTAGTGAAAAAATTAGAGTAAAAAAACCAAAAAAAAAATTAGAGTAATGAACTCTAATTTATGTGATAGAACTTTTTCACATAGGAAGTTTATTCTAATTTATTTAAGTCATAGATGTTCAAATCGAGCGATTTTTTCATTTTTCTCGATTGAAACGTATAATTCGTGACTTTTGAAAAAATCGCAAAAAAACCTCTACTGTAAACTGAGACTGGAAAAATACGGGACCTGTTAATAAATTACGGTAACTGTACATATTTTTACGGATATGTACGGAATTCCAGGAAAATATACGACATAGTTATTGGTACTTTCTGTTCAGTGAACTGAACAGAAATATCACGGAACCTGTACGTTATTTCATCGAAAATGTACGGACATTTTCGAAGAGAGGGTTTTAACGTCACACTAATTTCGCGCGGTAAGTCTGAAATTTGTACGGGCGTCTTCTTCATTTTTTTTTGAAAGAAGCCGCCATGGAATACTGAAAACGAAACTGCGAGGAAGCTGCCTCCCCTACGGAATTTGACGAAATTTTACTTTTGCGGACGTTCGAACCCAGGTAAGCCACGTGTATGGCGTAAACTAATATTGACGTCTCCAATACCAGTTGATTAAGAAATTCCAATACCAACATTGAGTGTGGTATGTATACAAACAATTTAATATTTTACCATCATTTAACGCGAAAAAACTTGCAAACTGCGCTAGGTGTATAAGTTTTTTTTTTTTTCATGTACGAAATAGTACGGAAGGAAATTTATTAACGATTTTTAACGATTTGTTCAAAAGGTTCAATGCGTTCGTTACGTATAATTTGTCGCGATTGGAACGTTCGCACTAATCGCCGTGAACAACTATGATTTAAGTACTCTATATTGGGTTATGTCGGCAAAATTATCCGCGCTGAAATTATGAACACTAAATTACGTAGACGTACAAAATCTGTCAGTCCGTATCGTTTGACGTCAATATGACGTTAGTACTATTTGTCGCGCTGAATGTCAGTTAGAGTGAGGTTCCATTTGGGAAAAAATGCAGTTGTTTACTGAAAGCCATACAGTTTCGTACAGTACCGTACCCAAAAAAAAAAATGTCACAAAAACAAGGCTATTGAATGAAGAATTTCAATTCTCCACGTTTATGGGCGTAAACGTGGACTGTCGGATGCATAATCGGATACGCCATCGTCTGACACTTCCAGTTCGCAACAAGTGACCCGGAGTAGGTCAATTCTCATCGTCTGAACGAATAGCATCGTGCCTCGTGGAAAAGTGCACAAATATCCACGACGACCGCGCGACCAGGTGGGTACACGTCGCATATGACATGTGCCTTCCGCCAGGGAGGATGCGATGCTACCAGAAGCCGCAAGAAAATCTTTGACGTAGGATATTATTTCATGCTTCTGTTGCCACCCACTAACCTTTCTGACATTTTCGTACGCTTTTACACATCTTAAGCATAGTTGTCCAATTCGTACGGATTTGGACTTTTTTCCGAAAACTACGTAGTATTCGCTTGTTTCGTAAATTTCGTAAATTTCGTACGTTTCACACTGTACGAAAAGTTGTACGGACATTAAAAAAAAAAAATTGCTTCATTTGCACAAGCGTATTTTTATTTGTCCTCCACTCCGTCTTTATAAAGAAACCGTCGTTGGAGACGCCGTAAAATCCGTCGCTCGCTGCTACTGTAGTTCGCTGAACTTTTTAGAGACGCCATAAATTCCGCCGCTCGCTGCTAGTTCGTTGCTTTCTAGAGTCGCCGTAAATCCCGCCGCTCGCCGCTACACCGCGCATCGTTATGTGTCAACGACACTAATTTGGGTTCTTAAAATTTTGTTTTTTTTCCAAAATTATTATACGTGATTTTAATTTTTCCTTGACTATAATTGAGGTTCCGTACAAAATAGCGTCAAGACCGAAAGTACAATAATGTATAATTAGTATGGTGTACGGATGATGTCAGACGATACATATTTGTACCTTTTTACTTTAAAATATTTAAAATTTATTATAAATTATACGCGCATGCATATGAACGTGCGCTGAAAAAATGGGTTCACTATCGTCGCCAAAAACCTCGTTCGCACACGATCTCTTATAATCGCCTGTTCTGTAGTGTGAACGTAAAATATATTCGCATGTGCGAAGTCATGATGTTACAGTTAAAGCAGTGAACTGTTTTTATTTTTCACGTCCATGTAAACCGTCTTAAAACTCCGTACTCTTGATTCATGTGATTTTTGACTGTTCAGTTTATATAAACACTATAACATGTATTTTGTCCAATTAGCATCAATGTGTACTCCATTTCGGTACAACGAACGAATATAGCGTAAATGTTTATTCTAATATGGTGTCTATAGGTGATTTCACTCCAAATTATAATTAATGTATACGTTAATAAGGGGTCGAAGTGACAATGGACCACAAATTACAATTAATGAATTAAAATAATTAGAATAAAAAACAACATTTGGCGTTGATGATATTTGGGACGGCTTAACGCCAAATGCGGATAATCCACAGAAAAATGGATCCCTCGTTGAACGAATCTCATCCATACATTTTTTTTTGTTTTTTTAGGGATTTGACGCTGCGTCGTCATTTTGTCAAACAAACACATTCTCATTCGTTTCATGAAGAAGCAGGCGAAAACACCGCCGCCACCTTCGTTTCATTTCCATGGATTCGAGGTCGCATGTGGCGGCTCCTTCTCCCTCTGCATATGGCACGTCACTCCATTTACCTTTTATTGCCTCCGCCCCTCTTTCACACTCCCTTTTATTCTGAACCTACCTATGCTCATCTCCCTCTTTTAATTTTGCAAGTTTTTTAAAATGTGCTCTCTCTCGTTTATGCCCTCACCCTTCACCTCTCTCTCTCCCTCTCAATCTATCTCCATTCCCTCTCCCTCCCCCCTCCCTCTCCCTCTCTCTTTCCCTCTCCTTTCTCTACTCTCACATTCCCTCTCCCTCCCCCTTTCCCTCTCCCTCTCCTTCTCGCCCTCCTCATCTGCCGCATTATCTCTCCCTCCCCCTTTCCCTCTCCCTTCCACACTCTCTCTCCCTCTCCTTCTCGCCCTCCTCATCTGCCGCATTATCTCCCTCCCACTCTCTCTCTCCCTCTCCCCTTCTTCGATCTGCCTCTATCTCTCTCTCTCCCTTTTACCCTCTCTTTCCCTCTCCCTCCCCTCTCCCTCTCTCTCTCTTTCCCTCTCCTTTCTCTACTCTCACATTCCCTCTCCCTTTCCCTTTACCTCTCCTTCTCACCCTCTCGATCTGCCGCACTATCTCCCTTCCCCTATTCCTCTCCCTCTCCCCACTCCCTCGATCCGCCGCTATCCCTCCCTCCCCCTTTCCCTCTCCCTTCCACACTCCCTCTCCCTCTCCCTCCCCCTTTCCCTCTCCCTCTCCTTCTCTCCCTCCTCATCTGCCGCATTATCTCCCTCCCACTGTCTCTCTCCCTCTCCTCTTCTTCGATCTGCCTCTATCTCTCCCTCTCCCTTCTACCCTCTCTTTCCATCTCCCTCCCCTCTCCCTCTCCCTCTCTCTTTCCCTCTCCCTTCCCTACTCTCTTACATTCCATCTCCCTTTCCCTTACCCTCTCTTTCTCACCCTCTCAATCTGTCGGTATATCCCTTTCCCTTATTCCTCTCCCTCTCCCCATTCCCTCCATCTGCCTCTATCTCTCCCTCTCCCTTTCCCTCTCCCTTCCCCTCTCCCTCTCCCTCTCACCCTCACAATCTGTCGCACTCTCATCCATTACCTCATACTCTCCCTCTCCCTCACCCTCTCAGGCTGCCACCTCTCCCACTCCCTCATCCTCTCCCTTTCACTCTCTCTCCCCCGTTGAAATTGTTGTACTCTCTAACCCTCGATCTCCCTCTTCCTCTCCCATTTCCTTTTCCCTACACTCAAAATCATGTGGTTTCTCTTTCCCTTTCTCCCTCTTCCATTTACTCCCCTCTTTCCCTCTCCCGTTTACTCCCCCATTAAAATTACACATTAATGTCATTAATTTTTATAAATAACTCCATTGTTGTATTTTTTTCTTTGTTGTAGGCATGGGATTTTATTCAGTTAGTTGATTGTGATGGAGGAACAAATGCACAGATTGTGGGAATGTCATGGATTTATCTTTACCCCATTTAATATTAGTACTTCCAAACACATTTTTACATGAGTTAGAGGAGGTTATTAGAATATCATTTGTTACAAATGATAATTTTTATAGCCGATGTACATTTCGTTCATGTAGACAAAAATTTTATTTAATTTTGAAAAATATTTTGGTTGTACATATTGTAGTTTTTTTACGGTGAACCTCTTTGTCATTCTTAGGCGAAAAGGATTGAATTTATTTCCAAGTGTATTAATGTCATGTTTTTTAAATTGTAATTCATTTTTATGTTGTTGCAATGACGGGTGCTGTGATTTTAATTCTACATGTTTTGTAAATGTTAAGCGATTCACTTGATGAAGTGCGTGGTCATTGTTAACTATTTTCGTTGTCACACATGTGATTGTTTTTCACACTTTTTTTTTTGAATATGACACATTATTTTCACTTTATTATTTATTTCATCTCAGTCAATCTCCCTTTTTTTCTGTGTCTCTCTCTCCCTTATGGTACTCAGCGACGAGACTGTCTCGTCACTGAATGGTATTTTTTTTTTATTCTGCCAAGCAACGACGAGAATTCCTCGGTGCTAAATGGCATGTTTCATTTTTCACCATTCATAACAAACACTGGGTCAAATGAAGGTCTTTAGGTATTCAGCAACGAGTCAGTCTCGTCGCGACGAGACTATCTCGTCGCTGAATGGTATATTTTTCTATCTTGCCAATCAACAACGACAATTCCTCGGTGCTGAACGGCATGCTTCATTTTTCACCATTCAACACAAACACTAAGTCAAAACAAGGTCTTTAGGTACTCAGCGACGACAAAATCTCGTCGCGACGAGACTATCTCGTCGCTGAATGGTATTTTTTTTTTTAATTATGCCAGTCAACGACGAGAATTCCTCAGTGCTGAATGGCATGTTTTATTTTTCACAATTCAACACAAACACTGAGTCAAAACAAGGTCTTTAGGTACTCAGCGACGAGACTGTCTCGTCGCTAAATGGTAGAATGATAATCTAAACATAAAAACGATTTTACACCGTCACTACAAATACATTTCATCCACATTTTTGGCCATTCGGGCATCATAAACAATATGAAAACGAAAAAATGATAGAGGGATAGATAATATTCATCGTCAAAGAAAGAAATACAATGTATACTGCATACTGCGGTAAAAGAAAATTAAATGTTTTAACCTATCAAAAAAAACCTAAAAAAAAAAATACAAAAAAATCCACACTATTAGTAAAAAGATTTGCAAACGGCCCATAATCCATTATACGACCACTCCTAATTAAACCACTTCTCTAAAAAGTGCCTCATAATCACTGTATTCCTCTAAGTCTTCGTCATGACTGGCTTTATCATCTTGAATGTCGGCCTCACGAAAGAGTTGGAGTAAATCTCGTGCGTGAGCCGAAGGAGGTGGCACCTCATCGCCATCGAAATGATTTCGCCATTTCATTATTATGACTTGCAAATCTTGCGTAAGCATGCTCTACTCCCATTTGCCATCAATTAATGACAATACACACTAGATCATCGCCTTTCGTGCCCATCCCATGCCATTTTTGTCTTTTATTTTGTTCATCTCTCGTATCGAATCGCGTGCCAACGTTAAGAAAAAGGCTTTACCCGGTCAAACTAACTTACCAGACCATCTTTGGCCTCTAGGTAAGGACCACTTGTGGCTCTCTACCCCCTTCATCTTCCAATCTTCCCATTTTCTTGACCACACTTCTTTGATTATAGAAATTACAAATGAATCGGCAGGTTCCACTAAATGCGTTGCACACGGAGGACAAAATTGGAGTGTAGTTCTCTTTGCGCTTAAAGCGGTGTTTAATTCCTCGGACATATTGTGACCGCCACATTTGTCCACAAATATAACCTTTTCACGCCCATCACGGTCGCCTTCGTATGACCTCGGTTCGGTGATCCATTGTGGGAAGTCCGTCTTGTCGTTCCAACCTTTCGGCCCGGTACGGTAACAAACTCCTACAAAAGAGAGTGGGAAAAGATATTGAGTGAGAGAGGGAGAGAGAGGGTGAGTAGTGTATGGGAAGAAATCAATATTAACAACATATCACCCCATATTTAATATTTTGGGTGTGGAGTACAAGGGAGAATAAGTGAGACAATAGCGTTAATATTAGGGAAAAAAAAACACCTAGTATGTCATCGTGGATGCCCTTGATCGGGTAATTACGAAGCTTGTTGGCGAAGATTAACATAGGAGATTCAATTCGAGCGTTCACTCCGCCCGTGAGTCGAACCATCAAAGTCATCGACTCTCCACCTCCGGCAACATCCGCGTATTTGACCACCTCGTCCCCACGAAAAGCCAACGTCTTTTTGTTATCCATATTTACAATCACGTGGGTCTCGTCCATGTTTTCGACTAGATCCTCGTTGTAGCGACCTATAATCACAAGAACACATAAAATTGTAAGAAAAACACAACACATAAAAGTATGATGGTTGGGGCAACTACTTTCATTCGCTTATTTGCATTTACAACCTTAGAAAACAAAATTTAGAATAATATATGTTACATGTATTACAGCATATAGCAATTAGTTATACAAATGTTCAAAAAACTTACTCGATAAAAATCCTATTTTTAATTCGCCCATGTGATATGCTACTGTATTTTCGATGTATTCCTCCTTCTCCGGGCTTAATTGTAATTTTCCTTTTTGAGCCCTCGTCACAATACTGTGTTTTTCGCAAAACCGTTGCGTCCATCGTTTTGTCATTTTCATTTTTATCTCCTTACCCTTATTGTCGACGAATAGTCTCCCATTCTCCTCCTTCATATGTTTATTGATATGGGCAGCCATGGTCCCTACAATGGTTTGTGACATTTTCATCCCCGCCTTCTTGAAGCGGTAAAACTCCTCCACCAACTCCGAGTGCACTGTTGTGACCCATGGAAACTCCTTCCTCCCCCTACACGGTTGTGCATTTGTCACCACCACACTTGTTCTTCCAAATACCGCAAATGACAAAGTATGTTTCGTCGCCCGTATGTCTCTCAATTTCGCAACCCAGCCCTTCCACCACCAACTTGCTTTTTGGTATTCTGCAACGAAAGGAAAGGGAAAAAAAAACATAAAAGAAATAAAAAATTGTCAGTCCTAATTCACTTAAAAAAATTTACATATATCGTAATAAATTTGGTTCAACGACGGCCTGCAGTCGTCGCTAACTTCCGCGACCAATGCTGCTCATCGCTGGTTGAAGTATCTGAAGCCATTTCAAGATTCAGCGACGACAGATTGTCGTCGCTGATTTAGCAACCAGTTTAAGATGTCGCAATGTCAAACATACCACAAGTGAAAAAAAAAAAAAAACATGCCAGTCCTAATTCATAAAAAAAAATATCTATACATATTACAAATTTATATGGTTCAGCGACGGCCTACAATCGTCGCTAAATTTAGCGACCAATGTTGGTCGTCGCTTGTTGAAGTATCTGGAGCCATTTCAAGATTCAGCGACGACATTAAACAAGTAAGTGATTGGGTGAAACATGGGAAGTGATAGAATGGAGTAAGAGTTAGTAAAAAATACATACCAATTACCGTTTTTTTTTATTCGACAATGCCCGTGTGAGCCTCGTCAATTGCTCTCTATCCGCTCTTATTTGTTCTTGTTGAGCCGCTACTTGTTGAGTGAGTGCCGCGATTATTAAAGGCAAATCCTCTCCTCTCGGAGGTGAAGGAGGCCTAATCGGTGGCGGAACCCTTTGTATTTCCCAAAAGCGAGAGCGTGGCACTCTGACATTGCGACATTTTTGCAATATCGTCGTACGAGCATCTCGGAGAGCAAGTACCTCGGGAGTTACTCGACAAAATTTTAGGATGTAGTATAGCCGCAGATCCTACGGTTGATGATGACGTAGCAACTCCGGGACATTCACCCGAAAACCGTCCTCCCCATGAACAACCCACGTTAACCAGGGATCCGCCGGATCAAATTGCCTTATGTGGGCAAAGGTTGAGCCTCGGTCCTCAAGCGAGATAAACAACCATGTTGGATGTGCGCTGACATCGGGGGGGATGTCGAGAATTTGCGAAAAATGATTCGCTTCCGGGTTTAGGGGCCGGGGTTCACCATACCTCCAATGTTCCGACCATTCGGCAACCGGAATATAATGCTCGGGTCGAGGCACAAAGCTGTCCATTTCCTCCCCTCCCGTGAGAGGAGGAAAATACCAATAGGGATGCTCAACCGGGTATGGGGGTTGAGGATGCGGAGGAGCCATTACAATGGCTCTCTCCCTATTCGGCGTGGGAGGTGCCCCGAACACGTCGTCGTCATCATCAAATTCCTCCTCACGTTGTTTTTCCTCACTATCCGGGGTTTGTTCGTCCTCGGTGGTGGGGTCATCCTCGTTTTTCCACACCACGATGTCGGTGGGTTCCAAAATTTCGGGTTCAAGTTTGTCTTCCGGCGATTCTTCACCATCCTCGATGCTCTCGTCGCTATCGGAAGACGATGGGAAGTATAATTCGTCATTGTCATCTTTCACTTTACGCTTACCCTTTGCTATCTCCTTTTTCCTACATATCTTTCTTCGTGCGTCAATCCCCCCACCTTTCTGGACGGTCGCCTCTCCCCCCACTCCTTCCTCCTCCACGGTCTCACAAAACCCTATTAATTTTTAATATTATTATCCCTCTCTTTGTACCTAATCTTCCCCTAACCTCACTCGACCCACCCTCTTCAACCGTCGCCTCTTTTCCCTTTTTTCCTCTCCCAACTCTGTCTTCCCCTCCCTCTCCTCACTCAACAACTTCTCTTCCCAAAAACCCCCACCATTTTCCTCCTCGACGCCCTCATCAAGAAGTATTAATTTTCTTTTTATTTTTTCACATTTTTTTTCTACCTTTTCCCGTGCCTCACTTCCCTCACCCTCTTCTACCGTCGTCTCTATCTCCCACCCGCTTACACCCATTATCGTCTTTCCACCCTCCTCGTGTAATGGAATTTTTTCTCCTATTATCATATCACTTTCTACCGCCTCCCCCCTTATCACATTTACCGATTCACCCCTTTCCTCCCTTCCCTCCTCTGGTAAAACCCTCTCCTTTGCTACCTCGTCCAAATTGGTCTCTTCCCTTCCTCCCCCAACCGGTGTAAATCCTTCCACCTCTACCTCTTCTCTCACCTCCCTTTCATGCCCCCTCCCCTCCGGCGGCACCCTTCCCTCCTCCGGTAAAATCCCCTCCTTTGCTACCTCATCCAAATTGGTCTTTTCCCTTCCTCCCCCAACTGGTGTCCATCCTTCCATCTCTACCTCTTCTCTCGCCTCCCTTTCATGCTCTCTCCCCTCCGGCGTCACCCAACCGATTTGTAGCGAAGTGGCCTCCTCCCTTTCTCTCGCTAATTCCTCCGTGGTACCCCTCTCTCCTATCACGGTTTTCCGGGACATCTCTTTCCCTCTCTACCCCTCTCGGTGTTTGCCTTTCCCTCGTGGGGCTTTCTCTTCCCACTCCATCCCTTCGTACCTCTTCCCTTTGTATTGTTGGACGACGTCGTAGACTACGCCGAAGTAATGGAGGGTAGCGACGATGATAAGGCAAGACACTACGTTGTTGCCTATACAACTGGCTGCTGCCCTCCATGTAAATTAGCCACACGTGACAAAAAAAAAAACGAAAAAAGGCGGCTACACAAAAGGATGAGAGAATATATGAGTTTCTCTTAAAAATGACAGGTCGTACGTAAAAATAACGCATGAGGTTTTAACGCATTATATGCGTTCGAAATATACTTACAGATTGTAATGTTCGCGACGGCACGAAGTCGTCGCTAACCCAATCAATTTGATCATTCCAACAGTGTGACGACAAATCAAAATTAGGAGTTGTCGCGGTTCACTGCTTAGAAGATTCCAAGAATGGCAACGACGTGCAAATTATACTCACAGACTGCGTGGTCCGCGACAAAGGAAAGTCATCGTGTCTCTAATTTTATTTGGATAATCCAACAGTGTGACGACGAAAGTGAATCAAAAAATCACGCAGTTTAATGATTCTGCGATTCCAACAATGGGACAAAGACAAAGCCTCGTCAACCATACGAATGTTCATACTTATTGTACAAACTAAAAACAAAAAACTAAAATATAATCGGTATTGTAGTTTGTCATTTTTATCGTTGTTGCGACGATGAATTGTCGTCGCCAGTTCGATTTCTTCATCCACGCGTCGGCACTTCAATATGGTCGCCTACTAACAATATAAGTATATTAGAACCACAAGCGACGACACGCTGTCGTCGGTGTTTCACAACGGTGCAGGAGGATCTAACATAACAACATTAAGAAAATGTGGTGGGGGCGTGGAAAAAATAAATATAAATTCTAACGAACACATAAAGGTAGGGATAAACAAAATGCCACAATATAAGCGAATTCTATATTGAGAAACAAAATATAAGCAGCCGTAAAAAGTCATATAAGGTAAGAATAAAAAGTTAATATTGCTTACTTGTATTATATTCGCCCGTAAAGTGTTCCGGAAACTTCTTCACGGTCCTCGGTATAAGGCACTCCTTTCCGTTTATATTACAATCCGCAATCATCCAGTTGATTACATGAACGCGTGCAATCTTTGTCGACACGTGTTGGAGCTTGCGTCTCACCACCGAGCTGATACCGTGGTCCACACGCGGTGACTCTGGCGGTGAGTCCGGAGATGAATTTGGGGGTGAACCGAAATCGAACCCACCGCCTTCCATGAGGGTGTCATCATTTGGTGATCCCATCCCTTCACCTGCCTCTCCCTCCCCCTCTTTCTTGCCCCACTCCATCTCCTTCTCAACCGGAGGAGGGAAAAATATAGCGGGAGCTCTGGCTTTCGCCGCAAAAAAGGTGGTAATGGGCCACATATTTTCTTAAGATAGTCACGGCAACTTGTGAAAGATAAATATGAAGCAACAAAAATAAAATGCAACAACGAAGGTAGATGCGAAGGGAGGAAAAGAGTGCCATTGTTGGAGTTAACGACGAGTATATATAGGAGGGGAAGAGAATCTGTTGTGAAAAAAAGGAGGGAAATGCTTAGTAAAAATTTGAACATTCAAATTTTTTGAATCAAATAATTTGTTTGAAGTCAAATATTTCCATTTTAAAAACGACATGGTGAGAGCGGGAAAGTTTTAAAATTTACGCCAGTTTTCAACGTGAGAGTATGCACGTGGTTGACAATGGACGTTTTCATGAAAAAAGAGTGAGAAAACATGGCAGCTCATTGAATGTACGGATCTTTCTTGGAAAGGCAGCGGGTAAGACAGGCATGTTTTGATGCATATTAAAAAAAGCCATAATGTTTGCGTGGATAAAAAATAAGACACGTGTAATCTTTGGCGACCAATCACGTGACGTGAATTATTAATTGGTTAGTCGGTATGTACTTTTTGGTTCATTTTAGTGTCATCGTTTACTCTAATACGGAACAACATTGACGTTAATACAGGTGAGACGTCTGAAAGATAGATGAGGTAACACCCTTATTACAATTAAGACACATATTAGCATACTTAACTCTAATAATACCACCCAAAATGGATGTTATTAGAATACATGAGATACGGACGAACGGAAATACGACCATACGTCCAAGTTACATGTAGAAACAACGTGGCGTGTTAACCATTTCCGTAAACGTCAAACCAAAAAAAATGAAATTAAACTTTACGTTGCGCGGTATAGCGTTAACACGTAACCGCCGTAAAATTGTCTGATCGGTACGGATACTCGATTTGGCGCCGTCGTACAATTTTTAAGATTGTGTACGGTTACATAGATTAATGTTTACAATCGTACGGAGAATATTCCATTTTTGCTGTCCCCAAATTAGCGTTAACGCCGAAATTAGAATAAACCATTTTTTTTCAAATTTTCAAATTCTTAATTAGCGTCAATGACGGTATATTTACTTACACACTATTTAAACTTTGACACTAATAACGATGCACGGTGTAGTTCGCTGAACTCTTTAGAGACGCCCTAAATTCCGCCTCCTGCCGCTATTTCGTTCGCCGCTACACCGCGCATCGTTATTAGTGTCAACGACACTAATTTGGGTTCTTAAAATTTTGATTTTTTTCCTCAAATAGGATACATGACTTTAATTTTTCCTTGACGTTAATTAAGGTACAGTACAAAATAGCGTAAAGGACGAATTACAATAATATCTAAATAGTGTGGTGTACGGTCGATGTCATATCGTACATAAATGTATCTTTTCAAGTGAAAATTTTACAAAAAATGAGTTAAATCAGACGCGCACGCATAGGATCGTGCGCGAAAAAAACGGGATTATTCTGACACGTAAATTAGTCTTATATGTACGGATATTTAAATTTCACGACGGCGTACGTTTTTTAAATATTTTGTACGAAGACATATATTAATGTATATAATCGTACAACGAATATTCCATTTTTGCTTTTCCCAAATTAGCATAAACGCCGAAATTAGAATACACCTTTTAAAAAAAAATAAAAAAATTCTTAATTAGCGTCAATGACGGTATATTTACTTCCACACTATTTAAACTTTGACACTAATAACGATGCGCGGTGTAGTTCGTTGCAACGAACTAGCGGCGAGCGGCGGTATTTATGGCGTCTCCAACGGCGGCTTCCTTGAGCCGTTTTGCTTCATTTGCGCGCGCGTATGTTGTTCTGTCCTCCACTCGGTCTTCAGAAGGAAGCTGCCGTTGGAGACGCCGTAAATTCCGCCGCTCGCTGCTAGTTCGTTGACTTTTCATTTTTTTAGGGTATTGAATATTTAAAAAATTTGAAATCTGAAAGTCAAAATAAGGTACGAATTTAAAAATTACGAAATCGTTTGATGCGCACTTTACGTAGTAATCGTTAGTTTAATCCGTGCGTGTTATGCGCATAGGACATCTATGATCTTAAGTTTCGTCCGCCCGTACAGATTTTATTCAATACGTTGTACGAGTCACTTTTTAGTTTTTACCTTCACTGGTACAAATATGTGGTCACAGTTCGCTGTTATAGATTCTCTGAAGATTACCAGAATCGTATTCTTCTATTACGTGGCCAAATCAAAGTGTGCCACGCAAAAACAATGTCGGCTACTGACCCGACACAATGGAACTGTCGCTCCAGTTAACGAATTTTTGATGTTTACAGAGACCGCCTAATGGAACAACGCTCTTAATGTTCACACTGACGACGATGCTCTCGACGGACGAGAGTTATGCGAACGGCTTTTTTTCGATGTGATTGACTTTTGTTTAGTGTGATTTCACGTGCGAGCGCGATTCTATTAAATCATTATTTGTACCTTTTTACTTATAGAAGTACAATTTTGCACGGTCGGATGTCGTCCGTTCTCCACACTATTTAAACAAACCTACATTAGATTTTTTTACGCTAATTAAACCTTACCTAAATTAGAATAATGAAAAATTTAGAATCATCTACTCTATTTGACGTGATATAGTTGAAATTTCGAGCGACCGAATTAGCGTTATTTACTCTAATTACGATTCGCGGTGTAATGCCCGTAATGACGTCTTTGATGGGGGGCATATTTCAATATTTTGGCTATAAATATAGAAATTATTGGACCGGCTATTCAAGCTCCAACGGATTTTTATACGGCATGAGCTGTATTATCACTGGAGTTTATTTCTAACAAGAGCAAATTTAATGTTTGTTAACCATGTGAAATCGTCTTAACACTTCTCACTTTCAGCGATGACTACGCTAGAGTACCGAGTTTGTGAAACGTGGCAAGCGATGAGCGGAGATAGTTACGTTCTTAGCGAGCATGCCACGCGGCACATGCGGAAGTCTCAAGATCTGGCTGCCAACTAGGCAAAAGAAAAACTGCATGTGCTACGGAGATCAGCAGGCGTTCAAGTTCGAAGAAAGGAGGGCAAAGCTGATCAGATTCTTCGTCTGCTGCCAAAACCAAGGTCACGGAGAGAGCAAGGCGTCAAAATTACATAGGACGTTTTCGTCAGTAATGTCTGTTTGTTTTTTGTTCTGCTGAAAATATTGCTAAGATTTGACAACATATTGTTTTTTTTTGTTTTTTCTACTAGTCCGCAGAGAAGGGACCATCCTTGCATTTGAAAGGTTTTTGTTGATTGCTGGTTTAGAGTTTACGTATTGTGCCTATTTCACTTTCTGTTTCAAGGTTTTGAAAGAATTGCCTTTGAAGAATAACTTCCCGGTGCTTCAAGTCCCGCTATAAAGGCAGGTAAATAAGAGTTTCAAAATGCAAAGTGAAAAAGCTGATTCTACTGGAAACAAAGAAGCCATTGTTCTGAAGGATGTCGGCGAAACGGAAGTACCATTAAAAGATAAGATTGAGGAACTATGGGAAAAAAAAGAAGCTGAAAGCAGGACAATAGCCGAAGGAAGAAATATGAGGAGCAACGAAGATCGTGAACGCGACGCTTTGAATTGGGCCTTTGACCGCCTGCCTGTCTCTTTCTTTCCTAAAGTGCCTCAAGGTAACATTAAAGGTCCTTGGACTTATCACTATTACAACAGACAAGTCGTTAATTTGACATAACCAGAGATTTAATGAAGATTTGACGAGAGAGAAAGTAGCCTTGTTTACTTCTAAGTCAGTTAGTTTTTTATCCAATAGAAGATAAGCTTGTCAGCAGGTATGCAATGCAAGTCTTCTTCTGTGATGTAAGTCGGCTTCAATAGAGGCAAGAGCTCATAAGTGATGTAATTAATAATGTACGCAGCGTTCATTTTGTAAGCTTATTTGGAAGTTATCTGCCGGTTTGTTTCATATCTTTTGCAGTCGTCGAACTAAATTCCGACACTGGTGTGGAAGAAGCTTTGGAGATCCTTGCTCGTCACCATATCTTTAGTGCGCCTGTCCGGAATGCTAATGCACCGGATGATGCGAGCTGGATGGACCGATATATGGGAATGGTGGATTTTCCTGCCATTGTATTGTGTGTTCTTAATTTGGTATGGTCGCCATCCCTTCTAGTGCATCCGTTCAATCTGTCTGGGTTGTGATTTTTTCTTTTTCCCTTGAAATGTTGAACTACACTGGTGAGGTATCGGCACAAAGGAGCACCTGGAAATTTAATTGAAGATTGAGCACAATTGTCTTAAAACTATATAGTTAGCTGGTTAGGGCTGTCTTATTTGAATAAAGACAACTTTTTCTTTGTGTGAAGCTCACATAGGATATTCATGCGTCTTTCTTCTCCATTTGTAATCCGCTTATCTGTTTCCACATGTTTTCTTTCTGTAGTGATTGGATTTCGTATCTGTCTGCTAGACTGGCATCATCATTGTGCTCTCGACTTGCTCACCTCGAGTCTATTTAATTTAAATTTGCAGCACCTACTGGAGCGCACTTAAGGGGCTTCACAAGTCTAATCCTTTAACTATCTAGCTTGCACGGCCCTTTTTGTGCCAAGCGTTCTGAAAAGTATTCATTTCCTGTTAGCGAAATCCCCATCCTTCCGTTACTGTACTGGCCATGAACTTCACCGAATCCTTTTGATGATTTGCATGCAGGCAGAAGTAGCAGCAGCCGGTATTACTGTGGGGACGACTGCAGTAGGCACTGTCACTGGAACTGCCCTGGCAGGGCTTGGAGCACTTGCTATTGGTGCAACAGGAGGTCTGGCTGGTATTGGACTGGTAGCAGGGGCGTCTGCTGGAGCTGCTCTAAGTGCAGGCGCCATGTCTGCTGGCCCAGGAAAATCAGGCTTGGCGTTAACGAAGTTTTTAGGTGGAGACTTCTTTAAGTCCATTAAGGAATCTGGCATTGTCAAGGAAATAAAGGTGATACCAGCTTGTTCATATCCTCGGGCATCGTGTTTTCCGGAGTTAACCTTGTTTTGATCGTGAAAAATTATGGTGTATTGCATACAAACAACGATTTCTGAGGAGGCACTGTGTCTGGTATGGAGTGCAATTAACTTGTGAATTATGGCTTTCGAACCAATATCTGGGATTGAAATGATTTACATTTTGCAATGTTTCCCTGGATTGGGTTTCTAACAGATTTTTTCTTCTGACTTTCGTTCTTCCGGTGGCTTCATGTGGATACAGGTGGCTGACATAGCGGGAACGTTTAGATGGGGCCCGTTTCTACCGGTGCAGCTTGATGATTCGTTGCTCACCCTATTTTTGCTGCTTTCTAAGTACCGTGTGAAGAGTGTTCCAGTGATTGTGAGTGGAGAACCACAAGTGAAGAACATCATTACACAAACAGTTGTCATTGACCTGCTTGCAGAATGTAGTGGTCTTGATTGGTTTGACCACGTTGCGGATCAGACATTGGAGAAGTTAGGCCTTCCGGTAATGTCTCCGGATCAGGTCATCAAGGTGAGCTGGAATTTGTCATTTTCACTAGCTTCTGTTTTCCAGTCAACCTGCCTGTTGTCAAAGGAGATGATTGTTTGTCCTGTTTTATTATTTCTACCGAGTAGCAATATCATTCAGGAAAAATGTATCAGAGCCAGGAAAGTAAATGTAAGACATGGTCAAGCATTGTTCATTCAACTTTTTAGTGCTATTATGCCGTATCACATGAATGCATGTTCTTCATGTGCAAATGGTAATATAGCAGAAAAGGGAACCTAAGCATTGTTGTAACCTGTAACCTTGGACTGCCTGGTGTATCTTGATTCGAGTTGCAAATTCATGAATTTACATATGTAGTCTGCCACTGTTGTATTTTCTGTTTCACTTTTGCGAGCCCAATCTCTCAACATAACATCTCGCCAGCTGCTAAATGACCGATTGCTCAAAAATATGGTCAAACTTTTTTCTGTAGGCATATCAAAAGCTGAAACCCAAACAATTGTACAATTGAGAAATATTTTCCAATCTATATTTCCAAGCACCAATTTGCTACGCATCTGATGCCTTTTTCAGGTTGAAGACGATAGACCCATTTTGGAACCCTTCCAGAAAATGGCCGAGAAGAATATTGGTGGCGTTGCTGTTGTGGCCAAAGGCAGTAACAACCTTGTAGCCAATATCAGTGCGAGAGATATCCGCTTTCTCATTCAGAACCCAAAGATCTTCGAAAAAGAGTAGGCTTTTTCATTCTTTTCCACAACTAAATGAAATGCTCTTTTCTAAGATTGTACTCATGGTACAGTCCCATGTCACTAGAATCACTGATTTTTTTCATGAATTTTGAAGTTCTGCTGTGTCCTTTTTGTTTCAAAATCTATATCCAGTGTGGTTTCCGTAACATGTAACTCAGTGTACACTGAATGCCTCAGCGATGCATCCTTTTTAGTGTGAATGAGTCTAAGATGAGCTTGAAGATAAGCTAGCTGGTATTAGTATCATTTAATCTGGTATATACCCTTTTCCATGTCAACTATGCTGTTAACACATGAACATTGTCTCCTTGTGAATGCCCATGCGCACTAGAATGTTTCCCTGTTTCACTGTATTATTTTGCGTATTCCTATGTTTTGAATGTGCTTTTTTTAACGTATTAGTGTCTTGCTTATTGTAGATTACCCGATGTCTGATGTTCTCGAGTTTTAACATTTGAAATAAGCTCATTGAGTCTTGGTTTTTGCCAGTAGGTTATGGTCCCAACTAAACGCCTTCTGTCTCATATCCTCCTTGAGTTTTTGACCTGGAATGGTAGCATGGTGCATTTTTCACCTTTAAATGATGTCTTTGTGAAAATGGTTGTTTTGCAGATCCCTGACTGTGAAAGATTTCATTGAGGGAGTTTTGACTCCTCATGGAACTTTTGATGATCCTAGGCCTGTCATTGCTCCTCCAATCACGTGCACTTCTCAGGAGTCACTAAAGGACGTTATTATGCGATTGAGTACGTCACGGATTCATCGAATCTATGTTACAGAAGGTTCAGGTACTTTGAAGGGAGTAGTGACTCTCAGAGACATTATTAGTAAGTTTGTGTACGAGCCAGAAGGATATTTTGGCGATTTTTTTGGGGCTGTGAAGAAGCCTCAAACAGCAGTTCCTTGAAAGAGCCTGAGAGAGGTTTCAATGGAAGTAGTTCACTTAAAGTCTTTCCTTTTTTGTATAGCTCTTTTTTTTTTTGTACAACTGGCAGTACTGTGACCCTTAGCGCTTAAAGTAGTGGTCATTATTGTACTGATCAGTTCAATTTTCAAGTGTAGATATGTTCTTTTTTCCACACAATCGAATAACTAAAACTTAGTGTTGTCAAGTTGAGAAATGCTGTTAACATGATAAGCATGGTTGTTTTGAGCCTCACTTGCTTCCTGATGAAAAAAGAAAATCGTAGTAATTATGATGTTGTCTTGATTTAGTTGTTGATGTCGATGATGGATTGTGCACAAAAGACGTTTTTATTGTAATTCATTAAAGAGCTCTTTGACCAAATTTCTTGACACTTATTAGACCAAAGGAGAGACTTCCAGACGCAGGTGCTGTTCTTAATTTGATGGTATTTTTCATCTTGAGGTAGATTATGTAGCTAAAAATTAATTTGCAAATTTTTGTACCATAATATTTTTAATTGATACTTGCATGTGCACCTGATTTCATGCCACCGGAAATAGGGAGAGAAGAGCATTGGGGTGACTCCCTACTCCCCGGACAAATGGTATCCGACCCATAATGAAAGAATGAGAGGACAAGAAAGTAAATTGCTCTGTCACTGTGCTACTATGAAGCAATGTGAATCGCTTTTACTCCCGTCACTATTAGTGTTAGCTGAAAGGCAAAATCATTTTTTTCTTCTGGAGCAACTTTGTCGAATTTTATTTATTGGACATATTTTTACAGTTGAATGCAAACAGGGGGGGGATGCGTGTTGTTTACAAATTGCCTGTTAAGCTCAGTGTTTTTCACCCAAAAACGTTTGGAGCACAAAATTTAGTCATTAGTGCAAATCAATTATAGAACTATATCACATGTAGATGCTTTTCATCACCAGCCAATGATGTAAACAAGTGGTTTCGTATCTATAAAATTCTAAAAGCAAATATGAAAAAAAGCATTGCTTTTCCAATAGACTCTTTGTTTATAATATGATACAATATTGCCCTTGAAACCAATAATTTCCATCGCTGTCTGATTTACCAAAAACCTTCCAATCTTGTTCATTGCTGCAAATGTGTCGCTGAGAAGAAATACAACTTCCTCCCTTTCTTGTAGCTGGTGAACTGAGGCCTACTCCAATGGAAAACATTTTCTCCCTAACGAGTCATCAACTCATTTGCAACCCTCTTAACAGTTGCATTTGACGGCCCTTTGAATACATAATGTCCAGCCAGCTCCATCACATCCTCGGCAGTCACAGAATCTGCAATCCATATTTAAATATAATCATATTAACATATACCATACCATACCATATACCATACACTACATACTCATACCATATCATATTACTATACCATACCAAAGATTCAATCACACTCAGAGCAAAGACTTCACCCCTTTCCCAGTGCCACTTACCTCCGAAGCCCGTTTTCACTAAATGCATCGTCACGAAAAGTTTTCAAATTGTGGAGTTTTTTTGCAGGAGTGAAAATTACCGTATGTGTGAAAAACTATTTTGCCGAGGTTGGCCAGAATGAGTGCCGGGGGCGTTTGCACACCTAAAGCTCTCGCCACCAACGGTTCTGTACTGCCGTCTAATGTGAGAACCTAGATACAATGCCCATCACCCAAGGTAAGTCCCTATAAAATGCAACGACCGAGGAACTTAAGCACAGATCGCAGCCTCAGAGAAAGAGTAAGAAAACAGAAAGAGAAGAGAAAGAGAACCCGTTAGAGTTCCTCTCTGTAATGAAGGTGTATCCACCAGAGTCAGACACTACACCTTGTATCGCTATTAGTGTTAATGTTTTTTTTGCAACTTAAAACATCTTTTCTCTTTACACTCTTGTCGGATTATGGAACCAACGGTTGCGATTGAAAGCCAAGATTCTCACCTTCCGATTGGCGGTCTCCATGCCAAAATTGGATAAGTGTGTACGGATAAAAAATGTTTTAAGTGGCGAAAAAATTATTAACACTAATAGCGATACAAGGTGTACTGTACAGTTAGTGTGTGGCATGCAACCGATCAATTTGCAATATTGAGTAACCGGCAGCAAATGTCTCCAGGTCCTAGCCAAAGGTTACTTGACCGCAATAGTGAGCGCGTGGTCTGTGACTTCGCAATATATCGAATGTCTGAAACAAAAAGACAACACAGACTTAAGTGCTACACTAACGCACCCTTGTCTCAATACTTGGGACAGAAATAGGAGCTCCTATGAGATTAAAACCAGAAAATGGGCATAACATTATTACCCGCAAATGTGCTGCGAGCTCCCAAAGTTTCTTTGCCGCGAGTTCAACTTCCTTCACTTGTGTTTCTCCCGCCTTTCTCCTGAGGGGCAAGACTACATAGACATTAGCTTCATTTGAGGGGGCTAATCTCCTTCTAACATAGAATACCCCTGTTGGCCAGCAGTTATTGATAAACATGATAACATGTGCAAAAGTTCATATGACAGCATCAGCCTGACTGAAATGTGTGAAGGTCGACACAAGCAACCATAAACATACGATGAGTTGCTGATACATATGAAATATGTAACGTGTGACATGAAACAGAACATTAGTACATGGTATGTGGTATGCGGTATGCGGGATGCGGGATGAGGAATGCGGTGTGCGGTATGCGGTATGCGCTATGCGCTATGCGGTATGCGGTATGCGGTGTGCGGTATGCGGTATGCAGTATTCGGTATTCGGTATGCGGTATGCCGTATGCGGTATGCGGTATGCGGTAAATGTATGTAGTATGTAGTATGTATGTAGTCCATTTTTCTTTGGGTTTTTTGCTTTCATGTTCGTTGCTACTTTGGTAATGTTTTTACGTTCCTTTTTCTGTTCTTTTGTTCTTTTTTTATTTGTTTCCTTCCTTTCTTTGGATTATTTTTTCGTGCCTTGTTCGTTTTGTTCCTTTTGGCCGTCTTTAGTTCTTCTTTTTTTGTTCATTTTATTTTATGTGGCCTTCTCTGTGGTTTTTTAGTAGTTTGCCTCCTTGCTTTCTTGCTTTTTTGTGGTCGGTCTTGAAGTATGTAGTGTGTAATATGTAGTATGTGTAATATGTAGTATGGGTATGCAGAGTGCAGTGTGCGATGTGCAGTGTGCAGTGTGCAATGTGCAGTGTGCGATGTGTAGTGTGTAGTGTGTAGTGTTTAGAGTGTAGTGTTATGTAGTATGCAATATGTAGTGTGTAGTGTGTAGTATGTTGTATGTTGTATGTTGTATGTCGTATGTCGTATGTTGTATGTTGTATGTTGTATGTTGTGTGTACATCGTGAAGCGTTATTAGGGTAAAGAAATTATAGGCATCCGGTTTTTTTAGTGTTATTAATTCTAATTCAGTTCCAAATGACATGGCTGAGTTTTAACCTTAAAATAGTATTACAACCGCTATTTTGTGGTCCAGAGGGAAAAAAAAAACTGGAACCACATTAGTTAATAATGCTAATAACTTTTCACAGTGTATTACGCAGTATGTAGCAATGTACTGATATAATACTGTAGTACACCTTCCATTCCTATTACAAGAAATTGTGGTCACGATGTGGTTCGTTTTATGCCACCTTCTCAAAATAAACCTGTTAGCACTATTGCATGAGTTTGGGTAAAAAAACCACGACCAAATTAGATTTATTAAAATTAAAAGTAAAGAAAGGTGTGGTGTAGCAATGTAGTATTGTATGGTAATGTCAGACGTTACTATTTGCACTTTACGAAAAGCAAATAGTGTCATTAGGACAGATTTATGATTTTGGGTGAAAAAAACCCAATAAGTATGATTAACTCTAATAGTGATGGGCAGTGCACTAATGTACGGTACACCGTGAATCGCTAAAAGGGTTAATAACACTATATCGGCACACCTAAAATCTGGCCCTTGAAATATTAATAACACTAATTGTTCGTTTCTTAACGCTAATTCTTTGATTGGTTCAAACGCCACATCACTCAAGCTGAATTAGAATTGAAAACCCTAATATAAACCCCACACTATAACTTCTTTACTCTAATAGCGATTCACAGTGTAGTACACCGTGAATCGCTATTAGCATTAACAACACAAATTTAGTGCCAGTTATTTTCTGGCCCCTAAACATAATAGTGTTACTAATTCTAGTTTTTCAGTTCATAACACTAATTTGGTAAGCGGTGGAAAATTGTCCCCAGCGCTCAGATCTAAATTATGATTAATCACACTGAAATAAGCCCCAGCTTTATATTTCTTAAAGCTAATAGAGATTTATGGTGTAGTGTAAAAATATATACTGTGAATTGCTCTTAGCATTATAATTCAGTCCCGATTTTTCCCCCTTCATATACATTTTTTTTTTCTTAACGCTATCTTTTTTTGCGGTTCATAATTGCCCACGTCATTTGAACCAGAAATATAAATATTAACAATAAAACAGTCGTCGTATTGATTACTTCTTATGCTAATAGCGATTCACGGTGTTAGAAATATAATAATGCAGTATGGAGTATGGTGTGTGCAATATGTCATATGAAGTAATGAAGTATGCAGTATTCGGTATGCAGGATGTAGTACGGGTATGGGTGGTATGTCTACCTTCATGTGTATGATGAATCATGTATACGTCTGTTGTTCATCAAAGGCATTCTCAGAGATTCCTTCTACAAGTCTTTCTTGCTATTGGCCAGTATACTATCAACCCTACAAAAGACTCGTCCTTACCATGACAATTCAACCATCTACTTCTCACGACGAGGTTCCTCTCTATAAACTGGGCTGCTGAGCCTGTACTCACTGTGGCCCGTAGCGGTCGTAGACACACACAAGGACAGGAACAGAGCTCCGTAGGACCTCCTCCTCCCATAGGCTCGCTGTCAATTCACGAACCACACTAAAATCCTCCCATTGGTCATCATGCTGCATCCAGAGAGCGAGCTCATTATCGGAGTCCTCCTCCTCTTCACTGTGAGAGGCTCCCCAAGAACTATCAGGCGGCATAAATCGCACTGGATCGTCAGAAAACATATCAGAATAGTTGAATCCCCAGCCTGTATCGTATTCATCTAACCAGTCTTCATCCTCATCATCTTCTATCACTCCCACTTTTCGCCTCCCTCTTCGCTTCACTGGTGCCGGCTCCAAAGCACCTCCGTCCGGGGAAGCTATTTCAGCTCTCAGTGGTATTGCTGGTTTCTCTCCTTCCATATTGTCAGCTAAAGCTTCAGTAGTGGCTGTAGTTTCCTTCTTGGATAAAGAAGAGCCCTTTGTACGAGAACGAGTTCTCTTTTTGACTGAGGGTTCAGCCGTGCTTTCTGTAGGGCTTAGTTGGACCCTTTCTGGTACAGAATCGTCAACATTATTGTCTCCTTCTGCTGGAAGTTTTTTGTTTTTTGCAGTTTTTCTCTTTCGAATCGTCTTCTTTGGCTCCACTGCAGTGCCATTAGGTTCAGATATCAAACTCTGCTGCCATCAAAACTCCCTATGCAAAAAAAAACTTCTCAGATACAAATTAAGGAACCGGAAAGGGTTCAGAAAGCTCAAAACATTCGGATAACTCAGCCGACAACCTGATCGAATGTTTCAATAAAGATGTCAAATTGCTAGATATGTGAAATTAGTAACATCTCTGGACTGAAACATAGGACAATTTCATAAAGTAGCACACTATATTTACCTGTAGCGATTCACTGGCATCAGCATGTACTTTAAGCTGCCATGGAAACACCGTTCGAGAAGGTAGAGAAATTTTTAATGTAAACTGAGACGGCCATTCTACGGCCTTCACAGCTGCCGTCCGCCAAGAAGGCAGGAGACCAGTCCGACAAGCGACCTCCATGGTTGTTATGCTCGCGCCTTCTTTCGGAATTGCAGAAATCACAGCTAACTTCTCTATTCCAGTATTGCCGACAAAAGTGATGAGCCTCTCCACGTGTGAACCGACTTTGCTAGCCTTCGTATTTTGACGGTGACGGCAAGTTTCCTTAACAGCCTTGAAATGTATCTCGTTACTGTGAACGGATACATGGAAAGGAAATCGATGTAATGGAGATGGACGGTCTCGATTGCTCCTCGGATTGAACTAGGAAATAACGCAGGCGATGTTCAGGTGTCGCTGTAACGGACGTACCCATGCAGTTTCACAGTTCTATGGCGAGCGTTCGTGTACAGATCCTTCAAATTTAGCTCCGCGAGTCCGCGTCCTACTCGCTGATCATTGTTCGTGTAGCAATATCGCGATACATCGACCGCGCTTCTCTCTCGCCCTCGCTCTCCTTCTCCCTCGGCCTCTCTCTCACATGGCCCCCGGCGCCGTCTTCCCTCCTTAAGCTGCCATGGCAAACTTCCGCCTTCTCCTCTTCCTCCTCTCTCTCCTCACCTCTGGAGTCAACGCAAGGTACACCAAGGATTAGTACGGTTGTGGTGTGTACGGACTAACATGTACTGATAGGAAAGTGCTCGAGTAAAGCAAATTGTTGACTTATAATTAGGGTTCGTTCATGAAAAAGAAGTTGATCGCTTTTTTTTCTTCTCTTTCTCGTTTTCTTCCCCTTTTCCTCCTGTTTCCTCTTCTTCTTTCCCTTTGTTGAATTGGCTTTGGAGGCGCAATCTTATTATTTTTCCCTAATTATGTTCATACATTTCACCAGAATAATCTTTGATAGTGCGCACGGAAAATATGAGATACTGCAAAATCTATAAACTCTAGACTGTTGTTTTGTTGATATCAGTTGAACGAAAAACATAATGATAAAATGAGCCTACCAGGACGACTTGTTCCACATTTGTGATTATCCAAATTTCCCTTTTCCACATTGACCAATTCTAAAAAAAAGAAAAAGCATTGTTTAAATGAATTTGATCCATGCTAATTACGATGACATGTAGTAGTGATGCTGTAACATTCTTTGTACTCGTAGTTTTAAAATTTATGTACTATTTTCTGTTAATCATGTTTTTTTAATCAATATTATTATCACAACTATTATTATTATTATTGTTTTCAATCATCAAAGATTTTTACATAGAACATTGAATGCACATTTGATTTTTAAAAGTCCCGCATTACATTCAACATTGTGACACAACGTGACTCATGATAACTATTATGGATAAGCTAGTATAAGGATTTAATGTAGGTTTTAGCAGTGGTACTATAACTACACCACACATCGCTATTAGAGTAAAGGAATCACTATTGTAAATGAGAATTTATTACACGGAGATGTGGCGGATTGTAGCCCACTCCCTTCAATGGTGTTCTTAACACTATTTTATGATTTTCGGCCAAAAGAATGCGTGACTGAATCAGTGTTATTAACTCTAATAGCGAAGGCCAGTGTAGTATGGACGAAGTTATGACAATGAAAGAGCCAATGTCGATTGTCCGTTAACTCTGGACATTGGAAATTACGCATTTGATTTCACGTGGGATTTTATTTAGCCTTCACATATCTCTGTAAATGTGTTTGTTGTTGCTCATTAATTGAGAATTGTAGATTAGATGTCAAAATTGGACATGGGACATTGAAATCACTGGAAACCTTCGACATCAGCCATAAATTTCATGGTTAATCGTTTCTGTCATTGTACATTTAACATTTGGATTTCAGATATCGGATTTAGGGAAATGGAATGTGAAATCACATGGAACATGCCTCCACTTAGGATATAAAAATATTCAAAGAATAAAAAGAATAAGAATAAGAATAGGGATAGGAATAGGGATATACAATTGTGGATTGAATGTTTGAACATCAAATAGGAATCTTTCGTAAACTGGACTTGCGTGCCACTGCTACGCTAAACAGAAGACTAGATTGATTTTTTGGTGGAAAACATTTTTTTTAAGATGGTGATGATTTAACAGTTAACGTCGTAGTCAAACTTCAAATATTAAACATTAAATGCTAAACAATGAACATTGAAAAATGAAACAACAACCATTTGACATTAAACAACAGGCGCCAAGCTTCAATTTATTAAATAGCGTTTGGACATTAACAATCGGAATTGAATATTATACATCAAAGGATACTCACATATGTTAAATATTCACCGTCGATCGTTATTAACTACTCAGTAAAATATTTCATCTTAATAACTTAAACTTTTTCATGCAACTGACACATGCAAAGTTTCCAATATATAACAGTACGATGCATTCCTATTCCTAACCAAAGCTCTTCCAAACCTCGTTTCGAACTAAGCAAATCCTAAAAATGCCTAGAAAAGACAACTGGAAATGCTTCAAAAACCCTAACAACGAAATCTCATCATAACTCTATTAAAATCCACTTCTAATTTTCTAATTGAACATCCATATTTGGTTGAACACCTCTTTAGTCGTTTGGATTTTTGATGATTTAAATTAATTTACATCATTTTTTTTTTTTTTTTTTGGTTTGCAAGCCCGAGTACCGACATAAGACAACTGGATGTCGGAATTCCGCTAAACGGACAAACTTTACCGTTAAATGGTGGAAGTTGTATTTATGAAATAAACGGTATCAGTTATTTGAGTTCATACGAAGTGAAAATATCGTATCCGGCATCTGTAAGAATTCTTATACCCAATAATTCTATTTAAGTTACTTTGAAAGCTTACGATTGGCCATTATGATTCGTCAAATGTGCAAATGGTAAATTTGTTTCCTTTTGTTCGGTATACCAAATGAAGATTTTTGTTTTGATGATGGAATATAGACAACAAATTTGAAACAATGAAAGAATGACTTGTCTGAGAGACAAAGTACACATAAAGTAAGTGGTCAATTTTATTACAATTCTTCGGTTTTGTGTTTTACTTATTAGTCTCTCCCTCCCTCCTCCCTCCCTCCCTCGCTCCCTCTCTCTCTCTCTCCTTTCTCTCCCTTTCTCTCTTTTCTCCACTGTCCCTCTCTCTCTCCTCTCTCCTCTCTCCCTCTCCTCTCTCCCTCTCATATATTGTGAGTTCTTTTTGTTATCTCATCCACGGATCTCCAGAAGGACCTAAAAGAAAATAGTAATAGATTTTAAACTACTATTTGTTAATGGTAATTAATAGTAAGAGGAAATTTATCTTCTTGTAAGATTGTTATCGACTAAACTAATCCCTTTTGAGCCAACGGTATTCTTTGCAAAACTGTTGCTCTTTCTCTTTTCTCTCATTTCTTAACTCAGTACCATTGAGCATTTCTTTTATCTTTTTATTTTTACAATGATGTCGATCGATTGATTTATTGACTGTTGATTGGTTAGTATCGATGATTTAAAAAAAAAAATGTCTTTTACAAACAGCTGCCCGCAAAATTCAAATTGGAAATCAAAAGTTCGAAACAAAACAGATTCCGTTGCAGCTTCGACCATCTCGCCGAAAAGTTTTGGACACCGAAGATAATTTTTCACGACAAATGAAAGAAAGCATTCAGCAGGTCTCTCTTCCCTTACCCACTCCCTCTGTCCCTTCCCAGTCCCCTCCACTCCATCCCTCTCCTCCGCCGCCTCCCTCTCAGCCCTCCCCATCCATCTCCGTCCCTCTCCCTCCCCCTCTCTCTGTCCCTCCCCCAACTTCATAACTTTGCCTCTTCCACTCCTCTCTCCCCCTCTTTCCTCCTCTCTCCCTCTCAGAACCTTAACTCCAACCAAGACAAGTATGAAAATAAAGAGAGAAACACTCCTCTTCTTCCTTCCCCGTGCTCTTCCCTTCTCTCCTTTCTATCTTTGCCCTCGCCCCATTTCCTCCCTCGCCCTCCCTCACCTCACTTCCCTCTCTGTCCTTTCACATTGTCTCAACCTCTCCTTTTCTACCCTCTACTTAATTCTGCTCTCCTTCCCTCTGTCTCTCTCTTTCTCTCCTATCAATACATCATTATCTCTCTCCCACTCTTTTCTCTCACTTGTCTCTTTCCTTTTCCCAGCCTCTCTCCACTCCTCCCTTTTTCTCTCCTTCTATTTTCTTTCTTCTCTCCATCTAATGCTTATTCTTCTTCATATCTTTCTTTCTCCTCTCCCATTTTCTGCCTCTACTTTGGCATCTTTCTCATGTCTCCACTCTACATCTCTCCCTCTCTCCCTCTCCCTTCTATCTTCTCTCGTCTTTCCTCTAACTTTATCCTGGGTATTCTTCACTTTTTCTCCTCTCTTCACTCCCTCTCCCATTCTTTCCCCCTTCATCCCTCCCAACCCCTCTCCATCGAAACCCTCTCTACCCCCTCCTCTCTCCGCTTCTCGCTCCCTCTCTCACTCTCCCTTTCACTCCCCCTCCTCTCCCTTCCTTTCTCTCTTCTGCTTTCGTTCTTCGGCTCAGTTATCTCACCTTCTCGCTCTCTGTCTCACCCTCCCTCTCTTTTTCTCTCTCTTCTCCCCTTCTTTCCCCTCTCCTGTCTCCGCCCTCCCTTTTTGCATTCTCCACCTCAATTCTCTCTCTCCTCCCCATGCCTCCCTCTCCCTCCCTCCCTCTGTTCTGCCTCCCTCCCTCCTTCCCTCCTTCACTCCCCCCCTCCCTCCCTCCATCTCCCTCTCATCTTTCCACAGAGCATTTGGCGTTTGGTTTCTTATTCTCGAGCACTATTTTTTGTGTGGATTGATCGATTATTTTTTTTCTTTTCCGTTTTTTCTGGTTAAGTATTGCCAAATTATAGGTTGCCATTCAGTGATGTTTTCCGGATTGAAAATAGGTTATATACTTAAAATGACCTTTTCTTTGTTTCCTTTTCTTATTTTCCTTTTCTTTTTCTGTTTTTTTTTCCCACATTTGTTGTCCAGGGTGAGGACAGGGAAATCCACACTATCTCCGTTGAGGTGACAGTTCAAAGCATAGCCGTGACAAGCAACCATGTGAGGCGACAGACCGACGGAGAAGTCGTGTTTAATATCGGTAAAATAATTGTAACATGATAGTAAAATAACTTAAATTACCCGGCTTTTTTGGCTTTCACAAATTAGAGTGTTGCATATCGTCGTATGTGCATGTTTTAAACAGTTCTTGTGATATGCTGGAAATTGCCAGTTCAAAAGTCGATGTTTTCCAGAAGTAACTTCGTTTATGGTGGTGCCTCGAGCATGCATAGCGGTACATATATTCGTCCTTTTTGGCATGAAATTATAATGGTACATTGCCCATCGCTATTAGTGTTAATAATACTAGGTCGTGATTTTTTTTTGGCTGGAGATCATCAAGTAGATCTATAACACTATAAAAGAGAGTGAACTGAAAGTTGCCATGTCTCCCTGTGCGAAATTAGTGTCATACATTCCATTTCCTCTTATACGTTTATAATTCCTCCACACTAATAATGGTGGGCAGTGTGCCAATCCATGACGAATGGTCAGAAGAACAAATGAAACGACAGATTTCGGTAAAACTACCATGTCACTGTTTTTTGGTCAATCAGATATATGGATTAGCACTGTCTTTTTCTTTTTAAAGAACAATAAAAAGAAAAAAAACTTTAAATTTTAGCGAGAAAAGCAAAAACTGGTACTTGCCGACCGTCGAGTATTGAATTGATATCAAACCGCGAAAAATCGAAAAAAAATCCTTTGTGAAGCAGCATAATAAATTGGAAATGTCTTATTTTTTAGAGCAGGGACTGTTCCTCTCAGTCTCCATTTTACTCATGTTATTTTCATTTGCTTTCTCTTTCTCCATCCTCGCCATCAGCCTCTTCTTCCTCTCCCTCTTTCTCTCTCCCTCTTCCTCCCCTCTTCTTTCCTTTTTCTAGTCTTCTTCTAATTCTCCCCCACTTCTTTTGTGAGCTCCCTCCCTCCATCTTCGCCCCTTTCTCCCCCTTACCTTCTCCTCCGTCCCTCTCCTCCCTCCCTCTCCTCCCTCCCTCTCCTCCCTCCCTCTCCCTCTCCGCCTTTCTCTCCCCCTCCTCTTCTCTCTTTTTATTCATTATCCATTCCATCTCTCCCTCTCCTCCATTGAAACTCTACCTCTTTTTTTCTCTTTTTTCTATGCAGTTTGTGAGGAGCTCCGTTTCGGTATTCCGTTAAGTGCTTTTCGTACAATTGGTATCGGAGTCGGGATTATTTTTGTCCTCTTCCTCGTCATTCGTCTTTTACCGGCCTCTCTACTATTATCGGGTTTCAAAGTTTCCCGTTTTAACAAACGATTTCGGAATCGGGTTTGGAACCAAAATCGAAATAGAACAATACCTCCTTGATTATTATTATTATTTTTTTTTTTTTTTTTCTGTTTTGAATGTTTTAAATGAATACTAGTTCTAGGATGAGCTCACAGTAGATTTGCGATCACTCGTCTTTCTTTCCTTCGAAGTAAATTGTACTTTGTACATATTTCCTTTTAAAATCGTTTTTTTCTTTTTCCTTTCCTGTCTGTTTTCTTCGTTCTTTCTGTTTTCTTAAAAAAAAAAAGGTGGCTATTAAGATGATAACTAAACCCTCAAGGTCTCTACAAGAGTACTAATAGTGTGAAATCCAGACCTAATGTACCTACTTATATTTACACTTAGGTGTTGCCCCCCTCATTGTCGAAAGCATAGCCAAACTTTTCATTCGCACTTTTCAAACCCTCCCTTTTATCACCCATTGGTCACCCATTCAATCCCTTCCCAAATCTATCCACCTTTAATTCCCCCCCATATGTAAATTCCTTCCCCTAGTATCACTCCTATACCTTAACAAGTAACACCTCCCTTTGAAGTCCCTCGTTCCACCCCTCAACCTTGCATCAACCCTTCTTTTTTTCTAATTTGGTTGCAAACTATATTTTTAGTATAATCGCATCTCGGGTCCTTTGTCCGGGTTGTTAGGAGCCTTGTGCTTTAGGTGCCCGTTCGGCGAGACATGTCAAATCTGTCTTTGAACCAATTCCGGCGTTTTTGAATTTCGGAAATTTTTTTTTTTTTTATCCCGGAAACAAGTATCCTACAAACAATTCCCTTTCAGCGACTTCTCTCTTATAGCGATTGAAATTTATTTGTAACCTTATTGTGTTGGGGTGCTACCGCTTGGGTTACCATGCACCACATCTCTACTATCGTGTTTCAAACTACTCCATAGGGCGAACCACTTACCTGAAGAGTTGCTCTCTGCTAGCATTTATCAGCACTTCAACTTTTTTGGTGGAAGACCCTCTTGTTTAAGCTCGTGTTCTCGAACGTAGATGATGGATTATTGTCATTTCAACGATCGTTATTGTTTATTCGTTCACTTTCATCGGATCAACCTCCTTCAAAATCAACCTCCTTCGTTCTCTTCCCTTGTTTTTATAAGAGACCTGACATTCGTGAAGGTATTTTGAAGCTCAAGGTTTTCCTAAGGGTTATTAGAGTGTTGCGAGGTAAAATGGTTTGGAGGGCTTCAACCCTCGACCCTTTGTGGTTGGTGAGGGCGTAAAAGGTCGACTTGTCCAAGTAGCACAAAAGAGTTTGCCAAATCGGCCGAGGTATGCGACACGACACATACGAGCAATGGTGGTAGAAAGTGGATTTAACGTTGAGGAGGGGACAAAGAAGGGGAAATTACTCGATCTCTATGCTCTTACTTGTAATATCTAGAGTCTTCACGCAGGAAATATTTACATATTGATTGAAAGTGGGGCCGGAGGTAAGACCAAAACCGACAACAGAAATAAAAGGGAAAGGTGATAAACTGCTTGATTAGTGATGTCGTATGCTAAAGGACGGAGTGGGAACCGAAGAGAAGTTTGAACTGCTTGTCGGAGATGATGGGATATAAGAGAGTAGAGTCGCGGTCTATGGTAACCCAAATGGTATCACATCGACACATTAAGGTTACAAACGAAGTCCCACCTGATATAAAAAAGATATTGTTGCATAGTGGATTGCTGATGAAATACATGTATTGGGAAAATAAGCTAAAACTGTCTTAGGAAATGCTTGGACATGTCTCGCCGAACCGACATGTATAGCTTAAAGCTTGTCGCAACATAAAAAATAAACTGGAGATGTAGGTACACTAGAAAAATGGTTGATAATTGGAGGAGAATAAAGAGAAAAGTTGAAATAAAGTTGAGGGGTCGAAGCAAGGACTATAACAAGAGGTGTTACGTGTAAGGGGATGCGAGCGTGACTAGGCAAAAAAAATGGTATATGTGAGGGAGCCAAGGGTGGAGAGATTGGGGAAGCGGCCCATTGCGTGACTAATGGTGGTTGATGGAGGGGAGGGTTTGAGACGAGGTTCGGTGAATAAGTTTATGATTGTTCCCGACGACAAGGGAGACAAACCCTAGGTTTAATTGTAAGGAAAGGATGGTTTATCATAGTGCGGGGTGAGGGTGTGGTGATAGGTGGAGCATGCTTGTTAAAAGGTTGGAGTTTGATTGTGATTGGTTGAGTAGACGACTCGAAAGGGTGGGATGGCTTTAGGAAGGTAGTACGCGGTCGTAGACACGTTGGATATAACGAGGAGAGAGATTGTGATGCTCGTCGCTTTTAAATGGCCATATGGAACTATTAGGTTGGAAAGAAAAACCTAAACGAAACAACTCCCTGAAGTCGCTCAAAAATAATGCCAAATTTCCTTGAAGGTCGGTTTAGTAAGATGATAAATAGAAAAATGATAGGTGGAATTAACCAAAACTTGCCAATCAGATTAGCAGATAAATAACAAATGAACGACGGTAATTGTGGTAACAAGAATTAGAGTCAGTAAAATTCATTTCATTCGAGTAGTTACATGCGAAAGTTGATGAAATTTAGAGAGAGAAATGGCCTAAAGTAAAAAGGAAGAAATAAGGCCGAATCGTGCGAGAGAGATTAGAACAGAAAAAATGTTTTTTTTCGAGCACCAGTATGTCAAAGTCGACGACAATTCAAAAAAGAAAATAAGAGAAAGAGAAGTAACTTCGAACCTAGAGGGAACGATTCAAACATAAAGGGTGAACTAGAGTCAACAAGTGCTTCTTCTCTACGTTAGAAGTCAGAATTTGTGCATCGATTGCGTCTTAACGATAATCAAAATTATCGTTATAATTTTACCTTATATTCTATACACTTGCACTCTTTCTGTCCTTAGTTTTGGTCTTTTAATGTCCATAACCCATTAAACGCGTTATAATATAGTATTGATTACCCATACATAACCTATATTGATTTTCGGCAAGTCAAAGAAAGGTACATATTGGTTATCGTTGAGAGGCTACCGATACACGACACAATTACAAATGTTCCATTTCTGGAATGTACGGAAATTAGAATCGGTACATCGGGAATGGTCTACGACGCCTGACTGCCTGAGTCGGAACACCGCGAATCGTTATTAGTGTCAAAGTCACTAATTTGGGTTCTTAAAATTTTATTTTTTTTCCGCAATTAGTATCATGATTTTCGAAAATAAATTAGCAGCGCTATTTAAGGACGTGGACCATAATCTGCCACGTTTTCCGCACTAAACTAGAATCAATAACACTAATTTTATTTTTACGCTATTTAAACTTTGACACTAATAAAGATTCGCGGTGAAGTTTTGCGGCAAAAGCTGCAAATCTCGTCCGAGTGTGCGTTGAAACTTGAAACGTGCCAGAAGCGTCATTTCTGGCACCGGGCGATTAAAAAGTTCAAATCCCTGTAACTTGTCATCTGGCGTCTGTTTTTCTGTACTAAAGGTTGGCTTGCGGCCAAAATTCGACGAAAATCGATTGTCGAATTGGGCCTCGAAAGTGTTTTCAAAGATGATAGTTTTTTGAGAATGAAGTTACAAATGTATATTTGAGCATTTTATATTTTGCTTATTGCAAAGCACAAACGAGTCTTGCTTCCTAATTTTTAGATTAATGCCTGTGATTGCTCCCGTGCTTTTAACATTTTTGAATTTTTTGGCTGCAAAGCTCATGTTGTTGCAATAATACTTTTGCAAGATGTTGTCTCGAGTTGCGAATGCTCTTCGCAGAGCGGTTGCAGAAAGGTTGGCCCTGGCAGAAAAAGCCGGTGTGGACTTGGCAGGAAATCGGTACTTCCGACAGCCTCAAGTAGTAGACGGAGTCGGTGAGATGCCAACATAGCTTCACTTCACGAGGCTTTCCACGTCTTTTTCCTCTTGTTCTTTTCTGACTGTTTGGGGCATGCCCTGGGGGAAAACATATGGACAATTATCAAACCATTTTTGTTAAAATTCCAGTTGATATTGACTCTTTGTAACGGGCCGGGACAGTGTCTGAAAGGCGGTGGGTAAAATACAATGGTCATCCGGATCCACGAGTTTTGCCAGGTGACATGTACTGCCTTCTCATTTCCGTTCGACATGCACTTAAGGTAGTCAGGACTTGCTTTCATAGGGTGTTTCGAAGGCTGTATCTATTTGCTTTTATTCAGTGCAAATTACCTGCGAAGTAGTTCATTTTTGTGAAGGTCAGAGATGCTTATTCTTCACACAATACAAAGCTTTGGGAACAAGCTAATTGCAAAAGACCAACTACAAAAAGAAACAGAATTGACTCTGCTGCCAAATTTGTCAAAATAAACCTTACCTTTACACTCTGTTGTTTTACCCTATGATGCTTGCTAACCTGACTTTGTTACTGGTCTGGTCTGTGTGGCAGTCGAATGGACAAGCTGGCTGTCTCACACAAGATCAGATGCACCAACACTTGAGGTATGAAATTTGGGGCCTGCATTTGATGGCTTTTTCATTTGAACAGGATACTTGTTTCACTGTTGTAATTGTAAAGCTTCTATTTGTACATGTCAGTTGTATTGTTGTTCATCCAAACACAACATTACTAGGGAAATTGACAAATTAATGATTGAGCAATTAATAGGTTCCTTTTAAATGTGCTACTAACATGGATTGTTTTAGCACAAAATACACATTGGTGTCGAACCTTCTAACTGTGTGCCGATTGTCACATTTTGCAACTATGCTCTACTCTTCATTCATAAGGGGTCATTCGAGGTGCTGGATTGGGAAGCAAAAAGCTTAAAGACTTGGAGCATGGGTTTTGTGACGCAACTGGTCTTTGTATGCTTGCTGGAAAGAGTACCGCCTCACTATTTTCCAATGGCCTTTTATCTGGCGTTTTGCAGGAGATAGAGATGATGGATAATCATCGGAAGATGGTGAAGTACAAAGCGTCAAGTGTGTCTACTTTCCATAGCTGGTTTGAAAGTGCTTTGGAAATCTGCTAATATTTGTTTGTGAGGGTTGGATGTGGTGTTTCTTCCCTTGTCGCAAAGACAGAATTCGTTTCATTTCGTTCAATCTTGTTTCTTTTTGTTTCATCATTTCGATTTGTTGTCATCTTGTTATCAATTACTGTTACTCTGGAATATATAAGACTCTGCCATTGAGAATGATCGCCAAAAACTAACATCATACAGAAATCGTGGAGTCTAGCTGATGGGACTAAGAGATCGAGGATAGTTATGAAAATGACATGAAGTATTTCTGCCATCAACTGAAAACACGTTGAGTTTTGCTGAAATGGAGTCCCAAACTTACAAGTGACAAACATGCATTTGATCTGGAGATCCTAAGAACTTTATTGTTTCATCTTTCTGGTCCTCAATAATGTCATATGTTGCATTTTTATGTGTTTGTTTGACTTCCTTGTACCCAAAAACTATGACTATGGCCGAGTTGCAAGTCAAAAGTTCCACTGGGCTTTCTGACAGTCAACAAATCCTCTGTCGCACAGCTGAAAGGCTTATTTTCATCAAACCATTCAGCTTATGGACTCCAAAAACGCCTACTTTTAGACTAACTAGAAGTTATGTGATTTTTTCTTGCTTTTTTGTGATTTTGGTTCCTAACTTTGTGACAAAATGAGAAGTGTCCTCCCTGTGTGTGAATCATGCTCACTGAAAAGCCAATATGTCGGCTCTTATAGAAGAACTTCTGGTGCTTTTCGAGGGTTTTTTGTGATGCATTTTTTTTTCCACATAGGGGGAAATCAGTTTGGTTAACTATACCGTGAATTGGTACACTGATTCAGTACTGGTTTTTTTTTCCCTCTGGTGACAAATTAGTGTTGATAATACTAATTGTTTTCTTCATAACATTAATTTCTTGAACTGTTCAATATCACCACGTCATCTGGAGCTGAACTAGAATCAGTAACATTAATATAAACCTCATGCTAATAATTTCTTTACTTAAATTGCGAATCAGGGTCTAGTGTGAGGATTAGCAGGCTCTTCTCTAAAGGCTGTTTGTAGCTCTTTCATGAGCTATCTCATGTAATCGTAATGTCAAAATGAGAATGATTAAACTATTTGCATGTTATGTGACCTCCGTGGTTTTCCTTCGTTGCTGCATCCTTCCGACCATGTTGTTTTTTTTCATTTTCATGCGCCCCATTTTGTTATTGAGGGATCAACTTTTGTTGATGTTTTTCAAGTGTGTGACATGCGTGTCATGTGGTTGCAGTCCTTCAGGCAGAGGAAGAAAAGAGGCGGTTTCGTGCCATGAGTCTGAAACAGGGAGCACCAAGTGGTAAGTAGTTGTATTACCCTAAACCTATGTTGAAAGGTTTCAATGCCAGCGACTCTGCACTGTTAATGCTGACCATCGAGTATGCCATCTGAAGTCAAACTTTCAAAGGTTCTTTGGTTTTGTAGTAATAGACTCCTTTGCAGGAATCATTGGATATCAGTTCCTCATATATAGTCGTTAGTCTTTCCGGAAGGTAACAATGTTAAAAGAAAGAAACAGATACATTGCAAGCTTCTGAGGATGTGAGTAGTCTGTGGAGTTTGTTCACTTTACAGTTTGACTCGTTTGAGTGCATGATGGGTAATCTAAGCCTGTTGAAGCTGAAGACATAGTCTTCCAGTTCGTTTTGGGCCACAGTAATAGCTTATCCTCCCAGTTCAGCTTTGTGACAATGAAGTCTCCCCGTTGTCGTGATGGTCTCCTTGTAACATTGAGGCCTCAATACTACTTGCTAATTTTTTCTGTTCATGCTTTATTTTGGTAGTTGCAAAAGATTTCTACACGTATCTCTCTTTAAGTGCCAGTGGAAAGTAACCGTTTTGAGTCTCTCATATTTTGCATCATCATTTTGGAAATTTTGGCCAGAAATGAGTTAGTATGTTTATCATGGGTAATACTGGTGCCTGAATGTACAGAGGAGGTACGGCCAGAGAGTATGGAGAAGGTGATGCAGCACATCAGCCAAGGGGGAGTCCCTTCGCAAGTATCAGGTCCAATTGCAAATTGCAAACGTTTTCTTGGTTTTTTTTTTTCTTGTCAACACATCTTCAAAATATTAATGTGATTTGCTGACTGTTATCACGCAGCTGTAAATTGACCTTTGTATAGCTACTAGGATTTTGAGCAAGTGATTGATCTTAAATATGGAAATAATTAGCTAAGTAATGTGTACTTATTTAATATTTCTGGTCAACACAATTGGCTTCCACACAACTTGTTATTTTTTAGTGGTTGTTATGATAATGGGCAGTTTACCTTGCACTGTTTTTTCGGCACTGATCACACAGACTGTCCAATGTATTTGTTGACAACCTTGGAAAGACAAGTTTTTTGTAGTGCTTTTTTGAATTGAGCAATCCCTTAGGGAATGAAAGTATCGTCTCATCTCTCTACTTTATGTCTTGCAACTTGACTATGAACGAATTACAAAGGACGTAGCCCTAACATACAGCAGTCCGTTACCGGAAGATAGTCTTGTGCTTAACAGTTGGAAGCCGAGAATGTGTCAGTGCTCTAGTAAATGCTATGTGCTTCATTCACACTGGGGATATGTAAACAGATGCTTCAAAACAAAAAGGTGCTGTTTCCGAGCCCACTCGGGATGGGGGTATTTTCAAACCAGGCTACTGGCAACCTCCTGATAATGCCCGAAGGTACATTTTTTGTTTCCCCTTGGGAAGTCCACAAATCTTCTATGCAAGGAAAGGTCGCTTAAGTAATTAAAAACAACACTGTTGCTATGACAGATATGACATGGCTATGAAACGTTGTTGCATCTGTGAATTTCTATTTTCCAATCAGTCATGAGGTTAGCTGTATTTTCATAGAGTAATCGAGTCATACAGTAATACTAGGTAGATATTAAAGAATGTATGGGCAGATTGAACAATATTATATCTTTGCAGCTTTGGTGAAATGGTGGGTGCCTTCGATTTGTCGTGTTTGCAGATAGAAGAAGAGTGGCAACAATCTACTGGAGCCTGGCGTTTAGGTAGAGAAGGTTCCATTAAGAAAAATGCCTCAAATGTCTGGTGAGTTTTCATAGTTTTTGTTGTAGTGAACTTCTGCTTTGCATATTGTCTATGGTCAATAAGGCACTCAGTTTTAGATATTTTTGTAGACAGCCAATTAGGCTCGACATGCGTCCTCCAAAGTACAGAAAGTTGTTTTTTTGCTGAAGGATGCTATCTTTTTCAGCTACCACAAAAGTGTATTTAACAAGTTTAAAATGTATAATGGAACGCGTTAGACTGTCGTATTTAAACATGTCCAACCTTGCTGATGAGTGTGAGGCTACCTTTCTGTGTTTTTTCGTTTTAATTGCATGTAAAATACTTCTGTTTCTTGCTTGTGTTGTACTAATCCAAACACGAGACATGTTCACATTCATCCTCATAGTTTTCTGGCAGTTTGGGTTTTTATTGTCAATCAAATTCCATCTCTTATTGATACAGAAGTTGGTGTAGGAGTTACAGTGGATTTTTCGAGACAACCTCTCAATGACCAGCCGCACACATCGATGTACTTTATCCATTAATGGGTACAATAGGAAAATGTTCATTGTTTCAACGTTTAAATTAGAGAACTTAGATACTGCATGTTTATGGGAAATATTTCGTATTTCAGGTAGTAATAAACACAAGCCAAGTAGCTGGTCACTTTTTAGTTCAAATTATAAGCTTTAAATAAAAACGGGTGATGGTAGACCATCTGAGTACTTAAAAGCACAAAATGAAAGTGAAAATACCACACGAGATCATACAACGAAAACCAAAAACATTGCGAAAAAAATGATTAAAGAGGACAGGGGGCATATAGTTATATAAAACATTTTTCAAGGTTGTTTTTGTATTCTAATCATCATCAACTATTAGTCATCAAACGTTGTTGCCCATTCTGAAGCCAAATTTTTAGTGATGTGTGGTGTAACTTTTTACTTTCTATAGTTGCCGATACGCTACAGGTTAGTAATGTAGCACCAAAGTCGAATGTGTATCAGACTGTCGCTTTTTGTGCTGCACTATCTGTAGTGCGAGACGCTAAGCTTCTATTAAAGTATGTACAATACTGTCTTCAGATGCGCGATATATTGCAGGTTTGCTCGGTAAATTGCAGATTTGTGCAGTAGCAATTTTGTCACTGCTATTCTTGTAGCACCTGGATGTCCACGGTTGGATGAGCCTTCATCCAATGGAATTTAAGAAGTTGTCAAGCCTTTTGAAGAAGTTGAAAGTGATTTTTTTGCTCTAAAAATCCAGAGGTGTGTGCTTGATACCTTCAGGGCGGGGCTCCATTGGCTCATAAAAACGCCTGCCTTGGGTCATAAAATGTACTATTTGCGCAATGACCCATTTGGTGCGTCCACTGCAGGACAGGGTTATAACCTCGACCAATCAGAAGTCACGCATGGCCTTCACAACCAACGCGGAATTGAAACATATATGAAAATATGTACGGGGGATAAATAAAAAATCTTGTGTGTGGTAGAAAGTTGAAACGAAAGGTGGCCTCTAGCTCCAAATGTTTGTTGAGCGCAATGTCGCAAGAAACTGCAGAAAGACTATACCTACCAAAGATCTCTGTTAACATGTTAGGTCTCGTGGCTGTAGCCCCTTTTTTGGAGGCCGCTGCGTTCCCCACCAGGATGCCAGTAAGCAACAGTACATGTGCAGAAACATCAAACATGGGTTCCGTAGGGTACGTACGTCACCCATAGTTATATTTGTACTGTGCGAAAACGCCAAGTCCACTCAAAGGCGGTGAAGACCGTTAGATTGAAGACGTTGTGGGAGCTAAACGAAAAGAGTCACTGCGATGATCAATTCCCTATTTTATTACAAGTATATGTTACATAATATGCATAGACAATTACATTAATTCGTAATATAGAGTGGCAAAATTTAAACCGTCGAAATCTGCGATAGCTGGTGCATGCAAAAACAGTACACCGTGTATCGCTATTAATGTTAATGTTTTTTTTGCCACTTAAACATCTTTTCTCTGTATATGCTTGTCGGATTATGGATCCGACGGTTGCGATTGAAATCCAAGAATCCCACCTTCTGATTGGCGGTCTCAAATTGAAAATCACACAAGTGTGTACGGAAAAAATATGTTTTAAGTGGCGAAAAACTATTAACACTACACCGCGAATCATAATTAGAGTAAATTACTCTAATTCGGTCGCTCGAAATTTCGACTCTATCACATGAAATAGAGTAAATGATTCTAATTTTTTCATTATTCTATTTAAGGTAAAGTTTAATTAGAGTTTTTAATTCTAATACATGTTCGTTTTAAATAGTGTGGAGTACGGATGACCTCATACCGTGCAAAATTGTACTTTATTAAGTAGAAAAGTACAAATAATGATTTAATACAGGCCGTTATCATGTAATTGCGTTTTAACAAACCGCGTGTTACAAACGTCATAGTGACGATTAAATGTACGTTTTGCCAAATTCTGTACAGATACCTTATTTACAGTAGAGGATATTAGCGTGCCAAATTAGAGTAAACTTCATAGTTGAAACAACTTTATCACATAAATTAGAGTTCATTACTCTAAATATATTTTTTAGTTTTTGTACTCTAATTTTTTCATTACTCTACTTACGATTCGCGGTGTAACAGCGATACACGGTGTACTGTACGATACATAATTTAATGTAGCGTAGCGTGTGGCGCTACAACTACAGTACTCTAATGTACAGTACTGTAGTGTACCGTAAAAAGGAGCACCACAGTACACCACAGTACAGCAGGAGGTCGCAAACGGTTAACAAAAACCATAACCGACCGTTGACCGACCGCCCGCGTCGGATCCGGAACGGATTCGGTTGCCAAATTTGGGGGTCGGGCGAATTCGGGCGGGTGATTTACGAAAAAAAATAAATCGGTTACGGTTGGGTAAGCAAAAAACGAACAAAATTGAAGGTTTTGTACCGTCAATACTATCCAGCAAACGTTTTTCCGTGGCCCTACAACGAGTGTTGGCTTCTATATTACTTCGATCGTCTATTGCTATTATGGATCGACGGCGTGTTCCGGAACTTCCTCCTCGTGCTCCTCCGGGATTCGGGGACTTACGTGGTTGCTTTCCGTAAATTCTTAGTTCTGTTGGGTGTTTTTTGCAACGTGTTAGTTTTTTCCTTTGGTGGTTTGTTTGTTAGGTTTTGCTTTTTTGGATGTTTTCGACTTCCCTGCCATCCTTTCGTATTTTCGTAGTTTTTGCCTTCATTTTCCTTTCTGTTTATTCCCTTGTTATGTGGTTTTTTAGTTTTAGCAATGCTACTTCTTTTTGTTTCTATGGACTCAGATGGTTTACCATCGCGCTTTTTAATAAAGTCGGCCACATTGTAGTATTGTACTTTGTACTCTTGGTATCGTGGAAGGCATAAGGGAGATGTACCACTAATTCTGTACTTATTCGGGTACGGGCGGGTACGAGTAGTCGCGAGAAATCGAGTTTCGATTAACCTTTTTTTTTCATAAACGCGTTTCGGGTAATGGTTAACAAATTTGGAGCTTGACATAACCTGGTCGGGCGTCGGGTACTCAGATTTTGAAAAATAAAAACGGTCGGTTTTGGTTATCTAAAATTTTGACTTTTGCGACCTTTGCAGTACAATATTATTAGGATTTGGCGCTACGCTACTGACCTGTACAGTAGCGTATCGAAGAATATCGAGTAAGAAACGTCACACGATGTATCATTACTGTACAGTACACCGTGAATCGTTATTAGCCTTATGTCAGAGGTCGCAAACGGTCAACGGAAACCGTGACCGACCGTTAACCGACCGCCCGCGCCGGATCCGGAACGGATTCAGTTGCCAAATTTTGAGGGCCGGGCGGTTGCGGTCGGTTGATTCACCAGAAAAAAAAAACGGTCGGTTACGGTCGGTCAACCAAAAAACCAAAAAAAATGAAAATTTTGTACTATCCATACAATCCAACATTATTGTACTTTGTACTCTTTGGTATCGTGGAAGTATGTGACATCATGATTAGCGTCGCAAATCTGACACGGTAGTACACTATTCATTTCCCAAATCTTAAGGAACACGACAAAGCGTTGCAAATGTGACACGGTGGTACAATATTCATTTCGGAAATCTTAGGGAACGCGACAAAGCGTCGCAAATCTGACACGTTAGTACACTATTCATTTCGCAAATCTAAGGTAACGCGAGAAATTGTAATTATTGGCTTATTCATACGTCGTACATTAGTTAATTTTGTACTTTTTCGGTTACGGGCTGGCACGGTTAATCGCGAGAAATCGAGTTTCGGTTAATTTTTATTTTCATATCCGTCGGTCAGTTAACGGTTAACAATTTTGGAGTGTGACATAACCCGGTCGGGCGTCGGTTACTCATATTTTGAAAAAAAAAAAAACGGTTGGTTTTGGTTATGTAAAATTTTGACTTTTGCGACCTCTGACACCAGTCCAATGTATTGTGCCAATGTACCAATTATCGATAGACCAAAAAAAGGGGCATATCGCATATATGAATTTCATACAAAATACGTACGTCTTTTTTACTTCCCACTTAGCTAAGGTGTCCTCCACGAGCTCCCAAGACCGTTTTTCAATCGCTGGTACCCGAGTAGATCCCCAAAATCGACGTATAACGTATCAATACAAATAATATATAATAGTGGAGGACCTGCAAGAATCTTAAATTGCAACTAGGTGAAGTTGGGTTCTCGGCATCAATAATTTTGAGCCTACGACCCTCCGTTATTAGGATTTGGGTGGCTTTCCAAAACAGGGTTTGACAACTTTCAGCTAGACAATAAAAACAATAAAAAGAGTCATTTTTCGTACAAGGATGGGCTTCTAACTTTTCGAAAGGGCCTCTATGCAAATAGGGTCGGGTTCTTTGTTTGCCAATTGTCAATCACCATAAAAGGCCACAGACTAAAAGTTGGGAACTTCAAGCATAGGAGGATTTCAAAATTTTATAGCGAATGTGACTCGTGGCGAAATTACGGGCATAATTTATTGTGCCCTTTAGACTATATGCAATATTTTAGTGGACCCATTCAAGCTGGTTAATTTTTTACGACACATGGGAATGTGGTAGTCTGTAATCAAAAGGCTCGCTAAGGGAGGCTCGATGATATAACAAAGTGTTGTCCCTAACTAATTAGAGACAATGACCAAAACAAAATGGTAACGCGGAGTTCAAATAACTATCGCTGGGAATCGTCTCGTGAACTTGGAGCGATTGTGGGGAGAACTGCGTAACAAATAGAGGGTATACAAAGACAGATATTTGGAATGTTATCTAAAGTTGAAATGAGCACCATTTTACAACCAATTCATGGTTGCGAATCTAGAGGAACTACTCGACAATCAATATTGATAATGAGCATTCTCTACTTTGAAGAGAGGTAGATTTATAACGGGCAGATATCACACTCTTGTGGAGGGAGCAATGAAGGGTTTTTCGGCGGTGTAGGGCCAAAACCACCCACCATTCTTGATTAAGCATAATCAAGCGCCAAAAAGACCACGCATTACAAGATTCACACTATAAATGGATGACCAATGAGATGAGGAAACGAATAATCTCGTACCATGCATGCCCGCAAAAAAAACAAAAAAAGAGGCGCCAAACTGGTTGGCCGCTCGGCTGTCAACCTTTTTGGAGCGTAGCGTCGAACAAAATATACGATTTGGAGCGTAACGACAGACAAAACATATGGTCAAATGCGTCAAAAATTGACAACTGTGGTAAATCATCTTTTTTTCCGGGAAACATTTTCGGAATGCAAAAATGCAACTTTGAAAAAATAGGGAGTTGTATCCCGAATGAATGATCCGTACTGTAACGTTTTTTTTAAATGCTAACCCATGAACAAATAGCTAATCAAAATCATCTAAAATATAACGTAAAACAATGTAAACTTAAAAGTTCTTTAGAACTTTGACGAAACTTCCCCCCCCCATTCTTACCTCTTGTACGTGAGACAGACTTTCCTCGCCCACTTCCTAATGCCGTCCATCTCCCATTTTACTCCCATCTGAAACGTATGTTTGTCACCTTGCGCTGTTTTTTATTTCTTTCCTTCGAAAGCGAGATCGTCTCACCTAAAAAAACCTTAAGGTGTCACCAGTGAAAATTATATGTTGTTGTACGGATGAAAAATGATGGTTTGGTACGGACGGATTTGAGTCATCGACGACTAATTGTACGACAACATGAATCACATCGCGATGTTTTTGTTGACGTAAGGTGACGTTAAAGGCGATTCACGTCCAACCAAAAAAAAAGACATTCATTTCCTCATCCGTCATCCATTTCTAGTGTGAATCGTGCAATGGTTTTTCGTTTTTTTTGTGCTAGGGAGGGTAAACAGGAATACGTTATATTGAACGTATTTTTACTTTTTACAATATTTGTTGGTTGTTGTGGCCATTCGAGGTGACACGTTGTGGCCGACACAAGGAATTTGATGCGATATTCCTTTCAAACGACATTATTGCGATATTCCTTTCAAACGACATTATTGCGATATTTCGCAATATCATATTTGATGAAATATTTATTGCAAAAATTGCGATGGCAAAACCATTTGAGTACAAAAAAGGCAAAACTGAAAAAAAAAACACACTTGGAGACTACAAGAGTCACAAAAAAGTAATCTACGCCTAAATGCTGAAACGAAACACAACAATACTGACAAGAGCAAAGAACCAAAACAAAACAATAACAAACTGAGACCGCCTACAAAATGAAAAAACCGAGACTAGACTACCCGTAGACAAACTAAGGTCCACAACCACGGCGATCATGGATGTGAACCGGGTCCCTTGGCGGAAGGTCTGGAAGACCTCGCTGGTCTTCCGCAAGTGTGCTACGTCGAAGGAGAGCCCCCGCTTGCGCCCGTTGAAGTGCAATTGAGACACGTTGACAGTAAAACGCAACCAATAGACTAGATGGAGGTCTCCCTCGACCCAGCGATTCGAAAGTTCGTCGCGTATCGAAGGAAGTCATCGAAGGACTTGTCCAAAGAACCAAAAATCTCCACTGCAAATGGGACAAACTAGTCCGACGGGTCTCGGTGAGCGTAGTCTCGTTCTTTTGTAGCCGCTGCGTCCATAGCCGCCACACCTAAATGCAAAGTCGTGCGAGATGAAATGTGTGTCCCAGCCGGAATATCATATTTGGTACAATATGCCTTGAAGTTTTGGTAATGTACACCCTGTACCGCCTACAATACTTGTCACATTGGCCATATTTTCTTAGCTTATGCCCATCGGAGCATATGTAACTTTTTACCATTTCCGATGATTTTCATAAAACTCATCAAAAAACGGGTCTTGCTCACACCAAAATGTTGGCACGTAACTCCGATTGAAGGTGTCCCGTGACACTTCGCATGCTTTGACGTCATGAAACAAAGGCGCGAAAACAAACTTGCAGATTTTCAAACTTAGGGCGTGTTCCCATGTAACCGAAACTTTGAAACGCTACTTTGGATTTTAGCGCAAATTTTACGGTGTAATTTTCAAAGTGTTCCTATGTCAATCATTACTTGCGCCTTCATTACTTCAAATATGCGACAGTTGTAGACGTCTACAAAGTATGCGACAGCCTACGATAGTAAGAAACGAAATGTAGACGACTACGAAACTTCCTAAAATTAGTGACGTCTACAAAAACGGCGAGGATTGTAGACGTCGAGTTTTTTGTGACATTGTAGATGTTTAGGGTTTTGTGACATTGCGAAGTCATGCTACCTTGTGAAGTCATGCTGTCTTATGACATCATCAACATGTAAACTTTCCGCCATGGCTTCCCGATTTCTTTTTCTTACCATTGATCATTCGATATGCCATCAAAATGAGACAAAAAATATATAAAAAAAGGAAAAAAATATATCTTTCATTTGATACTTTTATTGTTGCATTTCATTTAGAGATGAGAAAAAGAGGAGCGGTCGAATGAAAAATATGGGGAGAGACGAGGACGTTGTAAATTTTTGCTTAGGACCCATTAATGAAAGTGCAGGTCCGAGACCCCAACGATTTTTTTTTCGTACATGCTTGTCATTTTTTGTACGTACATGCGCGTGACGAGCATATAAAAAAATAGCGTGTACTCTCCTCGCTCAAAAATTTTTGAAGACGTTTCACGCGTGCAATAACTGCTTTCTATTCGTCGATAGGGTGTTATTTTGGTTAGAATCAGATCGTGTTTGATTCCATTACAAGTGTGAAGATGACCTGGAAGTGGGTCGCGATGATAATAACGTCAAATTGCCGTACCTTCTAAGTTCCAAGATGACGCAAAATGTACTTGTGTTTTTGGCCATTTTCGTACGGTGTAATATTTTCTCGTTGGAAGTCCCATTTTCTGTGAAAACGACGGGAAAAAACCCTTACTTGAACACATGGGAACACGCCCTTACTCTAATACCGATTGGCGGTGTAGTACAAAACTTCGTCCAGAATTTAGATTCGTCCACACCTCACAGATCATCCAGAAAATCTTGTCAGGCTGTTTTTTTTGGCGTTTTGTTTAACGACAATCGGATCCTGATGAGGCAATCAGCCGCTTTCCTGGTTTGGTGGAACCACAAAAAAGTACAGAAGACATGCATCAAGCGTCACAGCTTGTCGGTTTCGTCATAAAAGCCAAGAGGGTATCCACATTCGAATCGATTCTGCGCGCCAAAAAATGACGTTTCTAATTATACTTCCCAATCATATCCAGCAATCCAGGATTTTTCGTACGGTATTATTCAAGTTCGTTCTTTCCAACAATAAATTTTCGTTAGATTTCTTCAATTCTAGTAAATTTTCCTTAGCTTTTGGCACAACTTTCCTTAACAAATGTACGGCACTCCCTCCACTTGTAAATTCCATGTACGACATTTGAGCGACACTCGACATATGTACGAACCGTACGATTTGAGTCCCACGATGGAGATACATTGCAAAAGTTGCTCAATTTGGTTAACAACTTCGACGTGGATTGGCTCAATAGCCTTGACTTTGAGCATTAAATTAGTAAATTACATCCCATCTGTACTTCATCCTATAAGAATCTCAGTGATATCCGGTGAGGTTATATTTGTCGTTTTATCCTCCCGCTGGCCTGCCAATAGGAAGTCACGACGGACCACTGACGGGCAATTCCATGGAACTTACGCAATTAAAATCCACAAGGAAGTCAAGTCGCAATTACAGGAAACCACTTCCTAGAACATATGAATCATCTAATAAGACAAACGTTCCTCTGCAGTACACAACGTACCATAGTGTAGCTGCAGGATATCTACGGCGCGAAATCATCGCCGTGACATGACGTTGTACATTCACGGTTCAGATTACGTGAGGTACCATGACGTGACAGCCAGGTATTACGCCTGAAATGATGGACGCGTCGCTAAGTGGTACACGTGGCATCACTGTCCTTAAGTTGTGGCAACTCAGCCAACAATTGCCAAACCAGCCTTTACAAACTTTTAGTACAAAGACCTGCTCTCAGCAGCTGGAGTTGCCAACAGAAGAGATTATCCTGCAGAGGATTCTCTGCAAATGCTCTGCAACTTTTCGACCATGGCTCCCTTCCTGAAACTTATAGCTTCCAAACAAGCTAGGTTTACATATGAATCCATGCAGTTTTTAGTTTGTTTTTCAGTTTTTGTGCTTTCTCTGTCTCTTTCCATTCACAGATGTGAATCTGCAGCTTCTACAGGTCGAATCCAGTGGGTTACAAATTCCCTCAGAAACTACACTGGTTTCCAGTCTCTGTATCCGACAAAAAAAGTGATTCGCTACATTGCTAACCTAAAAAACGCCACATTCATCATTCCAAATGATTGGGCCGTACAACAGGTGGTGAAAACGACAAGCCCTGCTGACATCATTGCTATGCGTGACAACTGGCTTCTGTATCTGACAATACCTTACCGGCAAACAGCCGACGATTTTCGGGTAAAGTTTGATTTTTATTTTTATTTTTTTTTGGTCTTATTTCTAAAGTTTTCTTATGGAGAAAGTTGAAATCATGTAATTATGTAAGTAAAAAATGCGACTAGTTTAGGTTTACGAGTCAATGTAGGAAAGTTTTTTTACTTGTTAAATTCTTTAACAATCTTGTAAGAGTTTCAGAGTTAAAGAGTTTTTAGCACTGTAAGTAGGTTTTTTTTAAATGATAGGCGATTTTTACTACAGGAGGTCTGTTCGATCCCTTTTTTTTTTTTTTCAACGGCTCCACCAGTATTGTTTTTTTTTTAAGAGTAGCCATGCCACATTTTGGTACGGAAGTTATCAAAATAGTACGGAGGTAGAATTTAAAACAGTACGGAGGTTGAATTCAAAACTGTGCGGAGGTAGAAGTCTGCCCTGCTTTAAAATTTGGTCAAGAAATTGAATTTTCAACTCGATACGCTCTTTGAAGTACTTTCAGTCGAGGCTTTACATACAATTGCTGCGATAAATGGACAAATATTTGAACTTTGCAATGCATTATATTTAAGTTGCAGTGTTAATTTCCATTCGAAAGCTGGAACAAATAACTCTTGTAGAACGACAAATCTTTTGTAATGTTAGATTTTCAACATGTGGTCCACACCTCTATCGGTCCCCAAGTCTTTTTATTTATTAATTTTTGGTTTTTTAGACGAATTTTCGAGAGCAATGCCGAATTTCCTATAGATGTACTCCTGTCTTGTCACGCCTATCCAGTTCAAATATATATTCTTTCAAAACCTTCTTCAATAGTTGGCGATCAATTATTACTGTTCACCGCAATTGGTGTTGGCGGATCCCCGTGGATCAGAAGTTTTGCATGTATTTTGTTGCTCTAATCCATACTAATTTATGTGTGGATAAGAAATAAAAACAGGTAATAAAATCTTTGTGGTCCACTCTAGTTACAGTGGAGGCAATAGTGCACCTCCATATAAGCCTTCAAAGACGAATTTCCAGTCTGTATTTGTAAAACTTTGCAACGAAGAAAGAGAGGGGGAGGGAGGGGGAAGGGATGGAGAGTGAGAGGGAGAGGGGGAGGGGGAGGGGTAGAGAGGGAGATAGAGTAGAGAGAGATGCTTTGTTAACCTTTATTTATTTTTTTGCGTCTGCAGAGATTCTTAACAAACACCGTGATTTATCCGTATCCGACTGCTTTTGGAATGCCTCTTTATGGGGAAGTCGTGTTGGGAGGAATATTTTTTCTCGGCGATACCCAAACACTTAATTTTAATGCCTGGTTAAATAAAGCTAATGTAGTTAATGACTCTTATCTCGTCGTCCATGGAGTCGACAATGCTATTCAACCTCCAAATTTTGCTTTGAAAAAAAAATTGTCAGCATATCCTCCCCCTTTCCGAAATTGTAAGCGATTCAATTGCCTTTAAATTGTTTTTGCTTTTTTATATTACTTTTTTTTTCTACAGATCAGTCGATAGAGGATGTATTCTAAGAAGTGCTCTCATTCACTGTTCAAATGTGTCCCTTTTTTGTGCTGGTCCATGACTTTAGTTACTGTTCAGTTGTGACTAAGTTTTTATCAGTCACTACTGAGTCATTGCTTTTTGTTAAGGAATTGGTTTCTTTATTTTAAGCAGCCCTCTTCCTTTTTCCCTCTCCCTCTCTTGCTCCCGCCCCCTCTCCCTCTCCCTCTCCCACTTCTTCTCCCTCTACCTCGTCCTCTTCCTCTCTCTCTCTCCCTTGAGAAATTGTTTTCAGGTGTTTGTTTCAAAGATTTGTTAATTTACTTTTTGCTAGTGAAAAACACCCAGGGACAGTTAGAGACTTATCACATCTCCATTGCTAACGATATGTAGTGTGGATTTTATTTCCATACCATCGACTTAATTTTGAAATAATGTGTGGTCCACACTAAATACAATCTTAACAGTTTTTGTAACAAATTCGTACTCTTAATTAGATACTTTATTTTTCCGCAGGGGAATGCGGGGCTCTCCAACCGAACTACATTTATCAAAAAGATAGAGGTTATAACCGTCATAATTTATACAAAGTTACCTCATTAGTATTACTCAATGTTTTTCGATGTACCCGAAACTGTACCTTAAATCCCGCTTGTGTCGGGTTTGTGGTATACAAGAGAACATGTTACTTTAAATCTAGAATGTTTAATGGGACGAATCAACCTGGAGTAGACACTTACACCAAATGCAAATCTCCTTCCTATCCTCCTCCACGCCGTCCTCCTCCACGCAGTCCTCCTCCTCGTCGTCCCAAAAAAATTTCTGCAATACTTTTAACCGATGGTCTTCCGGGTATGTTGCTGGCTCTATTGATTCCCCTTGGCAGGCAGGAGAGGGAGAGGAAGAGGGAGAGGGAAGTGGGAAGAGGGGAGAGGGAAGAGGAAAAGAGGGAAGAGGAAAGAGGGAAAGCGGGAAGCGGGAAGAGGGAAGAGGGAGAGGGAGAACATCGGGTCAGCGATGCGATTTCCAGAATTCGATCTCTTCGTTTTGCATATCCTTCTTTCCTTTTTGTGGAACTCACTAGAAACTTTTCGTACACTCAACTTTTGCTTTTGCTTATTTCTTCGGAGTACTCCATACTTTCCTTTTTCTACTTGTTTGTTATTTCTTTTTGTGCTTGTCTTTTTGATTTGATTATTGTTTTTGCTTTTGTTTTGCAGACGAACCTCCAGCTCCTGTGACTATCAAGTGGTTTGAGGGAGTGTCAATTGAAGAGGCGAGTAAGATTGTGGAAATAGGAACAACGGTTTCATGGGAGTGGGATACCGATTCTCGACACAGTATTCAAGGTGAGAAAGGAGAAGGAAGGAGGAGCAGGAGGGTTTTTGTCTCTTTTTTTGTTTTTATTTTTGTTTTTATTTTTGTTTTTATTTTTGTTTTCTTTGGATATTGGGAAGGTGAAGGTTTTTTTTTAAGGGATTTGTGAACAGTGTTCAAGGTCGGAAAGGAGTTTATTTTTTGATATTTTGAAGGTTTATTCTTAAGGGATTTGTTAGTTTCTTTTTTTAAGGGTTACCTCCTCTTTTCTCTCGTTTGTTGCATTTTTTGTGTTTCCGGTAAACACATTTTTCTATGTTTCTTTTTTAACCAAGAGTATTTTATGTTTTTCTTTTTCTAGAATGTTTCCTTTCCAAAAGTGACTGTTGTAATGCATTCAGAAATAGACGCTTAAGAAAGCCATATTGTTTACATTTTTACACAACAAGAATCAATATCTAATGTTTATATTTTACCAGGAGTTTTTTAACAAGAGAAAAATCTCGAAACTCAAAAAGATTTCTCAAATTTCTACCAAACATTGTAGAACTGACACTCTCTCGAGGATAATTGGGTGCTTGAAAAGGAAATCTGAAAACTTTCAGTTCAAAACCACCAATAAAAAATTGCAAATTTGGAAAATTGGAGAATTGAATGTTGGGAAAAACTGGGAAGTTTAAAAACTGAAAAAGGAAACGGTATCTGGGAAACCTGGAGGGCTTTACAGATCTTGATCTCCAAAGGAATATGTTTCAAGGACTAGGAGGAGGTAACAATTCTGTTGATGGACCTTTTGCTTACAACTTTACTTTCGATAAACTCGGTGTTTTTTCGTATGAATGTGGAGTCTACAGTCTCCAAATGAGAGGCATAATCAATGTGGTCCCAAAAGGTGAACTTCAATCCACCCAAAATCGATTCATTTTATTTCAACTCAGTTTAAACTTTATTCTGTTTGAATCTATTTGCTTTGTTTCGATAGTATTCGATGACACTCGATTTTTGTCACGCTATATCTATTCTGAGGATTATCTGGAGAGGTTTCTTTTTAGAAGGACAATCAACATCGAGAGGTTTTGTCTCGAATGTCGACAATCAATATTTTCAAATATCGGTTCTCGTCGTGATGAATAATAGGACCTGACAGTATATCTCTTCGGTATGGTTGCCGCTTTACGGCTTAAAAAACCGACTCACTTTTATTTAAACACTTCTATTTACAGTTGTTTTTTCAACTGTAAGAAAAACACATTTGTAACAAAACTCGATGGCCTCAGATTCTCTTTAAGAGGAAAATCTAAATCTATCTAACAGTTTCTCGACTGATATGAAAATCAAGATGTAATACATGTGAAGCCCTAAAACGGTCTTACGACTTCTCACGTATTACCTTAATACAACTAATCAACTTTGTCCTCGATTATGCTTTTCAAACAATCTCCAGGGCAATAATATCTGGCATTTTTAAGTCTTTTCTGGAGTTCTACCAAATTCCAATGCTTCTTTTTTGTTTTTAATTTTTTTATCCACACTAATTTACTTCTGCACCCTCGAAAATTAGTGTCTAAAGTTGGTGCGGTTCACACTTACTATGGTGAAAGGTGTATACAGAAGAATTTCTCTTCCTCTGTATATTTTTGTCAGGTTCAGTCAGGTATGATAAATAATAATAATGATAATAATAAGTGACAGAATAATCAGATGTGCTGATTTTACTGCAGGATCTCTTTTTACCCCACCATCAATGTCCATCTCATCATCATCTTTTCCTTACAGTAAGTGGGTTTCCTCACGCTGTATCATTCAAAATAAAACAGTAAATTTACCTTTAACCTTTAAGCGAGTTTTTTTTGGTTATGTCCATCAACTGATCACATTAATGACGTTTTAGTCAGGTCTTTGGAAAAACCCTAGTGTGAGCTTGGAAAAAAGGTAATTTCTTTTCCAATTTTGGATCTTCACTCGCTATTTGTGTTCTTTATCATGCATTTTGCTTTCCTTCAAAATAAAGTTTCTCTTTGGGAACCTTGTTTATTTTTTACTCTTAACGGTCCTTCACGTGCAAAGTTATATTTTCTAGAGTGAAAACATAACGTCAAAGTATAGTTATATACCTATATGTTTATGTAACTATATATACAATTTAAAATAACGAGAGCAAGTAGTAAAGATATGATTTCATATTTTCTTGAACACCTTTTGGATAAAGGTTCAGAGATTTCGTTAGTTATGGCACGATTCCAGCCAATCATTTTTTTTGTTCAATGGTTAAATTGGTGCCATCTGGCAATCTATACAGGATCTACAGCAAAATGCTTTATGTATAAAATCATTAATTTTTCTTCTTGAAACTTCATCGGGAATGGCTGCCAGCATGAATATCACTGACTTGGTCGCGGTTATTTTTTACCTTTGACCACAAAATAGTATTATTAATGCTATTTTTTTTTCTCAACGCTGATTCTTTAGCAGTTCAATATCGTCCACGTATTCCGACTTAAATCATAATTTTTAACGCTTAACCTGTCCTCGTACTTATTATTTCTTTTAGTTGTTAGCGATCTACCGTGTTCTGTAGTTGGAAAACCAAATGACGAAGAACAATTGAGACAATATTCTGGATTTGATCGATCTGGATTCATTCCAATTAGGATCTTACTCTCTTTTTCTCTACGTTTGGCTCTCGCCTAGAAAAAATTGTAGTCTTCAATTTTTTTCAGTTTTGTTTGTAATTTTTTTCCTGTATAACTTGAAACCTTGTGGTTCAAAGTTATTGTCGAGAATCCTAACAAGGATATTCTAACATTCGATTTGACAGCATTGCTTTCATATCAGAATTGAACTCTAGAGGATTTTAATTCTTGAAGGCTGTAATTCCTCCGACAACTTCCCTTAGCTGTTACCCTCTCTGTTTTTTCTCTTTTTTTTTGTAAATTTGTGTGTGAAATAAATTATGTTTTTGGTTTTCCATCCAATTTTGAATTCTACGATCCTTGACAAGTTTTATTTTCAACAAGACTGAATTGTAAATAATTGTCTCACAAAACGCAATTTCATCACTTTTTTAACAGATGGTAAATCCTAGGTAAATTTCTTTTCAATTTTGAAATTTCAGCGGGAAAATACAAAAAAGTTGTTACTAGAGACAGAAACTTTTTAAAGCATGTTATATTTGTATACTGCAATGAATTATAACAACTTTTAATATCGACATCATTCCTCACCGTTAGTGTGGTTCACATTAGAGGCTATGTCTATTGAACCGATTTTTTCGGCAGTTAGTGAAATTTATTAAAAAGTCTGAATACAACTTATGTGAGAGACTTGTACCAATATTTGTGTGGATTAGCATGACTGGATTAGAGAATTTATACTATGTAAGACTTGAGAAAGTTTTTTTATTTTCATTGTTTTTGAAGGAGAAAAAGGTTGGAAAAAGCTCACAAAAAAGAGGTGAAAAACGGAAACCCTCTTAGACTCACATTGAGATCAAGAAATGCAAATACTATTTTATTTGCATTGGCTTTAGTAAAGAAATTAGGTTTACTTTCTTGAGGATGACTATTTTTCCTGAAACTAACACAGTGATGTGGTTCTGGTTGTCTTCTCAAAATCGGAGGCTCCTATCTCCTTTTCGCTTTTGCTCCTTTTCTTGGAACATTTTTTTGCTTCTTCTTCGGCCGATTTGTATACAAAAAATATATGACCAGACTACGAATCTCTACCGTGTCGAAAACCTCTTCCCGGATTCACTCGGCAGCGCAACATTGACCGACCCGGGAATGATTTTATTGTTTTCTCCTCAAAGAAACGAGGAAATTGTGCCGAAAGTTGCAAGTTACACGATGATTGTGTCGGATTTGTGTTCTATGGCAAAAAATGTTTTTTGAAGAATAAACTGGAGTATGCGAATATTTTAATTGGAGCAGAGACCTATTCAAAATGCCTTTAAATTCGTCGTGTTTCCCTGGTAAGCTGAAACTTTATTTGACCTAGGGACAATATTATCATATGGAAATGTTTCCGTGGTTTGCTATTGTGCTGTAAGATTCTTTAAAGAGATTTTTGAATGAGATTTGGAGGCTATGTATTGGTGCTTGAAGTCCGGTTCTGAGTTAGTTCGTCAGAAAATCTCAAAATTTAGTCTGATTCTGAGTAGGAACTAAATTGATTGTTTGATTGCAGGCTGATTGTGGTGTATACATCTCAAATTACTGTGGGTATTTGGAACTATATACACCATTTTTTCAACAAACAACAAAAAAGGTAGTGGTAATTTTGGTGCAACGTTCTATTTATGTTATATTGTAATAGCATTTTTGGAGGGAAGCTCTTCAATCCGCACGTAAAAAGTTACACCATCCTTATTTTGTAACTTATTTTCAGTACCTAGGTTATAGAGGCTGCCCGTTACAACAATCTGATATGATTTTTGCAGTCGTTTTCTCTTTTATCTTTCGCTTGTTCTAAAGCCAAAGCTCCTGGTTGAGCTTCAGAGCTATCTTTTAGTGTCTATGTTCTTGTTGTGGCTCTGGTGCTCAACCACCTGCCCGTTATTGAAAGCTAAAAGGAGCTTTAAATAATTTTTATTTTTACAAGAGAGATATTCCGTGACTCATTCACGAGCAGACGTGTCATTGTCAGGAAATAATAAAGGCGGTCAATGTGACAATCAAAATCGTCCATTGGACTTCATCCGCCGCTGGAGAAAATATCGTAATTGAAATTTATTCTATTTATATGCTAAAGTACTAGTTCATGGGATACATATACATATTTATATTTAGGGCGATGTCTGAAGTTGAAGTGCTAAAAAATTAGTTCATGAGATTTGTTTTTCTATTAACTTGAACCGTTGTCACTTATTCTCTATCTTCATAATCATCATGAAATTTGATCAATAAATTGTTGAAGTTTGTGAATATTGGCCAGTCATGTTTTCTCTCAATGGCTTCATTGCCTTGTGCCTCCTCCGTCTCCATTTGATTTTTGTAATATTACCATGAATGATGTTCACTGCCATGTGCTCCTTGTGTCGTTATGCCCCCTCTGTTAATCACAAGTACGTAGTAAATGCAAACTGAACACCATAGAAACAACTTTAAAACATTCTTTTTAAATATAAAGGTATTTTTTCTTGCAGTTTTAAAGACATTGGTTATGGACCCTAAATGGCCGCAACATGCTGTCACATCTACAAAATTGGGAAAGAAATGACAATAGGAAAAGAGTGATACTGCTTCAAGTGTAATGAACAAAATGAAGCTGAAAGGATGTCTTTTTAGTGGACATCCGCAATAGTTTCCAGTAAGCAGTGAAATATTGATGACCTGCTGCCTTCCTCTCCATTTTTCAGTTTCAAAGTTGTTGACATATGTGAACCCAAAAAGAAAAAGGTTATGTGGATTCATCTATAACAGTAAAACTTCATTCTATTATTACTAGTCAGGTTAACCTGGCTATTGTTTGAGCTCAACCTCCGTTCACGCACTGTTAAAGAAGGAATACGAACGTGTTTGTTACCTCTTTGTTGGTGTTTAACGGTAACTTCTCTTATCTAAGAAACAAAAATTTCCACAGTGCTTACCCTTGATATCTGGCAATACCTAAAGCCATATATGAAATGAAACTTCCCCAAATACTAAACAAAGATAACCTACAATCACTTACAGCTTATTTTCACACCTCCCTTTTCATCAATCCCTCCCTTTGCCCATTTCACCTCCCTTTTCTAGCAGGAGTGAAATCAATTTTTAGCAGGAGCATTTTAGGAAGAAATGTTGAATTTCTCTCTCTTCAATTTCATCTGTTCCTGTCATTATGAACTTCGACTAAACAGCAGGCGGTACGGATTTCAGATTCGTTCCAATCAATGGTGTAGTAGATACAGTGCGAACTGTACTAAACCTCCCTGGATTTCAGATTCGTGCCAACCGATAGTATGGTAGATGCAGTGTGAACACCGTACTAAACCTCCAGGGTTTCAGATTCGTGACAACCAATAGTAGGGTAGATACAGTGCGAGCAGTACAGTACTAAACCTCCCGCTGAAGGAGCCACAAGCGGATTCAACGATTCGTCAATGATGCTCATTTTTCTCCAGATACTTATACTCGAAGATGAAGTCCTTTTTCAGACGAAAACACCTGCATAACCAAAGCAATATACAGGCATAAACTCGATAGCAAGAAAAATATATATTTATGGTTTTCTGTCACTGGAGATTTGTGATGTAACCCAGGGCCTAAGTCCTGTAATTCTGTTTCTGTATTAGAGCATCAGACACTAATAGGGTGCAAGTTTTTATCTGAGTGTGCAATTGATTTTTTTAAGCTTCTAATGTCCTTTGCCCTTAACACCGAATAACATATCCTCAGCTTGCCTTTCTCCCACTTGCATATATATTCAGGTTTGAGAATATCAACAAATTTAGTTGTACATGTTGTGAAAGTAAGCATTAGACTAGTTTGGATTTTTTTTAAGAACGGCATTAGACTAGTTTGGATTTTTTTTAAGAACGGCATTAGACTAGTTTGGATTTTTTTTTGAAACAGCATATGAATGTCTTGCAATATCGTTTATCTACAATCATTCATCGCGATATGCAAACGATTATCTGGTGGATGAGTATTCCCATACCAGCCATCAATCTGTTCCAGAGTCCAATTTAGATGACTATCAAAGAAACGGTAATTTCCTCGTTCGTACTCGTCCGTCATTTCCTGCATACAGAATATATTAGCTATCGTCTACTGCTTTCGGCCATACATTAGAAAGAGGTATTCATCCAGTCTAAACTGGTTGGGCACGCTGTACGGTTCGACCATGAATCACAAACAAAATCTTTCCCAACCTTTCAAATGGACAGACAGGAGGGAAAGGAATGGAAATGCCGTCAGCACGACTCATTTGATGATTGGCAGTAGTACCAAAGACTGTTTCCTGGGAGCCAGGTACTCAGCTGATTGTGAGTTTATTCAAAATGTTCCTATTCAAAGACAATGCATTGTATTGCATACTGTGGGAGGTTGTGTCCGTTGGAACCAAGTGTTGTATTGCTTGTGGTATCTCCAAGACCGTTGCTTCAACTCCTCCGCAGCCAAGTATTGCAAGTAAGAGTTCTGTTATTCAAAGAAAATGAAATGAAAGCAATGAAGGAAACTGGCATGGACAATATGACAACGTGACAACATATTCATTTGTCTGAGAATGACAATTACTACGGTTTGGCTCAGCCAGCTGTTAGTAGCATAGTCAAAGTGAACAGAAGCTCTAGCTATGCCTACCGTGGAGAAGTACACAACCCAAAATGGTCACATGCTGTTGGGAATTTTCCCACTTGAAGGTCCTGCAGCTTACAGCTTTAGAGTTTTTGAGAGGAATTGTACAAAGCTACACTTGTTGCAAACTCCAAAGTTTTTTGGGAGTTGTTCCTGCAATGCGCTTTTAAACAGACAAATGTCGAAGAAATGCAATTTAATTAGTTAACGATGAACGTACAGAAGATAAGATTACACGGCTGACTCACCTTCTGAAAGTAGAAAGCAAAGAACAGAGTTTCAGTCTCAAGATTTCGAAATAAGCCAGCCGCATGTTCTGGTGCAACTGGAAACTTAGGCCAGCTGGCTGGTACATCGCAAGCCTTTGAAGAAACATTTGTCAATAATGGTCTGTAAAGATTCTCCCGCCAAAGAAATGGCAGCATCAAGTCATTATTCAACCAATGTTGGTCCCATTTATCAAGTTAGTTTTTCGCAAAGTAGTTCTTGTGCGATGTCTAGCCGAGGCAGAGTCTTGCTTTCTTCTCAAATCTGAAATTTATGCAAGTTGTATACTGATAGAATTTTAATCTTCTGGATTAAATCCTCTTTCATGTTGAGAGTTTCGACATAATTGATTTCGTCAGCTTATTTTAGAGAGCAATGTTGCTATCCTCATGGATAACGAAACTATTTAGCAGAAAATTGTCTGCACTGATGTCAGCTTTGAACAATGGCAAAAAAAATAGCTAATTCAACACCAAGACATGTCGATCCAGAGTTGGAGATTGAAGTGGGACCACTTGATTGAATAAATGCTCTGAAATCAAGGAAATGATGGTAAACATTTACAAGTAGAGTCCCTGCATTGTGTGCTTTTCCTTAGAGCATGCTCTTAAAGAGTCATTTGGGAAATTCATCGATGGACCACGTTTGTGAGATACCTTCCAAGAATCAGCAGGAGAGAAAGGGGGAGAGGGAGAGGGAGAGGGAAAGGAGAGAGAGAGATACAGAAAGAGATTCATGACTGTCAACTTTTCTTAACTGTGACCCTTTGGTGGATTTGATGATCACCCCTAATAATTCCATACATCGAATTATCTCTATCTCCTGTTATTATGCAAACAGTACCTTCTCCCCTTACAGCTGTCACGATGTTCGTCGTATGCGCTCCACAGCTCCGCGAAACCTTCCTCTGGTGTTCGAGTAAAATGGCCATCCAGCTCATCTTCTCCCTCTAAAATTTGCTTTGCAATAGACTCCACGGGTACTGTGGAGAACAGTTCCTCTCTAGCCAGGGGTTGTAATGGGGGACGGAGGTTTACGGTGGAAGGTTGCGAGGGAGGTTGAAGAGGGAAAGTCGTTGAATCATGTCCTGCCAAGGTGGGTCGCACGCTCCAATCAGGTCCAAAGGTTCCTGGCATACCTTCTGGCACATAAAACAGGTAGATATTTTGTTTTTTTCCCTGTGAGTTTACTTATGTGAAAGAGTTTCTGAATTCCAAAAAGAAGCTGTTTTTTTCATTATACTGGGGGAACTCCACAGCTGCCTCACTTTCTTTATCATGTCAATCCAGTTGAACCGATTAAGCAGAGATGGGGAGTGGGAGTGACCTACCTGGTCTCCCCATAGTTTGGGTCCTCACTAGTGGTGGTCCCATCGGAAATCCAACATTTCCTGATAGAGGCATCTGAAGCCAACTAGCTAATGTTTGGTTTTGCATATAATGCCACATGTCAGAAGGATGCCTAATGGGAACTTGATGAGGTGCCTGCATTTGCATGGCTGGATCTCCAAAATTTCCCGCCCAAAAAGGATTTGCAGCTTGCTTGTTTTTCACACCTACATTCTGTGTTTGCTGCTGGCTATTGACCAGTGAACATCTCTCAATGGTCTGATTGCATATTGACCAAGCCCGGGAAGCTATCCCCGCTTGCAACCATGGAAATTGCTCTGGTGCTGGAAGATTGGAAACTGGTTCTTTGGGAGGCTCATTTTCTCCATATAGCTGCTGTACTGGAAAATTGGAAAATGCTTCTTTTGGAGGCTCTTTTTCTCCATTTACTTGCGGTTCAGACCTTTCTTCACCTGTGGCAGAGACAAGGACTTGCACGTTACTGGTTGAAGGGCTATCAGACATCTTTTGTGATGAAAGGCTATCGTCATCGTCAAGTTTTTCTGGTAACTCTTTAATCAATGTTCTGGTGGTTGATGGAGTTCCTGATCCCCTCCCCCGGCAAACAATTTCTTGGATGAGGAAAGCAATGAATCAAATGCAGTTAGCAATATTCGAAATGGAGGAATCAAGAGTCTCAAAAAGGATATAAACTCGGGCCTTTTGGAATAATGTGAGTTATTATCACATTGAATTGTTTGACCAGGACCAGGACATCAAATGGTAGACTACAGCCTATGCTCTTGAAGACAGCCTGATTATGCTGTTAAGGACGTAAAGCTTACAATGGACTATGTACGTGGCTGCAGTGTGTATTGTTGTGTTAATCCAATGTATACCACCGAGATTTACTAATTATCACCAAGTTATAAACATATGACGGTCTTTTTCCTCTTACCAGGAAATGCTGATGAGGCCTCTGCTGAGCTTTTACTGAGGCTTGCTATGGTCCCCACTTCTGGCAGCATCACTTCAAACGTTTCCTTGTCTTTCTCCAATTCCTCCTTATCCGTGGCCTCCTCACCAACAGCCTGGCCAGCATTCAACTCCCTCATTTTGTGATTTAGCAGATCAGCCAGCTATTGTTTTTTGGCGCTAGAGTGGCAAAACATCTCATCTCTATTTGCCCTTCAAAAGATGGTGAAAGGGGATATCAATATAGGTGGCAAACAGGCTGTTCATCTATGTATGCGGTTATAATAATCTCCGCTGTACAAATAGTGATAAATGCAGCAAAAATCTGAAACTATGCCACATGTCACCCGTAATGCTGGTAATATTGTAAAATTCTGCGGAGCTTGTAGCTGTTCTATTTGCACTTGATTTGGAATGCAAATGCCCTGCACTTCAGAGAGAATAAAGGCAGATGTTAAAAAGAGGCAAAATTTGCTAATTCAGCAATCATGTAGAATATATGGTTATGCCAGCCTACAAATTAACTATGTTCATGTTTTACTCTTTGTGAGCCAAGAATTAGTCTCAATGGTCAAGTTATCATTTGGACAAACCTCTGGTGACTCATTTGCAGCACTGCCATGACGTTTAAGCTTGGCCTTTGATATGGTGTTCAGTGATGTGGCGAACTTCTCTTCAAATCGCATCTCGCTCTCTTCCTGACTTTCATTTAATGTCGCAAGAACTCTCCTGGATCCTTGTACAACACCCTTAACCGTCACATGTGGAAGTGACTGCACTGTATCTTGAGCTCTGGAAACTCCCAATGTCATATCCTTTGAAGCAATACTTGGGGGAGGCTTGCCAGTCAGTCCACTCACATTGGCACTAGCTCTTATTACATGCGATAGAAGTGGTTTCATGTGAATGCCTGACTCAGCATCGCTGGTAATTGATCTAGTTCCTTGAGAAAGCTCCACATTCTCATCCTTTTTTTCATTTTGTTCACTACTAGCGTTGTTTGCAGTTGTGCTAACTTCTGCTATTGAGCTGGTAACTGCGATCTTGTCAACAGGCATACTTGTGTCCAGCGATTTCCCAGCTGCCAGTTGTTGAGCCCCTTTCAAAGCTGCATGTTTCACACTGTCTGGGTCTTCTGGAAGATTCTCAGTTCTGATGCTTAACTGAGTATGTATAGGCATGACGTCTGTGGTTTCTATCTCCGTTGCAGGTTTGCTGACATGTGGCAGATCATGTGTGGGTGGCTGGATAAGGTTAGTGGACTGATTCTCAATTGTTTCTTGGCTTGTGGTGTTTACAGTTGCTCCAGGAGGTGAGCCGGAGCCTGGAGATACTGGAGAAAGTGTAAGGATTGGCATTCCAACGCCTCCAATCGATGTTGTGCTGTTAGATGGACTTGGAGACGAGATTCGTCGCCCTGAGGAAATATGGGGACAGCAAGCTCTTACTAAAACTACATTGAAATTACACGCAAAGAAATAAGCAAACAGCAAAAATGGGAATCACACAACCCTACGTGATTCATTTTCTAATGCAATGTACAAGCAAAGGTATGTCATTTGACTCGGTGCATATTGTTTGTCACATCAGAGTGAAACAAACAAATTATCCTTTTGGCATTGCAAAGAAATCAAACTACGTGAATCCCGAAGAAAAGAAGCTCGAGTTGCAAATAAGCCTCACCTTTCAGGTGTCGAAGTAAGCCTTGAGGTTCTCCCGCAGCATTTGATTCCTGTACAAACTGTGGATGAAGAAAGTGCTGTCTGTCTTTCATCTCAGGACATTTTTACTGTCCGTAAACTTTTATGCTTGTTGTTCATTTTTAAGAAGCTCTCCTTTTTATAAAGGGTGCATTTGATTTCTGGTACATATATGCGATGACAGCTCATTATTCTCACTTAAACATCCTAAGACGGTATTCCTTGGAAAAAACCCGTCTTTTTCAGACCTCTTGTTAATTCCAAATAAGTTAATTTGGGGCTAAAAATGAGAAGGTGAACTATCCTGACATATCCAATCAACATTGTCAGAATTATCTGCACAGCCTTTAAATTGTAATCTGGTGTTTTGGACCGGCCTAGCCTTGTAAGCCTCTATCGCCTTGTCAATGACAGTGCAAGATTACCTCTTACAAGAAAACTGTGAAGTCTTCCCCTCATCCAACCAACCCCAGGTTAAGTATACCTTGTCAGGAGTACCGGATTTAGGAGAGTGTTTTGGACTCGCAACAGCATCTGAAGATTTGTCCTTGAAGGCAGTTGACGCTGCAAAACAATCCTTCAGAACTGACTGAGTCATGACCCAGCCGAATCAAACGAGAGAGCTACTATACAGTTTTATAAATTGCATGTAAAAGGCATGTTGACAAAAACACAAACAAACTTACCAGGAAGCACCACGTTGAGTTCTTCACCAACTTTTGGATCCAGTTTATGAAATGGCATATCATCATAAATGCTGTCATTGTCTGCAAGATCAAAATCACTTTCCTTCTTCTGCAAATCAGGAAAACAGCTTAGAAAGTCAGTGTTGAACTCAAAAGTGGCAACCATAGACAGATGAGAGTCCATATGCTGTTTTTTCTTTCAGCACTTAGTAGATGGCTGATTTTTTTGAAAATCTGCCATGGGGTCAGGTAGCTTGTTAATATTCTGACAAGACACCCATTCAGTTGCCATACAATCTCACCTGATGCTGTTCAATGTAGTAATCCAGCGAATCTCTGAATGCGTCTACATCTTCAGATGTAATTTCGTCATTTTCCAAGAGCCTGTGGACCTGCAGCCAATTCAAGTGCATGTTGCCACATAATCCCGAGGTGTTTGTGCAACGTATATATTATTATGTGCGTTATTCAGAAAGGCACATTGCTTTCCAGTGTAATGGATGGTTGAATTACAACAGAAACAAAAATCTGCAGTTCTTATTGAATTTGTGTGTAAAAAAATTGGCTTATGCTTGCAACTTAGGCAGTTTGTCAAGAACCAACTTGAACGCTTACCTCAAGGGGACAATTTCAGGAGTGGAACAAAGCGATAGTAATGAAGCAAATAGAACAATATTAATGAGACAATTTGAAAATACACACCTGTTCAAGCTTTGTCCGATGCCACTTGTGCTGCAAAACAAAGAAATAAGGTTAGAATATAGGATAAAAAATGTGCATTAAAAATGTTGAAGAAACTCTATTAACAGCATAGTAGTCCTTGTCATTCTGACCATGTAGATAGGAGCCTCAATAATTTTGTTGTGCTAAACTCCAAAATCCCCTCAGGATGTCCAAAAAAAAACCTTGCAATCAACTAGGATTAATTTCCATATAGGATACGCACCTTAACAATTTGTGCTTCCAAGTCTGCCACACGCGGTGGAATTTTCTTTCCGCTCCTTCCTGTCACGGCCAACAGAGGAGTACGGAAAGACGATCATCAAAAGTGCAGGTAAAATAATCATGACATTGACAAAAACTCAAATCACTTCAACATGATCAAAAAAATGCCAGGTGCTTACTCCAGTTGCTCAAATATTTTCACATAATGCAAATGATTACTGTAATTTAACGGCACCTGCTGTTAAAAGCTCAACTTCGGCTTCACATTCATCTACTAGCATCTGCAAGCTGTCCAATGCCTGCACATATCAAAAGTGTATACACAAAAGAGTTAAAATAGTGGGTTCGCCGTGAGGTACCAAAGCTATTGATGTACGTATCACAGTTTTTCATAAAATCCAAGATTACAATTATATCCTTGCCAAAGCTTGCTTTGCGCGACAACGAACAACGGATGCAAACAAACTAGCTTTTCATAACAAGAACAGCCCTCAAAAATTACATCCTCACTCCCCCTAATTTTACTTCTGCTCCATGGTGAGGAATACACTGCCCCTCGCAAACAGTAGTGATAACACAAATTCGGCTGCAATTTTTTTGGCTGATAATCATAAAACAGTGTTAGTAACACTATTTAATGGAGTAGACTAATATCCGGCACGTCTCCTGGCACGAAATTAATATGATACATCCTCATTCAGCATTTACACTTATAATCCCTTTACACTAATAGCGGTGTATTTGTAGCTTGGAACACAAGTACCAACTTTCACTATGTGACTTGAAATGACACCAATAAGTAGATGGACATGCCTTGTTTAGAAAGCTGGTTGCGTCTGCCTTGGCTTGTTCTCGAGGATCCATTTTTGGCTGCTCCAAAGACATAAAAAATGCCCGTCTTAAGTATAATATTTATTGACAGCAACACAGCTTTCAGATGCAATCCCTCAGCCAAGAACACAAATAACAGGAGCGGCATTTTCATGCTCCTGACGTTAGCTTACAGAAAACAATATACTGGATTAAAGGGCGTGATGGTAAAGAATCTGAGTACATGAACGACACAAAAAGGCAAAATGAAGGTAAAGATATAGCATCGCTGAAGTGGAAAACACAACCAGCATGAAAGCTAAGTTTTTTGAAACAAAAGGACAATAAACAGGTGCTACTCAATTGCATATTGTACTTTATTCCACCCCTGTACTCAGATGTTTTACCATCGCCCTTTTCTTTGTTAAGCTCAATGTAATTGCAAGTGAGACCACGCCTTTCTTGTGAAAAAATGCCCAAATTGACAGAAGTAGCCTTCACCTGCTGAACGAGTCCTTCTTTAGAAAAAGCTTTAATTTTGGATGCCTTTTCACACTGTTTAAACCGCTCCATTTCATGTTCAATTTGTCTGCGTGCCGCCTCCAATTCCTCCTGATAGGCTTTCACTTCTGGAGTTGATAGCCAATTCCTGATTTGGTCTCTATCCCTGCATTATAATAATTAGAAGACAGCACACAACTTTGTTACAAGGCTGTATAGGGTTACAGTTGATCACCATAAAGTGGAAGAAAATCGACTAGCGAGGCTGATTTAAATTAAGAAAATGATTTCTTTTTTTGGGAAAGTCGAGGCTGTAGAGAATGACTGCCATAAATATGCAAGCATTTTTTTCTCCATTTAATCTATGATGTAACCTCACGGAGAAATGAGTCATAATTGAAGGTGATGGTACCTCTGAAGACGCTTTAGCTCCTTTTTGAGCTCATTTTCAAATTTCTCTCTCTTGGTCGCCTACAGACAGGTCAAATTTGCCGGAATACAGATGTTAATGATAAAAAATCAGATGCCTGATTGGCATCACTAATTCCATTTTCCAGGAATTAGTTTTTTGAATTCCATCAGCAAAAGAAAAATAATGAAAGCACAAGCAAAGTTTGCAACCTTGGATTATTTGCCAGATAACTCTCTTAAATGCTCAATGAACTTTGAAATCATACTGAAGCTGAACTTTGATGCAGTCATTTGTTAGTGTAGCAAATGTGTCATCGTATATTTGAAATTTTAAGGTGGTCATCGATTTACTAGCTGGCCATGTCAAACGATATGGATGAATATGCTAGCATTTAGAACGTAGGGAGCCAGAAATTTTACAAGTAGGACTAACACCTACATCAGGCGCTTCATCCATTTTTTGCCACGTCATTTGAAACTCTTCAAGTGATACTTGCACTTTCTTTAGTGTCTTTTCTATCTCCATTTGCATTTTTCGAGTGGCCGCCATCATTACAGTTGGAGGAATTGAAGAAAAAATTATGGAAGTGTAAACCTGACCGCTTTGCGTCAAGAGGAAAAGATCCTGTCGGTGCTTTAGCTGCAGTCGTTTTGTGAATCAAATTCTCTACACAGCCACAAATATTTCTAACAGTGAAAAGAATTCTCCTAAAGAAGATATTATTTTCTTAATACTGATTTCGCTTGGTCAAATTATGAGCTTTCACATGCCACCCCAGTAGTCGCTTACAGTGCAGTAAGCTCTTTATACAACATGTAAATCTTCAACAAAAACTGCTAAAATCTGAGATTCTTAATAATATCTTTGCCATACACTAGTGAATTTTGCTGTGAACTACTTGTTATTAACGTATTTTCTCTACTTCTGCGTCTAAAATAAGTTCTTCTTCTACTTCTGCTTTGCCTCGTAAAGACGCTCGGCAAGGCCCAAAACCTTGCAAGGGGTGCAAGCTGCCGTATGTGGATGGCGCGCGAGAGCGATATCGAACATGACTAAGCGCCAAACTTGGAACCGGTCCTCTCATATTTCTGAATCAGTATCCAAAAAGGCTAGCATGTTACTTGTTCTTGAGTCGAGGTAAACACAATCGCATGTGAAAAAGTTTCCTGTATAACTTTTGGCTGGACTGCTCGTACATAGCGTAGTTCAAATGTGCGAAAACAATCAGAAACGCTGTACTATATGTGTATTATACACTTAGGGGGTGTCCCCATGTTTTAAAGTATCTACTTTTCTCTGTCTTTTTGCCCTAAAATTCAGGGAACTTTGACAAAAACTTTAGCCGTACGAGAAAATCATTTTTACCAAAGTAAAGTGAACGTCAATTTATACGTCGGATGTACGGCATGTTTGTCGTCATGTGAACGCATTTTGGCGTTTTCCCCTTTTCGACCCCCGGGCAAGAGAATCCAGCCCAAAAAAAAACTTCATCCAAAATCACCTCGAGGGGGTGATTTTAGTTCAAGAACCGCCCAAACAGCGAATGAAAAATGACCCACGCACGCGCCACACGATTTGTAAAAAATTTGGACGAGGGAGAGTCCTCGCTATTTTTCTCCGTGCCCGTCACGCGCTATGTACGGAAAAAAATTTGCAGGGGTCTCGGACTTCCACTTGCATTCATGGGTCCTTTGCATAATTTTTTGCCGTCATCGCAACTCCTCTCTCCCTCTCACACTATCGCTTGTATCTCACACTTTTTAGAGTGAGACACGACAATTTTGGTATTAAATGAAAGATCTTTGAAAAATATATTTTTTGAAATTTTTTAGGTTTTTATTTAATGGCAAGTCGAGTGAGAAAAGTAGAAAAAGCGAAATCGGGAAACCATGGCGGAAAGTTCTTGAATCCGTGACGTCGAGTTGTCACAAGTGAGCGTGACGTCACAATGTCACCAAACCCTAAACATCTGCAATTTCACAAAAATCTAGTCGCTGTTTTTTGTTGGCCTCACCAATCGTCGGAAGTTTCGTAATCGTCTTCAATCGTCACAAGTTGTACCTACGTCTACAACCGTCACATGCTAAAGTTCCGATTTCATTTTCGCACATTGGGACGTTCTTCAAAGTAGTACGGCGAGTCTTCACTACAGTCCAAAATACTTTATAAAGTACCGATTACATGGGGACACCCCCTTAGAAAGCATGTGGTACACGCATTAGTACGAAGAAACTGCATATAAGGGTTCCAGCTGTTTTCGCACATTTGGAACGATACTGTAGTCAATATGTGATACACCATATGCGCAGTATCGGTTATGCGTATCGGGTATGAAGACACATTATCGCAATAAGTGACAATATTTTTTGCCCTCCGATGCAGAATGTCAGCAGCGAAGACGCTTGCTAAAGTTGCGACGTTATCCGCGAAGATATGGCAGAGGTCGCAAAAGTCAAAATTTCAGATACCCGAATCTGAAATTTTATTTTTTCTCAGAATGTGAACACCCGAAATCCGGCCGGGTTATATTTGCACGCTCCTAAATTGTTATCCGGTACCCGATACGCGTTTACGAAAAAAAAAGTTAACCGAAACTGGATTTCTCGCGACTACCCGTACCCAAATAAGTACAAAATTAATGGTAAAAAGTACAAGAATGCTGGATAGTATTGACACTGCAGTACTGTACAGTACGCCGCCAATCGTTATTAGCTTTCTGAACGCTATATCGGCACCCCCAAAATTTGACCCCAAAACCTAAAATAAGATTTATAACACTAATTTTTTTTAACGTTAATTAAGGTACTGGTGAATTAGCGTTAATAATTCTAATTTATGGTTTCCTGAATAGTGTGGTGTACGAAAGTGTCTGTACGTACAAAATGGTACTTTGTTAAGTAAAAAAGTACGAAACATGGATTAAAATAATCGTGATCGCACGTAAAATTGCGCTCAGAATGAAAGGCACAATGAGATCGTACCTATTTTAGTGTAAAGATATTGATCGCGTATTAATTATACGTGAGAAAACCCAAATTAGAGTTATGAATGAATTCGAGTAAAAGGACTCGACGGTGTACGATTTGCCAGGTTTTGTACTTTTACCTATTTTACTGTGAAGATCCCAATGGCAGACCCGTTGTACCCAAATCAGCGTTATGGATCAATTAGAGTAAACTTTTTTTTTTCGAAATCTTGAAAAACTCAAACTAGCGTTAATAATGCTAATTAATTTTTAACACTAATAATTTCTAAACTCTAATAACGATTGGCGGTGTAGTAGTAGGTACCTACGAAACCTTCAATTTTTTTCGTCTTTGTTAATCCGGCAGTACCCCAGGTTTTTTTTTTTTTTTTTAAATCAACTGGCTGAATCGGGAAAATTTGGCAGCCGAATCCGTTCCGGATCTGACGCGGCCGGCCAGGTACGGATCGGGTACGGATTCGGGTACCCGATTGCGACCTCTGAGATATGGTCATGGACTGCGATGGGCCACCGATACATGATTTCGCTGGATGGCAGTAGCCTGCCTACCGATTCTGTGTGCTGGCGGTTTTACCAACGCACTTCTTTACGGTAGCGATTTATGACTTAGGGTACTTTTGCATGTGTTAAAGTTACAGGTATTTCCTGTTGTTTTCCTCCATAACTTAGAAAAAAACGAGAAATTACCGCCATACAAGTTGCGTTACCTTGAAACTTTACATGTACTAGAGTTTGTCGTTTAGCGCGATGCAGTTTGTCGTCTAGCACATTTCGACCCACTTTCACGTCCTTTGAGCTCATCTTCAAACTTTATATAAAATCACCTCGCGATGTGATTTTAAACAAAGTTCCATGAGGTGAGCGAATAGGCAGATGTTGTCGCACGTGTCGGAAGTTTTTGACAATTTTTGTGCCCGTAGTACCAAAAAAAAACCCACTGCACGTTTCTAGCCTGTGCGTGACTTTTTTCCGTGCGCTTTTTTCCGTACAAGGGCCGCGGAGGGGGTCTCGACCAATGGACGCCATTTCGCAAAAGCGAAGTCTGTGAAAGCGCCTCTCTCTCTCTCTCTCTCTCTCTCTCTCTCTCTCTCTCTCTCTCTCTCTCTCGCTCCCACTACCGCGTCAATCTCACAATTATTGCAATGAAAAACGACAATAATGGTATCAAATGAAAGATCTCTAAAAACGATTTTTTTTTACTATCTTTGGGTGTATTTTGATAGCAAGTAGAGTGATAAAATACTAAAAAACAAATTCGGGAAACTATGGCGGAAAATTTTAGAATTTGTGACGTCGACGCTGTCATAATTTGAGCGTGATGTCAAAATGTCACAATCCCTAAACATCTACAATGTCACAAGTAGCTAGATGTCTATAACCGTCGCTATTTTGTAAACGTCATCAATTCTTGCGAGTTTTGTAGTCGTATACAACCGTTACAAATTACACCCACGTATACATCCTTCACAATCTAAAAAACGATTTCATTTCTTTACATACGAATGCTCTGAAAGTAGTACGGAGAATCTTCGCTAAAAACAAAGTTACAAGACTAAAGTTTCGGTTACATGCGAAAGCACCCTTAGTTCAGTTTGTTTCTTTCCCATCGTAGAGGTAAAGAGCAGAGGTCGCAAAAGTCAAAGTTTTAGATAACCGAAACCGACCGTTTTTTTTTTTTTTCAAAATCTGAGTACTCGACGCCCGACCGGGTTATATCACGCTCCTAAATTGCTAACCGTTAACCGAAATGCGTTTACAAAAAAAAAAGTTAACCAATACTCGATTTCTTGCGACTACCCGTACCCGCCCGTACCCGAATAAGTACAAGATTAGTGGTACATCTCCCTTATACCTTCCACGATACCAAGAGTACAAAGTACAATAATGTTGGATAGTATGGACAGTACAAAACCTTCAATTTTTTTCGTTTTTTACTTACCCGACCGTGACCGATTTTTTTTATTTTTTTTCGTGAATGGCTCCCCCGAATCCGCCTGACCCCCCAAATTTGGCAACCGAATCCGTTCCGGATCCGACGCGGGCGGTCGGTTAACGGTCGGTTACCGTTTCGGTTGACAGTTTGCGACCTCTGGTAAAGAGTAACAAGCAAGCCTACTCAAACTTGCTTCATGTGATGATAGGCTTTAGGTATCGAAACTGCTTTATTAAGTTGAGTTATGAAGCGTTCACACCTGAGCATTTTGAATGCACACACTGCAGCTTCAGTAAACAAACACAAGAAACTTGATGTCCTTTAATCGATCATTCAAATTTGACGTTGTGATTTCACATCAAAACAAAAAATGAATTCACACGCGTTAAACTATTCGTCGGTTCAACTCTCTTGGGATTTGGTTAGGTAGTCTTAGTTTTGGCACTGTGCTCGTTGTTACTTTCAATATCGTATTGTTTACTTGCCCTTGTCTGTGGTTAGTTTCTTTTGCACTATTTTTTTGTTGATTTACTCTCACCCGCAATCAGTTTTCAGTCCTGTTTCTGCCTTCCGTATTTTGATTCCATGTACTCAGATGGCTTACCATCGTGCTTCCTTAATACAGTCGAACTATTAAACAAACTTACGATAGCCGGCACTCAAACCATGTACTGATAAAGCGGTTACAGTAGATCCACACATGTATTCCAACAAGAACAGGAAAACCAGCATCAGTTCAATCTGGTCGGGCTTAAAACAGAGCCATCATCCAGCTTTAGGAACCAAAAAGTAAAGATAAAACACCATACATGAAGCCATATGGTGAAATACAAGCTTTTATTTGAAATGATACAACAGAGAATATTTGCATCCAAAGGCTTTTGAATATCTAGTTTTTAGATTACCGGAAATACAGCCGAAGTAACAACGTAAAGCCTGAGGTTACGTTTCTCCAAGAAAAACGCACAGGTTTATTGAAAAAAAATAGTACAAGTACACCAAATATACAGCTTTACTGAATAAAACCCTGACTTTAACATTTTACATAAAGCCGACCACTTTTTTCATATGGCCCAAAAATGCCACATGTAACCTATTTTCTTTCCCTAATATAGCTCCGCTAACCAGAGCCCTTACTGCGGTTAGTGGCACTAAAAGACAAAACCCGACCACCAGAGTCTACATCACTATGTAATTCTTAACTATGTACAAACAAGCTTTTGACAAACTGTATTTACATACCTTTTTGAGGACACACTTAGACCCTCCCAAGACAGACAAAGCTATATAACACTCTATATACAAACATTTCTTTCCTATACACAACATATCTCCATAAAAGTAACATGACCCACGATTCACTTATACCTGCACAATATATACTTAGACCATCCCAGAAACCAAACTGACGAATTTGTTATCCCTCCACTCCCAAATCCCATAATCCTGTTCTTTACTTTTGTGCAACATTCCTTCCCCCGTACCTTAGCTCAGTGGTATATATCCAAAGTTAGGAGGTGGGGCCCACTCAGGTAGAGAACTTAGGGGCACCGGAGGATCGAAAAATCGGTGGAGCACAGCTTCCTCCAAGTCTTCCTTTTCCACCATGAAGAAACTATCGCCTTCATCGAAATGGTCAGATTCATCTGTATCTGTCCCAGGAACCTGTCCCCAAGAACAATTGCAACAAAAGGCATTTTGCGAGTTACTCGTTGTGTCACGTGCCCATTAAAAAAGAAAAGCAGCTGGCTAGGAACATATGTCTAATTGTTATTGAGAGCAATAACAAAAATAATGCACACAGAGCACCACTGTTAGCACCACCATTGTATGTGTATGTATGTGTATGTACATATATTTTGTTCTTGATATTGTTTTTGTCAAATTGTTATAATCCCTGGAAAGAAATTCAAAACAGACATGCACCAAAGCTAATATTATCTGGATGGGCGTAACAACATCGAGTTGCAAAACTTCAGACGCATAACGGTCATTTAAGTGGGATCATCCACACTCATATAAACTGACGATGTAGTAGTGATACAATTTCCACCACGCTCTCAACGCACAATTGTCCCATTGTCAGGCCTAATGGCACATATCTCTTGGACTGCTTCTCCTAACATACACCATCCTAGCAAAAAACCCATTCATGAACATGATCAGCATGTTACTTTTTCAATTTTCAAGACCTTTCTTGGCATGGCACTCGATTAATAATTGGCCATCCATCCACCCATAGTAATGAAACGTCCATTCATGTGACTCACCTGAAGTCTTCTTGCATCGCTAGTCTTCTTGAAGCTGGTATGTTTCAGAGCCGTGGCTAGAGATGAGGCCAGGCCCGCCCCTGCAAGTGCTCCCACTGCGACCGCTGTATAGCTGCCAATCTCCAAACCAGCTGCTTTCCAATCCCAAGCACAAAACTTTAGCGTCAGTCCCTCTATAGTCCCTCGTAGTGTCAGTTTCAATCCCCAGGATGAAAACTTTAGCGACAGACCCTCTATAGTCCCTCTATAGTGGCAGTTCCAATCCCCATCAAAAACGTTAGTGTCAGTCCCTCTAGAGTCTCTCTATCGTCTTTCTTTAATGTCGGTTTCTCAATTCCCGCCACGCAAGCTATAGTGTCAGTTCTCATATCCCCACCATAAAAGCTTTAGTGTCAGTTTTCCAATCCTCACCACAAAAACGTTAGTGCCAGTCAAAAGCGCAGCTGTTCCTCGTGGACAATTGACAACAATATACAACAAACAGCACATCATAGCCAAAAACAGCCCTTAAAAGCCTTCAATAACGCTATATAAAGGGTCTTTCCAGTTGCAGTACAACTCCTCCTGGTGGTTTGCAATCTCCACCAGGAGAGATCAGCCCGGACCCTGCCCTTATCTCACCAGACAGGACTTCAATTTCAACCTAATACTATAAGATTCGTCATCATAACTGTGTGAAAAATCAGCTAAACTGCAAAGAGCGAAATGACAATATTGCAAACACCTTAATGCTTGTAGCCCAACATATTTGGTTTGTGAAGAATCTGAAATGACACTGACGCTGTAGTACTCATCTCCTACAGAATACTGAGAAAAAGTCTTACCAACTGACAATATGAGAGGCACCGTAGGACCTCCAACAACACCACCGGCCGTAGCCCCAATTATCGCACTCATAACAACAGTTTTGTTCAACCACTTGTCTCCCACCAAGCTTCCTCTATCAAAGACCTCCAAAGGTTCAGAACCATGGGAGTCTTTTTGCTGCGGACTTGTCAACCAGTGTAAAGCTCCAGGAGCTATTTCCCGTCGATAATTAGACGGCAAAAAAGCCAGGAAGTGAGCATGGAGAAAAGAGGATGAAGACAAATGGAGAAAATACAACCAACTTCTATCAGCCGTCCAGGAGGGGGCTTCACCAAGCATGCAGGTTGTCATTGAAGTGGGAGAGATTTCCATGCGAAGGTCTGGTATGGAAACGTCAAAGGCTGGACCTGTAAAAGTAGAAGAATATTGGGATCCCAGGCTTCCCAACGAATGCTTCAAAATAAAGCCCTCATCGCCTTGAAGAATATGAGGACCTTGGCAGTTGCACAAAATGGGAGTGAAAGCTTCCTTCCCAATCAAATGACCATATTCTTCAGCTGAAGGCTCGTTGAAAATGTCATCTATATCATCTAAATTGGAAGACAAAGCTTTGTTATAACCTAAACGAGGGCAAATTTCTGTCGTGATAATCTCTAAGGTGCCACTTTCTATTAACCGGTCGCATCTTGATGCATGGTCAAGCCCCTGTGACAGCTCACGGTTCAACTGCAAATGACTTTCTTCTTGTACTTTACATGCAGTTAAGTTCTCCTTCTCAACATCTTCCTTTAAAGACCTTATTTCATCTAGCAAATCCCACCCATTTGCGTGCATAATACTATTTACTTTCAAAGAATCACCCAAGGTCATTTGACAAAGCATACCTCCTACCTGCGTAATTCCATCTACTGTTTTTCCCTCATATGCTTTGTTCACTGCATGCCGGCAGTTTAATTCTACAAGAGTTTCACATGTAGGAGTACCGACTTCCATATTATATACTGTGTTGCTCTTACTGCCATTAACTGATTCACTGGACAAAAACCCATCAGTTTCCATGATTGATGGTTGTTGTAGTTCAACTGAATACTGTTCATCTAGCTTGCTTTCCAGGCCAATTGCATTAAGTTCCCCCTCATCAATTGCTATTGAAACAACTCCACATCGAACTTCTGTGATGTTTCCAATTTCAGATTGCCCGTGCTCCGAAAGTTTGGTCAAGTCATCAGTCCTCAATGATTCTTCGACCGAATTGTGAAAATTTCCTTCTCCTACCAGCTTTACTGGAGTCACGACGACATTCAACCCATGTTCTATTCCGACTCCCGGTTCAACAGCCACAATAGCCTCAAATGAGCCGACTGTCACTTTACTATCCAACACAAACTGATTTGAGCCATCTGAAACACATTGATCATATGAGAGTACATTGCTTTCCACTGTTTGCGGAAGCAGTGATACTGTTACCATTTTGTCTTCAAGCAGGTTCCACTCTCTAGGAATTTTAATGTCTAATTGTTGTGCATTGCCGCTTACTGCGTGGTCCAATGCCTGATACTCATCCTCCAATCCCTGGCTATAATGCTGCTGTGGGATTGTACTTTGGCAGTGATTGTCACTATCCAGATTCACCTTAGTGCCCTTGTATAACTCCTCAATTGTTGGCTCTTCTGTCTCATCTGACATCTTACTGCCTTTGTTTAACTCCTCAGTTGGCTCTTCTGTCTCATCTGACATCTTAGTGCTTTTGTATAACTCCTCGGTTTGCTCCTCCGTCCCATCAGATTCAATAAGAGGTGACACCCCAATTCCTGAGCCAATTTCATCTTGGCCAACAACTGTCTCTTTTTTAAGCTCGCCCTCTTCTACAGAAGGTGTCGAACAACCACCAGTTCTGACTTCTATCTCTGCAACTTCTGTACATACTATATTCAACGATGAGGATATCAGAGAGTCTTCTTGTGGCACGACAGTCGTGTTCTCATATTTACATAAACCATTGTTTGTATGAGGCAGAGGTGTAATAGTTTCAGAATTTTCCAGCTTATAAGGTCTTTCAGTCTCTGACTCGGTATCGCGTAGGGTTGACAATTGATTCAAAGAAGACAAAAATTCGCAACAAGCTATCGCTACAACTTCTGGTTCCTCAAATATAGACACATTTGCAATTGTACTCGAAAATATGTAATCAGAACTTTGATATTCTTCACCTGATAGTTTCTCCGTGGAACAAACTAGACCACCACCAGCGCCCATATAACTAACTTCCAGATTCCTCTCATTTACATAGGACACCAGTATTGGCTCCATAACAGGGGAAGTACCGATATTAAAGGAATAAATTTCTTCCGTCCCGAAAGCAGGGTAGTCGCTAACTAATGAACCCTGCTCCATGCTGTCGAATGAACCTTTAGACAGTAAATGTGTATGGTCATCCTTACTGACATTTGTGGATGTCCACCAAGGCCACCATTGCCACGTGGCATCAGATGAAACCTGGTCTACACTGGTCAAATTAGAACAAACTTCTGTAAAACTATTTTGTCCTTCTCCTTCCACTCCAGCATTTTCAGCTTCTGATCCTCCAAAACCGTCCACCCATTCAAAACTATCTAAGTTCCCAGCATTCCTATTTGTAGACTCTAAAACACAATCCGCTTTTACCAACGGTTCCTTGTTGAAGACATCACCGAAACAAGCATCATCTATAAAACTTGCATCATCTTCAAAATTAAGCGACTTTGCATCTTCGCCATCCTGTCCAAAATCCTTTGGGAATGTTTCTGGACGAATCAATTGCAAAGCAGAACCTTCGGTAGATTCAACACTTTCAGTATTGGCATTACTATTTTCAAGCTTCATAGAACCTGTACCTCCTAAATAACTGGTGGATACCGTTTTTGCTACCAACATTGCACGTCCGATGCTTCCGAAAGAAAACCATCGAGTCGCTGGCTGGCCTGATAACTCCAAACATTCCGTTTCGGCACATTTCGAAAGAAGAGTTTCTGCCTGTTCACTTAAATCAATTGAAGGAGTCTTTCTATTCTCCTCATCTCCTTTGACATCCTCATCATCAGTTGCTGACGAGAGCAGGAAATAGGCGTCACTTGCTACGACGCAATTCATCTGCTCGTCGTTAAACTTCACATTATCGTTAATTGATAACAACCCTAAAACACAAGAGCTTTGCTCTTGTGCCCTAAAACTATTGCCAAGGTTTCCGTTGACCTGATATGTGATGCTGCCTTCCTCTACAGCAACGAGCTGTTCATGAGATAATTGTACGGCAGGGATCATAGCCTCTTGTACGGAATGTACTTCCATAGTATCTTCTCCAACGTTCAAATTTTTCAGCTCCACTTCACAAGCGTTTCCTGCAAGCTTTTCATCTGTACAATTTGTGACGTCACTTTCCTGTGCAATAATACGAGGTTGTTCATGACATGATGGTTTGCTTTCATCCATAAAATCAATGGCATCCTGGAAAGAAGAAGAAGAAAAAGTTTCAGAATGGACCGACTGCATTGTTTCACTTTCCCCTCGCACTCCGAGTTTCAATGCTTTCCTTTAAATTTTTATTACTTTTTATTTTTTATTTTTTTATTCAGTCAACGCTGAAGTAAGACCGACAGGACAAAAGTAGCAAAGGCATTCCTATATCTTCCAATACATGTTTTCCCTCCCAAAGTTTTCAGAGTTCCACCATAAAGTCGTTAACCCGTGAAAACTGAATCAATTCTTTGCAACCCTTCGGAGCTGGCAAGTCCACAAAATGTATCTGTACTAGGCGCACTGTTATCACAGAATAATTATATGCATAGAAACGTACTGATTCGTTACAATTACTTTCAAAATCACGTAAAACATTAAAATGTAATTGCTAGTTTGTCAATTTGGCGTTCGCCTGTGGTCTACAGGAAGTCTGGAAACGTGTGGATTACATCACGGCGGGGCGCGAACTGGAAAGCATGTGAACCGTATTGACAGTTGCGTATCGAGGCATTACATGCTTTCATAGTTGTTCAAATCGCGCGATTATTTCATTTTTTTACGATTTTTACGTATTATTCGTGACATTTGAAAAAATCTCAAAAAAATGCGATGTACTTTCTGTCTGGTAAACTGAACGGGAAATTTACGATAACTGTGCCGTATTTTACGGTAACTGTACGGTTTTTCACGTAAATGTACGAAATTTGACGAAAAGATACGCCTGCACGCATTAGGACTTCCAGTCCAGTAAACTGAACAACAATTTCACGGATAATGTACGGAATTTTATCGTTCATGTACGGACAATTTCGAAAAGAGACGTTGCAGCGTCACACTATTGCACGCGGTAAGTTTGAAATGTGTTCGAACGTACGAACATGTACGAAATTGTACGAACACAAATTCATTAACGATTTTTACGATTTTTTCAAATCGACCCCTCCGATTTCTACTTATTATTCGCGCATTTGAATCGTGCGTAAAATACGATTTGAACAACTATGCATGCTTTGCGATATATATCGCGATAATTTATGTTGGTCCCGGTACGATATATCGAGGAATCTGCTCGATCGATATTCGATATATCGAATATCGAAATTATCGCGATATGAAACTACCCGATACCCAACACTACCCACAGGTTATCTACAAAATAAACCATTTTTTTTGCTTAAGATCACATATCCAGGCCACGTCTCATATAATGTAACATTCTACATTTTTTCTTATTTGTAAAAAGCCCCAAACATGTTTCTTTATGACGTTTAATTTAGACCGACGTGCGTGCGTGCCTGTGTGTGTGTGTGTTTTTTTTTCATACTGTGCTTGTGATTTGCTACAGCTCTAAAAAAAATCAAAACATGTATCCAATAACAAGATCTGTTGTTACTATCGTATATCGGGATTTTTTTCTTACACAACTAGGTTTTGACACTTGATATTGAACAAAAAACAAACAAACAAACAAAAAAGTCCATTATTTAAGTGTGTCCCAACAAATCGGTATAATCCCAAAAAAAATGAAGGATCTGCAGTTTTCCAATACAGAGCAATAAGCAAAAAGTGATGATATAAAACATTGGGCCTAATCTTAACAACGAAGTAAATGTAATCTCAAAAAACACTTCTTTTCTTGCATTGGTCCTAAGAAATGTCGTCATCTAAAATAAAGATACTTATCATTATTATGAAAAAGGCGAGAAAAGACAAAAACATCCTTATTACTGAATACGGAACACTGAATTTCATCATATATTCATATTTTCATATATTCTTTACAAATGCATTACAAGTAATTTTAATACTTTTTCACAGATTCTCAAGTGAAAGTTTGTACTTCTTCCATCTTCCGATGTATCTTAGGAGTTCCTTCACAAAGGATAGAACAGAATGTAGGAATACCGGAACAAAAAATGGCTGCGACAATCGAAAACCCAACAACACCCAAAAACAAAGTTACTTGTTATTATTTGTTACTTTTTACTTGATAAAAGTTACTGTTACAGGCTAAACGCTTGTTTTCGTTTGTTTTTGTTTGTTTTTGTTCGTTTTGTTCATTTTTGTTTGTTTTTTGTTTTTTTTTGTTTGTATTTGTTTGTTTTTGTTTGTCTTTTCCAAACAACTTCGTTAGAAAATGACATTGACCTATTCAAGTCCAAACGGTTACAATCAAAAGTAAAAAAGTTTATTACAAAATGACATCACTTATACTCAATTCCAATTGATTACAATAAAAAAACAAGAAAAAAAAATTGTTAAAAAATGACATCACCTAATCAATTTCAATTAATTACAACCAGAAGTAAGAACATAATTAGAATTAGAAAAAGCAAAACTTAAAGACTTTGCCCGGAGTTCCTGACTCACCGTATACACCGCCAAATGATGTTCGAAGGGGAAATAAAGAAGAGACATCATTTTCGGATCCAAAAAAGCATTTTCGGCATTTCCATGAGCCATACGAGCGGCTAAAGCTGACTCTTTATATAGTGTGGGTTGAGCCAAAATTCTCGCCTTTTGGGCATCTTTCAAAGAATTCAAAACGTCAACTCCAATTTCGGGTTTTATGACCATGTTTGGCAAAGATTTCACCTGCATAAAAAACAAAAAAAGGGGGGGGAAAGAAAAAGGGTTGGGGAGGGTCCAAAAGGACGAGAGTGACGATTGAGGAATAGGTGTTGTTTTTGTTTTTGTGTATTTGTGATTTTTTTTTTGTTGGGCAGAAGTTGGGCAGAAATTGGAGCAGAAAAGAGTGACAAAATGCGGTGCATAAATTGGACAAAAATTACAGAGGAAAGACAAAAAAGAAACAAAAAAGAGAAACAAGACTAGAAGCAAAAATTGGTAGAGAAATAGAAGTTAAGTGTTGTAGCTAAATAACTGTCTATTTTTACAAACAAAGAAGATTTTGAAAATCAAAGAAAGGCAGAGAATCTATGACTCTAAAAAAAATAAAACAAAGAAAAGGGAGAGAAAAAAGAACAAATTAAAAACACAGAAGCTAGGCTTATGGTCAACTTCATTTTGAGAAAAAAGCTCATGAACATTTCATTTATTATTCCTAAACAATTGTAAGGCGAAATATAGTTTTTTTATCTTTGTAAGCTTATGAAGAGAGCCACACCTGTCACTTTTCATTGTTAACTTCATCGTTACATCGTTGATTTTTTTTTTTATCAAGTTTAAGCTGTTATTCCTCAAAAATCATAACAAAATCATAGGGGTTTCTGAAAAACGATGGAAACTATATTTCCTACGAAACTAACATAAAACAGAAAGCAAACTTCATCCATACAAACAACTTTTTTTTTCTCCTAAAAATCCAAAATGCCATTGAGTACAATTCTCTAAACTTGCAATGGCAATAAATTATTTTTTTCAACTTACTGCACTGCCCATCGCTTTTAGAGGAATTATTAGTACAAATGTGAATGTACAATACTAATTTAGTGTAGGGAGACGTGGCAGATTTTACTCACTCCCTTAAATTGTGTTATTAACACTATTTTATGATTTTCGGCCAAAAGTTGTGCGACCAAATTAGTGTTGTTAACTCTAATAGCAATGAGAGTGTAGTTATTAAGAAGTTAACGAACATCCCATCAAATTTATGACAATTTGTGACAATTACCAGCTTAGACAAAGAATCAAGAGTTGCCGTTGCAGCCTCGTAATCCTCGACCACTCGTTTTCTCAACAGATAATCCACTTCCCATTCAGCAAATCCTGTCCTGACAGCTGGCAAAACCTCCAACGTTGAGTTTTGCCTCGATCCGAAATTTTCGGAAACCCCAAAAAGCGTTCGCACTTGAGCCACAACTGTTTGCATTGCGAATTTCAAATCTTCCGCCGAAAGTTTCCTATGTTTGTAACCGCTATGTTCTCCGTTTTCTGTCTCTGTCTCTGCCTCTTGTCTCTCTCCCTTTTTCTTGTCTCCCTCTCCGACTTCTCGCCACCTATCAGGATTGTATATCAAAACTCCTCCCCATCCAGGAGAAGTAAAGGCGTTTGTGGGAGAGAGACGACCACTAGAAAGACGCAATCGGAGAGGAGATTCCGATTTTCCTGGAATGTAACTGCCAAAAGTAAAAACAAAAAACCAATTAACTGAACCGTTCACATTCTTCCGTAAAAGAGGACATCGGTTCTGACGAATCCTTGCCTTCGTATTCAAATCATTAATTTTTAGCCTGAAAGGTTTTCGTTTTGTTAAAAAGGTAAAAAACGGATGGACGTGATCAAGAAAACATTTAGAATTTTTCCAAAGAGATCAACTCCGTTGAATACCACGGTGTTGTGATCCAAAAAACCTTCTAAAAAACCTCTCCAAAACTTAAAAACACCGAAACTATACTTTGTAGAACCCAAGTACTGCTTCCATGTTGGCCGAAAACAGGGTAGGAATAAGAGACTTACAAAACAAAATGGAGAATCTTTGACCTTCCTGAATATCCTATGGAGGTATCGAGATTCCACTCATTTGCATTCACAAAAAATGGCCAATTCGAAACCGGTACTTCGTATGATTTTGTTAATGGATTCCAGGGAGAATCTGCCCCTTTGGGAGTGTAGTAAAGCACCTGAGAGAAACAAAGTGAGAGATTGACACAAGAAAAAAGTTAAAAAACACAGTTTCAAATTTAGTAAGAACACATTGTAACGATTTAAAAACCGTAAAAAAAAAATGATTCAGGTTCTCTATCAAGAAAAGGTCAAAATTCATTTTTACGTGAGATTTCAGAGAGACAAAACTGAAATTTTTAAGAGTTGAAGCAAAGCGACAATAACAACAGTAAAGAAAAGGTTGCCTTCAGCTGCGACCAAAAAAAAGAAAAAAGGAAAGACATGAACACATAGTTTACCACTATCAGTGTGGTCCGCATCATTCACAAACCAAGCACACATCATGTTCCTATTTTTAAATCGGATTAGGTCAAATTTCCAATTCAAACCATGAGTTAATTCTTCTGGATGAGCTGTACCGAATTTAGTGTGGATTGGCAACGATAACATAGTTATAAGCTTCGTGGTTAAAGTCCACAATGATTGTGGTAACCACACTAATAGAAGGTTACCTGACTTTCCACAGAAAGTTCGGCAACAGGAGATAAGGACTCCATCATGGGATCCAAAAACCTCCTCTCTATTTCTGCAAAATCCCTTCACATATCACCAAGGAGAGAAGTTTGTCTTCAGGGAAAAATCCAAAGTATGGCTATCGAAAAAACAGCCGTAACTACAGTTTTTTTGAACTATTATGATAAGCGTGAACTACACTATTTTTGAACTAAGCTAAGCCTACTTACCTGGGTAAATGAGCGTGTTGAATCAGCTTTATAAGCTTCATTTAAAGACTGAATTATACTTATTGAAACTAATAGTACTCAACTTCTAGCCAATAAACCTAGTCTCTGAATAGTCATGTATAATTTTTGCTCTCAGTTCCATAAAAAAGTCCAATTCCCAAAGTAACAGGTCCATAGCCCACAAAGAATATGTGCATAAACAAACAAATAAAATGTGAGGGTTAATAGCTCAATTTTTTATGTATATCTTCGAATATTTTATATGAAACCTGGATTGTAACAAAGAAACTACACCTCTCACCATAATTAGTCTGGATTGGACTCTTTCAAATGCAACTTTGAGAAGCGTACAAATAAAATAACTTGAATCAGAGCGTTTACTAAAAAAAAGTTATGTTGATTAAAAGTGTTTAGATCCTATGAATCATACTACACCATGCGTCGATATTAGCGTTAAGAAATATTATTAACTTCTAATTTAGTCCACGCGACGTGGACAATTTTCAGCTACTCTCACCCAAGAAAAAAAAAAGCTGGCACCGAATTATTGTTATTAACGCGATTCACAGAGTACTTTCCCCTCCAGACAGTTATGTCTATCCAAATTAATTCCCAATGGGTGGTATAAACCATGTAAAGGTCATGAACCAGAGCTTGTAGCAGACAAAACTTGAATAACGTGCAAGGTTGAAAGTGACCCCTCAATTCTTTTTTTTAAATAAAGAGGATTTTTCCACCTTACCAGTCAAAAATCCAGTCTTCCTCAGGATATGAATTAAGGAGACTGAAACTCAATATTGCTCTCCCATCAGCTGAGAGAGGCAGGCTCTCCAATGGTTCATCTCCCTTCTTTCTTCCTTCTTTATGAGAAAACTTATGTCCTCCCTTGTCGAAAAACGTATTTGCCAAAGAACCCACAAGTGGAATTACATTTCCGTTTATAGCTTCAATATTGAAACCAATAGTTTCAATCCAAGCGTGTCGATATTTTCCAATAACTGCTTTAATTTTTCCATCTATTCTCAAATTCTCTTGTTTTTTATGAGTTGGCATTTGCATTTTGGGATCCTCGCCTTCCCCTACCTCTTTACTCTTTGTCACATCCGACCTTTCTGCTTCTAACATCGCCCCTTTCGAAACGCCTTTCTTATCTACAACTAAAATTTGGTATGATCCTGCATGCAAATGACAAGGAAATAACGTTCGAAGACTAAATTCGTTGTACCAATCATCAAATTGATCACTTTCAAGATCATTTAAAACGTTGCATATTCCATATTCAACCAAACAGTACTCTTTTTTCACAATTGTACCGCATATGCCATCCCTATTCTCATTGTCCTCTAGCAAAATTTTACATCCTTCCCCTTCCTTAACGGACACATTTACAGTGAAACTAGTATTACTGTTTCCGTTCTTGCCAAGACTTTCGATAACCGATTCCTTCGATCTCTCCAAATCGATCTCTTTTATCCATCCCAAGTTTTCAGGATTACAAGCTAAAAAAATAACTTCTAAATGCTGAGGAAGTTTTAAAGGTTCCGAAATAGCCAGTTGACTGTTCTCCTGAATTGCTTTATAGGGGAGAGGTGCACGATGAGTTTTAGTTAACTGCCACCAAACTGGAATGCCTGCACATGGAAAAAGGAATCCCATTTAAAATGAGACACGTCAATTAGTGTGGATAAGCATTTCCGCAACATGGTAACAACGCTAACCTAAAATTATGGCGTCTATCGCTATTAGCGTGGCTTCTGTAACCAGGCTTACATTAGTGATAATGTCGTTAATCCACTCTAATGTTAGTAAAATCCTCCAAGGTCAGGTGAATTTTCAGAGTAGCACAGGTTTTTGATTCGAACATACTTTATGCATTTTAGGTTAAAAAAACTGAAAAACGGACTTAATTTCCCAAGTACTGTTAGCTATAACAATGGTAGTGACGATTTTGGTAATACAATGCGTGGATCGTCCAAATCGAGTTTGTCACCTTCATTCATCCTTCTACTAGCAAGAAATTTAACTGCTCTAAAGAAACCATCACATTATTTCCTTCAGAAATAATGCAATTCAAAGGTGAATGGCAGAGGGGAAAAGCTTGAACAGAGGGCGGGAGAGAGGTGAGAGAAGAGAATTAAATCACTAGAACATCAAAAAAGATCCTCCTCTGTCCATCCGCACGGATTTTATGCCAATAGGAGCCCACCTCACAAGCAACCTAATACCAACCTCGCGCGGTAAGGAGAGGAGAAAGACGAGAGAGAGGTGAGAGAGAGCGAGAGGGAGAGGAAGACCGAGAGCTGACCGAACAGAATGTTGAGCAGAACTGTGGCAGTGATCAGCAGTCGCTTGTGGCCGGGCCGTACGACAGTCTCCATTGCCTCCCTCTCTCTCCTTCATTACAATACCATGCTGACACCAGCCTTCATTCGTGCGAGTTCATGACATGACTGTGTACCATAGTTCAAAAGTAGGCGTTTCTATTGTAGGTCTTTTGTCGGCGCCTTTATCGTAAGTTGTGTTATGGGCTTTTCATGTGATCTTCTTAAGTCGCTACTTTGATCAGAGACCGTCCGATCGTCCAAATCTGACGATATTCCCATCGTAAGTTGTGTTTTAGGCTTTTCATGTGATCTTCCTTAGATCACTACTTTGATCAGCGACCGTCCGATCGTCAGAATCTGACGGTTTAACTAAAAAGTCACTCAAAACTCACAGAAAAAGATTTTTTTGTCCGTTTTTTTTTTCAAATTTAGACATGACGTTCAATTCTCTATCGATCCATGTGCAACTCAACCCTGTTACTATTTTATTTCATTTTGCGGCCAATACAGTATGGGTCTTAAGGGTATATTGTATTTTTTTTTCGTACAATAGGCATATTGTATGGGTGTACTTTCACCTACTTTTGAACTATGCTGTGTATGGCCATGGATGTCAATATTTGTCATATCAGTTGATGTCTTGATGATGACGCTTGGCGGAAGTCATATGAGCATTAGGTCATAGAAATGTCTATGGGCATGGATGTCAATCCTTGTCATCGGTTGGTGACGATTCGTTCAGGTGTCAGGTGTCATATGAGCATAAAGGATTAAGGAGTGAATGATCACACTGTTCAAAAGATACGAATGTTTTAAAATTCGTTACGAAATTTGAGCTGTATGCTATATAATAATATATTAATATGACAGTTACAAGTCCTAATCGTGTAATCAATGGTTGATGCCGTACGGACTTCGAGTCTCTCGATGGATGGATGATGTGCAAATTTTCTGGTTGTTGGGGATAAAATCCTGACCATTCGATGTTATTTATGACGGCTGAGATCTATGCCGCGTTATATGAGCTTTTCAGAACAAAATATTTCCCTCGTTAGGGAGGTTTCCCTGACTCTTATTGGTCCAGGTCTCTTTATTGGTACATTTTCGTATCTGTTGTCGTTAATTTCGTAAGAAATGATCGTATTTTTGGATTTCAGCTCGAACTGAATATTATGTCCAAAGTTAAGTATAAACGTACGCTTGTAGTCTAAAACATACGATAAGTGTCATAGAACCACAGTAACGTAATACGCAGCGCACAGTAAAGTGCACCGTGAATCGCTATTAGAGTTCATGTTTTTTTCGTCTCTTAAAACATCTTTTCTCCGTACAAACATATCGGATTGTGGACCTGACGGTTGCGATTGAAAGGAATTATTCTCAGCTTCCGATTGGCTGTCTGAAATTGAAAATCCGACAAGTACGTACGGAGAAAAGATGTTTTAAGTGGCGAAAAAATGTTAACACTAAAAGCGATACACGGTGTACTGTAGCTTGTAGAGGATAGCACACGGTAGGGATCTTTTCGTTTCACATGGCAGTGCTTACGTGGACGCTGATTCGGACTCTAGTAATCATTTACAATCCAGCAACCATTCAAAATGTGCCAACGTGGCTAGTAGGCCAATTACATTACAGTAAATTCTTTCCTCATTCATTCCCGTTGAAAATTACACCTGCGATCACCGTCGGTTGGCTTGTAACTTTATTTACGTTTCCGTACATCTGTACCTTACATGAAGGTCTCCCTAGGTATGTAAGCTTCTCCTTTCTCTCTCTCTCTCTCCGCTGTTCTCTTTCCCTCTCTCATCATAACTTCAAAACCAAACGAATAGAAAAGTACCTTTTAGGGTTCCACAGCCGTACACTGTACTATTGTCTTTTTTCTACTTAAATAAAGAACATCAACATCAGAAATTGTTGTCCTTTTTCCAATTCTCCACCATGGCTTTGTGAGTATCTCATTCGAACCTTTTCATGTTTTCTCTTTTTTTCTCTCTTTGTCTCTGATTTTATCAAATATTTGCAGAATAGTGCTGTTTTTTAGCCTTTAATGTAACCCTAAAACTTGTCCTTTTGCTGTCCACAAATAGTTGATTCTTTTGGATAAAGTTTTTAAAGCGCTGTTGTTAACCGCACCCTATTTTTTTTATTTTCAAAAGGATTAGTTTTCCGATTTTTTTTTTTCCTATTGTCTTTATCTATGTTTTTTTGAGATATTTGTCGAACCATTCAACTGTGTTTTTTTTTTTTTTTTTGTTTTTGTTTAAACTGACTAGCTTCAATTCGCTCCTCTTCTTAAATTTATAACAGCACATTTACATTCTATTCAATTGTTTAATATTTCTATGGTCTCCGTTTCCGTTGTAGAAAATCTTCCGTAAACCGTCCACCAACTCCAGAATTTGATTATGGAGATCAGCAACTTGAGCCTCCAACTTTACAAGAAATAGTCAACATTAAGGTAGTTTTAAGAGAGTTACACTATTTATTAGTTATATGGACTGGAAATTGGTTAACCAATTCAAATTATTATTATTATATTATATTATTATTTGTATAATTCAAATTTAATTTTGGCTTTCTTTACTTGTTTCGATCATCACCAGTTAACAGTTTGTCTGTCAAAAAGTAGGCTTGATTTGGAAATAAGTTCCTCTCCCACTTTTGGGCGTATGTCATCAATTTATGAACACGGGTTGTCAATTTATCGTGCGCTACATTAATTATATGCAAATATGAATGGCTCCAATGGTAAACTAATGTGACCCACACTATTATTGGTGACAGTAACCGCTTTGTTTTGATACGGGAGGGCAGTTTCTATATATTTTAAGATAGCTGATAATTTAAAGAACAGATTGTATTTTTTAATTGTTTTCTGACTATTGATGTTTGCTCAAGGAACAATTAAGTGGAATTTGTGTCAGAATGAAAGTACAAAACGGTTTTGGGGTTATAATGTGAGTTTAAATCGTCAATGCTATGGAGAGTGAATCTCAAACATTTGAAAACGGACGTTTGCGAGTGGATTATAGATTTATGTTTGTGAGTTGTTTTTATCCTTGTAGCTTATTGAAAGTGGAGAGAAAGAGAGATTAAAAGCACTTCTTCGAGAACGACTGATTGAATGTGGCTGGCGAGATGATCTTAAAGCACATGCAAGGTTAGTACATAATCTTCAGCTACTTTTATTTCAATTGACTTACAAGAAATACATTGTTAGTACATTGTCAGTACATTGTAAGTACGTTGTAAGTTCATTGTAAGTACATTGTCAATACGAAACAGGTTGTTTCTTTGCATAGCTAAGACTCAAACAAGTCTGGCAAACTCTGGAATTTCGATTGAGAGGATCTCTGAAAATTTGACAGAATAGTATAAAGATCTTTATGATAATTATATAGATGTGGGTGTCTCCCTGTCATCTTGAGTAGGGCTTTTACCAGGAAACAGGGTCCTGGAAATGTGACGGTGGATGATCTTATCCGTACAATTACTCCACGAGGCCGAGGTGAGTGTTGTCTATGATTTGTTGCAAGGAGAGTCTTGGGAAGTCCGGTGTCCACTTTATTTTGGTCTTATTTGTGCCGGCATCTTTTTGAATTGTTTAAGTTCGTGAATGATTAAAGTTGAGTTAAGTTGCGTTTAGGACTTCTCGAAGTTCTGCAGTACAGAATGTGTTTTTTTTATCTTACTAAAAAGGATGTCAGTTATTTGGTTTCTGAATATCACGTTACGCTCACGATTTTAGAGTTGGAAGTGACTTTAGATAACGATGCCGGTAGATGTGTCAGACTCTCTAATGCGTACTATTATTTGTTGTTACATCTCTTCGATCCGTTCCGTTATTTGTTGTTACATCTCTTTGATCCGTTCCGTTATTTGTTGTTACGTCTTTCTAATCCGTACCACTATTTGTTTTTACATTTCTCTGATCCATACCATTATTTCTGGTTACATCTCTCTAATCCGTGTCATTTTTTGATGTTTTTGTGAACTTTCAGCTTCTGTGCCGGACTCCGTAAAGGCAGAACTTTTACAAAGAATATGGACCTTTTTGATGGCCAGTTAATTAGAAAATATACCATATCCTGGGAAATGAAAATATACTCTCGCAGTATGTTCCTGTATGATATGTTCATGTATGATTCTCCAATAAAGTTCCGTGTTGCAATAATAAAAATCAAATTTCACATCTTCAAGTTGTCTTACTCTGTGATTATTATCTCTGGCTTCGCACATGGAGATTTCTATGTTATTTGTACAAAAAGAAACAACATATATGTTGTGTTGTTGTTTTTATGAGTTATGTGTCTCAAATGTGCCATGGATTCTGTTTTATATGACTGGTCCTTAAAAAAAATTAATTGAAATTAATTCCTTATATTGTAAATTGGTTTTGTCACCTTCTGCAGTAACCGCTTCTTTTGTTTCTGGTCTCCATTCCTGTATTTGATTACAAGTGGACAAAAAACTTTCATTACCTTAGTTTTCTTTTTCATGATGATGATGCGGTGCTTTAAGGCTGCCCAATAAATTTGCAGCGACAGTTATTAACTGTCTCCGTAATATTCCATCATGTTAGAAATGGTATATTATTTTCAGTAACAAAGTTACTACGTCAGTTGTTGCAACAGGGAGTCCAGGGAGATGCCTGTGGGATTCCCCTCGGTACACTATTCGCCTTCATGTTGTCTTGATCATTTGTCTTTAGTGTGTTAAATTATGTCTGCATGCGTAGTAGTTTTTTGTAGTTTTGATAGCTTTAGTGTCACAAGCTATGATGGTACAACACATCTTAGCAAATGGAGCCCCATGTAGCTATTTGTACTATAATTGGCGATAGTAACCAGTAATCACCAATTCTAAGGGAAGATGTATGTTTTTCACAAAATCGGACAAATTTCTGTATGAATACTACAATTAGTGGTGCAAATACTGTGTTCATCGTGCCGGTAACGCCAGTTATAGACTCGAGGGCTCATATATTTTCCCTTTCAGTACGGGAATTTAAAACATTAAATACTGCACCGAAACATTGAATACCACGCATTGTTTGTATTCTATAGCCAGAAAAATAACATAGCACACATCTGACTAATTTTGAGAGGAAAAGGTTTGTTCATGAGCTGAAGATTGGGCCACGTTTGACGAAGATACAACTTTGAGGCTCTAAAACCTTAGGTGACAGATTGCGATACACACCAATTAGTTTATTTATACTCTGATGGTTTCCCATTGTGCTTTCTTAATAAAGTCGTATTATCCAATTTACATGCAAAATGCTCGATAATCACTCAGTAGTGACCATAGAAAACACATCCAGCTATAACAATTTAACTTTTTTAAGCATATAGTAACTGTTGTTGCCTTGAGATTCCAGGCATGTGAAACATTCAAAAGCTCGAAATGACATTTGCATCTGCATCAACTGTTTCCTGTTTTACTTCAATTTTCTCTTAAAAGAGAATTAACTCTACTAGATTTTGTTTCTTTAACCTACTAGCAATCAGCATTGTAAGTTTCAAGTATTTCACTAGTTGACCTCTCTAACTGGACTCCATATGACTGACATTCTTTCTGCATTGCTGAATGCAGAAATGTAGTGTTTGGTACTTTCTCTCTTCTTTTAAACTTTATCCTTTTGTCTCTTCTTTTCTGATCCTCTATTCTTTCATACTTTCTCCTACCATTTCTCCGTTATCTATCATCTCTCCTTTTGTCTTATTATCTCTCCTTTTGCCTTATTATCTCTCCTTTTATCATATTGTTTGTCAAACTAATAAAACAAACGGGTGTTTTTGTTTTAAAAAGGACAGTTACCAAGCCAGATATTGAGAGAATCTCTACTGGAAAAAGCTACTCTATTGCAACACTGACGTCTCATGGAGGGACCAATAATAAACCCAGGTCTAGGTCTCTTTATCTTTAAGGGTTTCGAGCGTACCACAATAATAGTAGAAAGCTGAGATAGGCGGTCCTGACAGACGCTTCTGTTCTCATTCTGTCTCGAATATCGGCTTATAACGCTTCCGCCCTTTTTTAAAATGACATTGGTTGCATACATGGAAAAAGGAATACCACATATATCCGAAGACGGTGCCATTATCTGCTCCCATAATCAGCAAATCATTCATTTTATCGGGTTTAGTTTCGTATCCTTCGTTAGTTTGTCACTTTTGTTCGCTAGTTTTTTTCAATGTTAGTCAATTTGGTTTGGTTTGTTTGATTATGTGCCAATTTTTCAGTTTTGTTTTTTCTTTTCCTTTCTTTTGTTTCCATGTACTCGGATGGTTTCACCATCACGCGGTTTAGTAAAGCTTATTATTCTTAATTTGTTTTATAAGTATAATAAGCAATAAATTAAAAGAGTGATAGTAAACCGGGTGAGTACACGGAAACGAAAAAGGAAAAAGGCGAAACGAAAATGAGAGATGTTGCACAAGATCCACAAATAAAAGTTGACAAAAAAACAAAGACAAGGCGAAGTTCCTAGCGATCAATAATCTCACAAGTGAACCACATGGATGTAAGAATTGATTTCTAAGCTTATGCATTAAACAAACCTCTATTAAAGTAACAACAATTTTATGGTGTTTAAAAAAACAATAAATGATCAAACATAACAACAGCCCACACGATGAATTTCAATGAAACCATCTCGATTGTTCTTTTGTTTCTCTACATGTTTAAACTTACGAACATGTATTCAAAGCAATAAACAGAGATGGGACGTATTAAAAGCAAAAAAAAAAACAGATTTTCCAGAATAGTACTAATGGAACGTTTCGAAACTGGAATTCACCTTAACTTTACGAGAGTTGAGATTATAGGAGTTGGGGTCAGAGTCTCCATTATAAGTGGTAAATGTCCTCTCGATACGTTCAAGACCGGAAAGCCGAACAAACTGCAAAAGTATCAACATTCATAAAAGGATTTTTTGAAGAAAAAAACAGCAATAAACACTTAAAAAGTATGCATACGAATGCCTACAAAAATGTCATGCATCAATACAAAAACATGATAAAGTATCACTCAAATTTGTCAAGTTGCTAATCCGGCTAAAAAAGTTTCTCGAATTTTCTCGTATGGTTTGTACTTTACATTTTTGGTGCGATGGCATGCCTTTCGCACCGTAGCGGATAACACCCTCCATATATAATGAAAACAAAATACCATTTAAGTTGAGATGACCGAACAAATATTTATTAGTTTTTTTTTTTTTTTAAATCTATGCGCACCGTTCTTCAATAACATGGCCCGAATCCCAGCCTCATTTGGTTGATCACCTAAATTTGGTGGTGGACCATTCATGTTATTCTTAGGATTGCACCGTCCACTAGTATCAATTTCAATTTCCATTATCAAAAATCAATACCTCACTCTCTTTCTAATTCTTACATGTAAATAGAGGAGGATGTAAACAAACCTTAGGATACACTTTCACTGAGTAGCCCCATGCAATAGAAATTGTCCAATTTCCACTACCTCTGCATCATTAAAAAAAATAAAAATAAAAATAGTGTCGTTATTCTTTCGTTCACATTGGTTTCCCAACCAACAATGATTAATTTAATAATAATGATTGATTTATTTGATAATGATGATTTAGTTTTTTTTTTTTTTTTTTTTTTTTAATAACTCTATGTAGTAAGATTCCTAACAGAAAACAATTTTAGAAATCATATCATGCCCCTTTTCCATCCCTTTTTTTTGTCTTTTACTACAAGTTGGGAAAAACCAACATATTTGAACCACTGGTTTTGAAGCGTACTGTATATGGCAAACGGCTAGTTGGAGAAAACCGATGGGATCCGGAAGTAACCGATTCGTAAATTCTTTTAAAGCCGATACTCGGTCACTCGTATCGGGAAGGACTGGATGGATTCTCTCAAGATGGTGAAGGGACGCAAAAATATCCAACGGATGTGCTTCAAGGAGGCCAGTGATTGGTCCATTCAAATCGCACTGATGAAATCCTTTTTCGCGCGTCATATGGACCTACGTATCGAAAATTTGTCAGAAGTGACTAAACGACAAATTGATGACACAATTATGAAATTTGTCAAAAGCGACTACAAGTTTAACCATTTCAGCCACAATGTTCATTTTCAATCATTTTCATGTTAATTTTATCGACTACACCATGAATCGCTATTAGTGCTGATAATTTTTTCTCCATTTAAAACATATTTTCTCTGTACACACTTGTCTTATTTTCACACGGAGACCGCCATTTGGAAAGTGAGAATCTTAGCTTTCAATCGCAGCCTTCAGATCCATAATCCGACAAGTGTGTACGGATAAAAAATGTTTTAATTGGCGAAAAAATTATTAACACTAATGGCGATACACGGTGTAACGTGAGTGAGATATTTCCCGACTTTGGCGTAATATATTATTGCTAACAACTATACAGCAAATTAAATGTTTTTGTTTATTTTCAACGTCTACCCTAAATACGACAAAGTAGATTATTAGCTTTAACTCACTCCAAGCTCCGAAACACAGGCGGATATTCTTTGGTCGCTACCCCAGAGCTCCGTATAGCGTTCCATGCAATCGTCCAGAGTTCCGCTAAGCGCAGCAGCCAACGGCCAACTGACAGCAAATCCACCTCCACCGAAGGCCATTTCATGTGACAGGATACTGTTTTGCCAGTGAGTCTCTGATTGGCTCCCGATATAAAGCAATTCGTTATGGTCGTATTTTGAAAGCAACGCCGCCACGCCGTGAGCGCTGAAATAGGTATCGTCGTCTCCCATAACAAACCTGCGAGCTTCGGGAAAATGATTAGTTCGAAGGAACGCACTGCATTTTTCTAAACTCTGGTTATTTACTTATTTTACATATCATTTGACTTCGAACGAATAAGGAAAAAGTGCCGAAATGACTGTATTTTTTTTTAAACTTTCCTTTTAATATCACTCGAAAACGGGAAAAAAAGCCGAAAAGGATTAATTTGAAGAACGGTGTTTTTTTCTCTGGTTCTGTGGTGCCATTTGACCGAACGAAAAGGAAAAAGTGCCGATAATACATCCTACGACTGACGAAGGCGAGAAAATACCAACGGACGTTTGGAGGATTTAACATAAAAGCATCTTTAACAATGCGCGCCAAACGCAAGTAATCTCGTAAACCGGTGCCGTTGTAACGAAGGTGTCCTATATCTCCAGAAACTTGATATGGAGGATCCACACTATTATTTACTTTATCAGGTATTCCATCCATCCATACGTATCCTCGAACCTTCTGAAGATCCCACCAAGTTCTGCAAAAAAACATGAAAAATGGTTCTAGAGGCCTTGAGAAGACGCCACACGTCATCGTTGTTGTCTCATTATTGCCCAACTATTTTTTTCTCATCATAATTTCTTGGGATATATCTCCTAAATTGAGACTCGAAATATTAATTGCATGTGAGAAATACTCCATAGCCCTAACCTACTTTATCTTATCCTTTTTAACTATCCACATTTTGCGACAAGTCTATAAGTTCAACCATTATTTTTTATTTTTTTTGATATGAGCCAAAAAATATAATGACCAAGCGATAATCTTATATAGTATAGCCTTATTCTTACTTAAATCTCAATCTTATTTCGAAGAAAAATATAAATATCGTCTAGGAGTCGACGTAATTACCTTACAAATTTGCCACGTTTGGACCATGAATTGAGAGATGATCCAATACCAAAGAGAATATGGTGAAGGCTTGTCTCTTCTTCAGGTTCTGTTTTTGCAAATTTACGCCTGATTTCTGCAAAAAGAATGTTATGAGACAACAAAGACAAAGACATGATAGAGACATGACAAGGAATTTAAAAGAAGAAATGAGCATACGAAAAAGTGGTAACAGGTCCTAAGCTTCTTGCGAGAAGTAGATTTAACAAATTCGAGGTTTGATGTTTGTGAAAAAGTTATTTTACTCAACATCAGCATTTGATAAAGCTGAATGGAAAACTAGCAATGTGATCCTTCTCTCCTTTTTCTTAAAGTTTCTTTTATTTTCGTGAATTTTCATTATTTTTGATTGTACAGGTGGTCTCGTGTCTTTGTTTGGAAGCGAATTTCAAACACTATAGGGTCTTTTATCGGCGTGACGTGACTTTCTCCATCGGCAACCTTTGATGTAACCTATGAGAAAACCAATCTCAGAAAAAAAAATTGATTCCGATTTCCAAATCTTTTTCAAAGTGTATGGAATGACAAAATCTCATATATCATAGTTTTAGTTCTACTTAAATACACTCTTTTTTTATTTTCAAAAACATGTGTGGTCATTTTCATTCCTTGTATCATTATCATATCTAGCTTTTTTTTTAACAAGAAGGTAAAATATTGTACCATTAATATGAGCATCACGAGTATCGCTACTCTCGTTACGTTTTTTGTCTAAGTCCATTTGCACAAAAGGTTCATAAAACGTCCAATCAGAAACGTTTTGAGATAGTTGATTCCTTATATTTGCTTCCCTCAATTCATTCTCTTTTTCATTTTCCCTTTCTTGATTTATGAAAAGGAAAAAACACACAATGCATCCTAGACCAAATAGCACAAAATTCAATCTCTTAAACGCCATTATTGTTCAGATTGTTGAGTTAATATGACAATGTAAAAGAAAATTGAAGCCTCTTTTAGCTGCTTTAAAAAATAGGTCCTTTGATGTTGACAAAAAAAATCTTAGAAATTCTTCCGATGGCTCGGAAGTTTGTTTCGAACAGAGAGGTTTTACGTGGGGTTCAGAAGCTAACATGCAGATCTCTGATTTTAGCATTGGAATTACCGCCACCGGCCATGCAGCTCATAGCATCTGCTGTCACCGTACTGTTATGGACTGTCACCGTACTTTTATGGACTGTCACCGTACTTTTATGGACCGTACTCATTTTATTTTAGGTGCCAGTACACTGCCGTACACCTGTGTTCTAAAATCGCACGAAATCAGCCCTATTATATGGAAAGTTCATCGTCATTACACCGTGTATCGCTATTAGTGTTATTTTTTTTTCGCCACTTAAAACATTTTTCTCCGTACACACTTGTCGGATTATGTATCTGACGGTTGCGAGTCAGAGACAAGATTCTCACCTTCCAATTGGCGGTTCCCATCTGATAATCGGACAAGTGTGTACGTTAAAATGATGCTTCAAGTGGCAAAAAAAACATCGACACTAATAGCGATACACGGTTTTAATTTACTCCCAGTTGGTGGTTCAGTTTGTGGTGAAGCATAGGCGAGATTTACATTGTCCAACTGATTGGCCGTCCAATCCTGATACAGCTGTAACAAATTCGTACTAATGTGTACGTAATTTGAACAATTGTGTACGGACTGGCGTAAGCGCCTGCGCCAACGAATATTGTTTAAGGTTAACTTTACCATTTAAAACATCTTTACTCCGTACACATTTGTCGGATTATGGATCTGACGACTGCAACTGAAAGCTAAGATTCTCACCTTCCGATTGGCGGTCTCCATGTAGAAATAGGACAAGTGTCTACGGAGAAAAGATGTTTAAACTTTAAAGTGGCAAAAAAATTATTAACACTAATAGCGATGCCCGGTGTAGCGTCTGATTTCTGAAACCATTGATCCAGAGAAGAAATATTGTGCAGCTGACTCCTTGCGGCTGCATCAAATTTTCCCGCGCTCCCACTCTATTTCTGGCTTCTCTCTCTCTCTCTCCCTTTCTTTTTCTCACCTCTTTCTCTTCCAACCATTTCTCCCATGAAACGACAAAAGAAGACACGCCTCGGACCTCCCGAGCCTTCCATAGACGTACTTTTTTACAACCAAATTTTAGACGAACTTCGTCATATTCAAGACTCAGGATCGGCGTATTTTGGCTCCTTTGTCTACCAACCCAAACCCGTACCACCCGAACTGTACGGACAATGGCACGCTCCTCTCCTTGCTCATGTTTCCGGAAAACAAAATTCTCAAACCTCAGTCTCAGATTCATTACCAGCCTCAAGAATAACTCCCGGGAAACAAGGAAAAAGGTCATTCTCACACGTGCAAGGAAATGCAGGAGAAGAAAGGAGACAGTTAGGGTTTGATACCTCAAATAGTGTGGAAAAAAAAGGTGGTTTGCAGCCCGGAAAGGCTTCTGGAACAGGATTAGGGCTAGTTTCTGGTTCAAGATTGGGAAGCCTAAATCATGTGGCAAGAGATAGGGGACGATTTAGGGGAGAGAGAGAGACTGCGGAAAAAGAGGGTGGCAATCCGGGTGCTGAGATATATAGTCACTATGGAAAAGAGGAAGACTTTCCAGCTGCTTGGAGGGCAGGTAAGAATAGATTGTTGTTGTTGTTTTTATAGTGTGGATGTTTGAGATGAAATGTGGATTAAAGGACAGTGTTTGTTTTGACTTTTTTTTTAACTACTGGCCGTTATAAGCAGAGGAAGGGAAGGGAGAAAGGAAGGGAAGAGAGATGGGGGAAGGGAGAAGGGAAGGGAAGAGAGATGGGGGAAGAAAAGAGAGATGGGGGAAGAAAAGAGAGATGGGGGAAGAAAAGAGAGATGGGGGAATGGAGAAGGGAGAGAGGAGAAGGGAGGAGAAGGGGTGGAAGGGAGTGGTGAGATAAGAGAGGAGGTGAGGAAAAACATGAAAAAAAGTGGAAGTGAAGAGCAAAAAAGAATTGAGGGGAAATGGAAAGGCTGAAAGGACGGAAGGGAGTAGGGCCTGTTTGTTAATTTTTTCCTTAACATCACATGATCGGATAGACATCTAAACCAAAAAGAAAAGAGAAAAAAAAAAAGGAAGGACGGAAGGGAGGAGGGCCAAAAAAAGAAAAAGCGTAGAAAATTACTGGTTTGGTGAGAGGCATCTGATTTTTGTCGTCTGATTTTCCAAATTCTCCTCTTTGGTGGGTGACAAATTTGCCAATTTTGAGTAGTTGAGTTCATTCGACGATTTCGGGAGAAGTTGGGGCCACATATGCAAAGTACAGCTTGGAAAGAGATGATGATAAATGTCCTTCTTAAGGAAGCAGCTAAAGACAAAACTGGGGACAAACTCGGATCATTTACAGTGGAGGAGGACGCAACACTTTTGGTGGCTCGATACGTGTATGGTAACAGGTGGCAACTTGTCGAGAAGGTTATTGCCGGAAGGTAAGATTATAACACGTCACAGTTTCTTTTACGGTAAAATTTGGATCACAGAAATTTTGGATCTCACTAAATTTTCTTATGTGGTTTTTAATGAGTAAATTTCTTTAGCTGGAAGTACCAGTTTCAAATTTGAATCTGTGGATGTTATTCAAAGCGGGTTATTAATATTTGTTTAGTGGACAAATTTGTTCATGATGTCAGTGGACTCGTTTTGGAAATGTTAAGTTGAAATATGCTTTGAAGATCGAAAAGATCTGATTTTCAGGAATTCCACTTATGGAAATTGTACTCCTGGAGCTCTTGCTCATTGAAAGATAATCCACTGTTTGTGTCAATTTTCTTTTTTGGTTTCAAAATCCTGTCTGTTTTTTTTGCCTGATGGGCCATTAATGCAATTTGTTATCGCGATGTTCCATTTTCCACGTGTTGTTGTGGTGTTTATTGACTTTCCATCAATTTTTCCCTTTTCCTCGTGTTGTTGTGATTTTTATTGCCATGTTTCTTTTATTTTTTTTCCATTTTTTCGTCTGTGAATCCGGTTTGCAGAAGTGCGACGGCCATCAAGAGACACTGGCATAGCACTCTGAGGGACAGATATAGGAGGGCAGGGTGGTGTAGTGAACTATTAGCCCCTCCAGTGGAATTTGCCTCCACTGTACAAAAACAAATATTGGACGAAGACGAGGAATCTGGTCATTTTGATGATTCAGTTTCTCCTTTAGGAAACTACTTGCGGAAAAAGACTGAAAGACCGTCAAGTTGGGTCAGACAAGAGAGAGAAAAAGGTGGAGAATCGAGTGACGGTGACAGGGATGAGGAAGATGAGGATATGGAGAGTGTGGAAGACGATGATCAGGCGTCAATTCAAGAGTAAGACATAGACATATTCTCCTTTTTTTAAAACTTTAGTGATTGGCTGTACTTTTGTTTCAAGAAGACTTGTCTGAAGATTTTAGTGTCCTCTTTTGCCCGAGTGACAAAGCTGAGTTTCTGAGAGGTTTTTAAAATGGGAGCCTCTTCTTTAAATCTTGAAACCAAAGTTATAACAAACACTTGTCAAGATTAATTGACTTGGGCAAGGTTCCTCTTAATTGTTACTTTGAAGGCATTTGAAGGGAAATCTGACCTGGTAGAGGGACACCAGTTCGCGATTTTGTTGAAGTTTTACATTTGTCCTCTGTTTGCGAGAATATTCATTGCTATACAGTAAAATATATGTAATAATTCAGTGTTAGAGCCAATAATACCAATATAGAGTTGACGGACATTGCGCTACGCTGACCGCCTTTTTTAATTAGTGTTAAACAGTGTTTTGTAATTTTGGGTCCAAAAAATTGACTGAATGAGTACTATTCATTCTGATGGGAGAATCACATATGTGAGGTTTACTTACTCTGCTGTGGGTAAATCTTATGAACTCTTATATGAATCGTACATATTTTTGTATGATATGTTTTAATAATTATCAGTAAAATGTATCATAGACTTGTGAAAGTGATTGACAGTGTACCTTAACCGAATCTGTATATTAGTCACAACTAGTGTGGATCATAGTATTTAGGAAATTGTAGGATTTAGGTATGGGTTAAAGTATAGTTGTGGAATACAGTATTCTTGAAAAATGCTGTTGGAATTTCTACATTTTATGTGAGATTGCACTGTTGCTATTGGTACTGCCAAGATATGGAAAGGCAAATTTATATCGAATGGCTTAGGTGACTAGAGGGAGAGAGTGAGAGAGGGAGGGAGGGAGGGAGGGGAGGGAGGGGAGGGAGAGAAGCGAAAAAACTGCATCATGGGTGGAGTGAACATTCTTGTCGATGTCATCAATCGTGTACCTTATTGTCGACAGCTACTCTTGGTCTTTAAGGTTACACACGTTTTCTTGTTCCTTATTGTATTTCACTTTGATCTATTATGTGTTTCTTATTATGTTACAATGTTCTTTTTCTTTGTAACTTTTTACAGAGATGCCGCTGAACTAGAAGCCGCCCGGTTATCGAGTAATCCTGGAGTCTATAGGAGAGTTTTACATATGCAATATCTTCGTCACCTGGCAGCTTGTGAGGCCACCTGTCGCGAGCAGGGAGTTTGGGAAGACGTTTGTTTTATCTGCAAAACTGCAGCTGGTCAAATGGTGTCCTGTCAATGGGGTAAAAATGGGATTGGAGGAGATATTGCTTCTCTTCAACCCTGCTGGAAGGCCTGCCATATTCAATGCTTGAACCCAGGAATTGTAAGTGTAATTAATTAATCCCCATTTTCAATTTTTCCATTTTCCCATCCCCAGTTTTAGTGAGGAGGATACGTTGGTTGTTAAGTTTTGGGTCAGTCTGATGGAGAGGATAGGGAGCCACGATTCGTATAGAGGAATAGATGCTTGAGTTAGTAATGTGAATCAGGTTTCGATGTTTCTTGCTGTATTTTCTCTATGTCTTCTCATGTATCTTGCCAATTTTGTTTTCTCTGTGATGCATTAAATGCAATCAGAGGATTGCTGTCTAAATTTAGTGTGGTACAATCTAAATCTGTTGCCGATTTTGTTTTTTACTGGTGCAGGCTCCTCTGAACAGGCAATTGTGGACATGTCCTCGACACCAGTGTGTAGGAGTGGGAGTAGAGAAGAATTGTCAAGCCATGCCAAAATTTTCATGTCGAAGTTGTCCAAAATCTTATTGTGTCTCTCATTTACAAAACGGTATTAAAGACGCGGAGCCGGTTTATCAAAGCAGTTTATCTGGATCCTATAGTAAAACTATTGTCTGCTTAAGTTGTCAGGTGAGAAAAAAAACTAAAAAGGTAAAAATTGTCAATTTTCCCTCAATGAATTTGTGGAAATGTAAGAACTGAAAAAAATGCGTGGCATGGTAGAGTAGATGAAAGGTTTATCCTAGTAGAGTAACTGAGTGTTTTTTTGAGTTACGAGACTTAAAGGTTTTAAGTTCAACTATTTATTTTAACATTATGATGTAGGCTAATCTGGTCATTATTGTAGGAATCCGTTCTAATCTTTAACTCAGGTTACGAAGATGGCCTTTGAATCATTGTGCCTGTCTTCCTGCAATTGATATTGAAGCCCGATGACTGAAAATAAAACTTAGATAAATCTTATGGGTGTTATTATAATAAACTTGGATAAATCCTATCGACGTTTTATTCATAAAGTTTATTAATGCACTTTGATAAATCGTATAGTCGATATATTAAAATTTGACGACTGAAACTGAAAAATGGGAATATTGGGTTGGGATCAGGAAATAGAGAGAACAGTTGTCCAGCAGAGAGCTTTGGACCCTCGGCTTCAACATCTACAGAGACAAAACCAACTGAAAAACTCTCCTCTTTAGACGAAGCAGATGGTGGGAAGACTAAAACTTTCTCCTTTAGATGAAACAGGTGGTGGGAAGACTAAGTTATTACACGAACAAGATGGTGGAGGAGGAAGTTAACTCTTTCCTTTAGACAAACAGGTGATGGGAAGACTACAAAACTCTCTTCCTAGGTGGTAAAAGACTAAAACATAGTTGACAAGCCCTTTAAATTACTAAACTGAAATGAGAAAACTGGAGGGAACAACAGAGAGCTGCTCGGTTTGGTTGGGGAGGAGTACATGTCAATCGAATACAACATACCACTCTCTCTGGGGAGTTCAGACTGCAAAAAGTGGGAATTGAAGGCAAATTGAGTAGTAGTGCAACTTATTTTGTCCGATGAAAGTGTATCTTTTGTTTGGGACCAAGGGTGGTCTTCTGTTTATATTGATCCATGGATTCTGAAACACAAATCAGTTTTCTGCAAATTCCATCATTGACACACTCCATCAACATACTCCATCATTATTCCCCCATTTGATTCTTTTCTTCCTTTTGATACTTACTTCTGAGAACGACGGAACCTTCACTAAATTCAAGAGACACCGTTATTTTCTGCAGTTGTTTATTCATCGACCGTTTTAATTTTCTGGTGAGTAAAATGATTTTTCCACAGTAGTCAACTTCTATTTCTTTCTTTTCCCTCTCGATCCCTGTATCCAATATGGATCATATTTTTTGGAACGTCTCTAGTTATGTGGTTGTCTGGAAACCTTCAGAGGAGGTTCCCAATTTTTCATTGCCATTAGTATGGTTTACACTAAATGTAAAAGTATTTTATGTATTTGTCCTTGAAGGTGATTGGGTCAAATTTGTTTAGTACAAAATGTTCTCTAGTATTGAATGTGCACTTAATATGGGAATGTTATACCAACATAAGTATTCCATAGGAATGGTAACAGAGAAATAGAAAATGATGATACAATCTACGCTATTTCCGGTGGAAAGTAGTTTTGATTTTTTAGGGTTTGTAATTATGAATATTTTATGGAGGGAGACAAAAAGGTTCATCCATAAAGACAAAAAGTTTCATTCTTTATTCTGTGAGTAAATTGGTTTTTGTAGTTTCTGTACTTTTCTAAAACCTAATCGAGCTGTTTTTCTTATCGAGAAATTGCGGTTAACTTTGATAGGTACTACATTTTTTCAGGTTTAGGTTTTGATCATTCAAGTATTTCCTTGACCTGGTTCTCATTTTTTTTAATCGACAATGCTTTTTTTTCAACTTTTCCTTTTTCTCTTCCTTTTTTTTGTGCCAGTCTCTAACTTTTTTGATCAGGGAATCCTGGAGCTCGAGGCATCTTTTATTCACAGAGCGAGAGAGGAGAGGAAAAGAGACGAAAGGAGAGGAGAGGAGAGGAGAGGAGGGAGAACAGGAGGAGAGGAGAGGAGGAAGAGGAATTGAGAGAGTTGAACCGAAGGTTGGGACGCCTTAAATTGGTTCTTTTAGGGCGACGTTTGGGGTTTTTTTTTTCATGTGAATGAAGTAACGCTTGGCGATAAGAGATTTAATAAAAAGCTGGAAAATGGTCAAGTAGATTTTTATAGAAGTTACGAGGTCAAACTTTTTTGGTCGTATCTGTAGAACTGTGCATATATCTCAGTTGTTTGTAAAAAACACCCTCTTTTTTTCGTATTAAAGATGTTTTTGAAAGTATTTCTGTTTTTATAGATGATGAGGAACCATGTGACAGTGAAGTGGCAGTTTTTATTGATTTTTTTTTTTTTCGTGTGATTCAATACGAGGAAAGATTTTTCTACTGATAATCTAGTTCTGTTTTTGTTCTGTCGCGTGACCCGACACAGTCCACGATAAAAGACAAAACCGTGACAACACAGAACACGTAACTGTTACTTGACTCTTGTACTTGGTCATTGTTTGACAACCGCCCTTTTTTGAAACATACAATTTGTTTTTTGGCATTGTTTTTTAAATAGGGGAACTCCCTAGACATGAAAATTGCTTAGTGACGATTGGTGGAAAACATGCCTCAGCCACAGGTGACATCCTGGGACAATAAATTACACTGTAGGGAAAAGCTAAAACCATGGGCTTATTTTCAAGTACAGGTTGTAAATATACTCAAGATGAAGGAAAAATAAACTGACATTGCACACGGAATTGATGGAGGGCTGTTGGCGCCTTTGGAGCTTGAAAGAGAGGACAATTGATTTTGGTGAAATACATACTCTGAGAAGAATGTACGAGAATTCTATTGGTTGTAACCAGAGAAAGGCGCATACATAAATAATTGTACGTCTTTCTAATTGTGTGCTTCTAAGTTACTTTACCAAGTTTAGAGATGCAGGGACGTAATTGCAACCCTAAAGTCTAAGGGTGTGGACTGTGGAATATTGGTTACAATGAGCACGAGTTCCCGCGTGTGGTACATTGTGAAGTTGTTTTTTTGTTACTCGCTACAAATTTACATTGAATTTTCAATTCTGTCTCCAAGTTTCATTGGCTTTGCCAGAGCTGCGAAGTCCCGACGTCAGCAAAAATGACGTCATATGACGTATATCTAGCAGCAAATCGCAAATTACGCTGCATCTCCACCGTCGAGCGTTTTATCTAAACGACTATCGGATGCTGAATCTCATTTGAAGGCGTCAGCGATGGAAGGAATGTGCTGACCGCATCAGCAAGTATTTTGTCGAATTATAAAACGACAACGTGATTCAAATCTATGACAAATTGCCTGCTGACAAGTCCATTGTCATTTTCTTCATTCTGGGCCGTGGATTCGCCTTTACAGATTAGAAGTCAAACAAATATAGACAAAAACAACTTTCATTGGATAGGTTGCTTTATTGGCATTTGGCAATTTGATACTCTACAGCCGGACAGTCGGACTCAATAATTGTGCAGAAACTGTACGATCCGTACAGGATATAGACCACGTGGACAATTTTTAATCCACTGTGGCACATCGTGCGGCAAACTATTCAATTGAAACGCTCACTTCCTGCTGCCCGATATTTTACACCGTTCGATACTACTGCCCGACTGCACAAATAAAAAGTAGCGTTTTAGCTTTTCGGTTGACAAAATGTCGGTGCCTCATTTAAGACGGTGGTCCGCGGTGGACCGAGTGCTGGTTCCCAATTGGTGCCGCTAATACACACGTGGCAATAAAATATGGTCGGCGTCGTCCAGTCAGCATCCCGTGGAAAGATAAATAGCACTCCGTCCAAATCCTCATCATCAGCTTTTTTAGGGTTTCGGCTGCTGTCTCTCTTCTCGACTCTCCCTCTCTCTTCCTCCGCGCCTTCTCTTTCTCTCCCTCTCTTTTCTCGAGCAGTCATGGCAGTGCCACGTGTCGTCCTGCTGGCTGCTGTTTTTTGTACGGTTTTTTTCATGGCTCCAATCCGTACGGTTTCAGAAGATAGCTTGAGCCAGTCGTCTGAACAAGCTGACGTCATTTCAGAGATGGAAATTTTGATGCGAACCGCAATTTCCAATGGAGCAAGGAAAGGAGTGGCCGCCTTGCGCCACGTGTCACTTCTTTTGGAATCATTCCGTCAAAAGTCAAAACAGTCTTCTCTCGCTATGAATGGTGGAAGGAGAGGATTGGCGGGCAGGGAAGAAAATTTTCAGAAAATTTCTCAAAAAGCTAAGGGAAAAGTCGAATCCTCAGATGGTACGGCTCCCAAAAATTTGGTGAAAAATTTTGTCATTCGAAAAACCGTCACTGGATCCCTAAAATCTTCAATTCTGCCCGAAAACGACAACGTCGCTTTACTGCCCGAAAAAAAAAACCAATTTCCAGCCAATGCGGAGGAAGAAGATGCCATTCCTGATGACGAAAACGAATATCCGGATGACGAATTTATCTTTTCAGATGACGATGCTGACGCAGCAGAACAAACAAAAGAGATCGAATCCGAAGTTGTCGATGATTCCGAGAGCATGCTAGACGACAAATTGAATTTCCCCGAAGATTCGATCCTCGAAAGTGTGACATCGACATGCTCTCCTAGTGCCGCCACGTCACTACGTATAGCCAGCTCGATAATTTCCTGGGCGCGAAATCAAAACCTGCCCCCGAAATGTGCGCTGCCACTAAAAGACACCGCGAGCGAAATTTCCGGCGCGTTATCCGGAGCGGGACAAGGTTCGGCTGCCCGGGCGAGGAACGGGGCAGCTTGGGCAGTTTCAAATTTACAAAATTGCCGCGGAATTCCCGTCGGCAGCTCATTGGATAGCCAATTGGGTATCGCCGCAAAAAATTTAAAGTTCGCACTAAAATGTTTCACGAATTTGGCCAATCAGGCGGCGATTACTTCGATTCTAGCTGGGACGCCCGTCACGTTCGCCGTAAATTACGGATCCTCGAACGTCGCGACAAAAAGTCGAGCGTACGACATTTCTTTCAGCCCGGCCACTGGAACAGGTGAGAATTTTTTTTTTTTTTTTTGAATAATTTTGAAGTTACTTTCAGTTTTGCCCTCAGGCAGTAAATAAAATACAAAAAAATACACAAAAATACATAATTTTTTTAGGTAAAGGTCAAACACACGCTTACCCTTTCATTTTTTTTTTTTTTTCTTTTCTTTTCTTCAGGCGCAAGATTGAGCTCTCCTAACACATTTTCCTCCGGAAAATTCTCTGCCCGAATCAAATGTCCAGCTGGCAACAGTACGGCCGGTCCCAATGCCGCGTTCTATGTCAGTTTCTTAACTCCCTCTTGCTCTCCCTCGCCCTCTCTCTCTCCCTATCCCTCTCCCTCTCCTTCTACCTCTCCCTCTCCCTCTCCCTCTCCCTCTCTCCCTGGTATTCGTACCAAGAAAACCACAAGAAAATGCCCTTCTAAAGTACAGTTTGTCCTCCGCCGCAAAGTCCTCCCGAGTTTGTACTTATTTTATATCTTTTGCCCAAAAATGTTTTTTGCCCACAAAAGGAATTTTCTCTATTTGCCTTTTTCCTCTGTAAAAACTTTCCCTTCTTCTCAAACTTTGGCTTTTTCATTTCCCCAATTCTCAAATTTTGATTTTTTCATTTCCCCAATTCTCAAATTTTGACTTTTTCATTTCCCCAATTCTCAAATTTTGACTTTTTCATTTCCCCAATTCTCAAATTTTGACTTTTTCATTTCCCCAATTCTCAAATTTAGATTTTTTCATTTCCCCAATTCTCAAACTTTGACTTTTTCATTTCCCCAATTCTCAAATTTATATTTTTTCATTTCCCCAATTCTCAAACTTAACATGCGCCTTATTTTCGTCCTTTTTTGTACGTTTTTTTGGTCTCCCAGTTGTCCACAAATGCCGACGACCCGAAAAGAAATTCGATATTTATTGAATTCCCGGGATTCAACCGAAAAATCGCCTCCATCAACACTCTGGTCAACGGAAACGACGGATGGCAGAGTCTGGTCAACCTCCAGTTTGACTGCTCCGTTGACTTCCACGTGTACTCCATCCATTGGACGAGCACCAGGATCATGTAAGTTTCCCACAATAGCCGTACTCTCAAAAAGTTGAAACTTGAAAAGCTGAACAATTGAATAATAAAAAAACTGAGAAACTGAGAAACTGGAAAAGGACTGTAATAAATAGGGGAGAAAAAAGGTGGAAAATCTCTGAGAAAATAGCCTATAAAAAACTATCGGAAGAGCAGAAGAAAAGTAAGAAAAGGGAGAGAACTAAAAAGGGTATTTTCCAGAGTTTATGAACAAGGCTTGTAAAAAAACGACTGACAAAACCTTTTAATGAAAGAACCCTAAAATGAATTGTTGGAAAATGAATCGAAAACTCCAGCCCATTCCCTCTCCCTCCATCGTTCTCTCCCTCCCCCTCTCATTCTACCATATGAACAGAGTGATCAACGATGTATTAGACTAAACCCTCTTCCCACTCTCTCTCCCTCTCCCTCCCTCTCCCTCTTTTTTAATTTTCCCTGCGGCTGCTAAACAATGTACTCGTTCAAAAACTCAACCCTCTCTCTCTCTCTCTTCTCTCTCTCTCTCTCTCTCTCTCTCTCTCTCTCTCTCTCTCTCTCTCTCTCTCTCTCTCACCCTCTCTCTCTCCCCCTCTCTCTCCCTCTCTTTTTCCCTCTCTTTCCCCTCCTCCCTCCCTCCTCCCCAGGTGGATGGTGGATAACAATGTCCTCGATGTCATTGACTCTACTCTTTGGGCCACGAGTCCTATCCCCTCACCCTCTAAACCGATGAGACTTTACCTCTCTCTCTCCAACACTCTCACTATTGGACAACACTCCTGGCCCCAATCCATCAATCTCGGGTCGGGAGACTATATCGCTTCTTTTGATAATATCGCTTCCCAAAGTCCCATTTCTGCGGTTCCCGATTTTCCAACTCTTTTACCGAATACTGAAATGTCTCCCATTGTTATTGACGGAGGCTTGAGGGGCGGATATTCCAAAATTAGTATCGGAGACGACGCTCACAGTATCGCTTGTGAGAAAACGCAGTGTGGTGAGTTATTCTCGCTCTCTCTCTCTCTCTCTCTCTCTCTCTCTCTCTCTCTCTCTCTCTCTCTCTCTCTCTGTTTCTTTTTGTCTCTATCCGTTCCCTTTCTTCTCTTTCTCGCTCTCCCTTGCTCTCTCCCTCACTCTCCTTGCTCTCTGTTGCTCGGTATTCACCAAGGGGATTACTCTCTCTCTCTGGCCCCCTTTTCTCGCCTTCTCTTTCATCGTCCGTCCTACAATCCTCTCCTTTTCTTTTTCTTTCTTCTCCTCCCTCTCCCTCTCCCTCTTCATCTCACTCCCTCTTTCACTCCCTCTTCATCTCACTCCCTCTTTCACTCCCTCATATTTACGCACTCATTTTTTTTTTTTTCTTTTTTGTGTAGGAGGACGATTCCGGAGTTCGAGATTTTATCCATCCGGTGAATTTAGCGGATATTTTAAATGCGCGGCTGGAAATACTAGTGGAATTTTATCTTCCCTATATGTGAGTTTTTCAGTCTCTTTATATATTTATTTCCTCTTACTATCATTTCCCTTCTTCCAGCTGTTGATCTCCGTTTCAACTTGATCAAGAATAACTGTCTTTCCATCATATTTTCAAGAATTACTTATGTTTATCTTACTGTCGACATCATTTCTCTGTCTTTCTTTTCATCTTCCTCTTCTTCTTTTTTTCTCTTTTCTTTTCCTGCAAGTTCTTTTCTAACTGTTCCTCCCCTCTTCCTCCTCCCCCTCCTCCTCCTTTTAAACTTCTTTACTGACTGTTCCATCATTCCTTTTGTGACAGCTGTCGTCCCGAGAAGGCTTCCAGATCAACGGAAAACCGGTACAGGACGAAATCGATTTTGAATTTTTGGGATTTAACAAAAATATTGTCCAAACAAACTTCTATGTCAATGGAATTGGAGGTCATGAGAAATGGATAAATCTCGGATTTGATTGTTCTTCCGGTTTCCATCGATACTCTATCCAATATAGTCCAAGCAAAATAGTGTAAGCGAAACAACCCCTTTTTTTTCTCCTTCTTTTCTTTCCACTTTTTATTTTTCTTCTTGCTGATTTTCTGTCAAAATTTTGATTTTTGTTGAAGAATCTTTCCCTGCAAATTTTTTGGTAAAAACATGCGAAATCTGACTCCCGTTTGACTCTGAGTTTTATTCCCTCATTTTCTTTCTTTTTCAGGTATTGATTTTCTGATCTATTTTTTTTTTTTGTTTTGTCGTTTTGCTGTTTCAAATTATGGCAGGTGGCTTGTGGATGGAAAAGTTATCAACAGCGAGGTAAAACAATCGACAAAACTGTTCCCAAAAAAGTCGATGTTTTTTTACGCTTCAGTTTGGGATGCCAGTGGAGTGGCAAATGGAGGATGGACAGGAAAGTGGGATGGTGGAAACGCCCCCTATTATACCCAATACCAAAAATTGAGAATTTCACCTTTGAAAGAGCTCCGATAAACCCTAAAAAAGACCTAAAAGACAGGCCCAAAAAAAACCCTAAACTACTCTAAAAAACCCTAAGAAACACTAAAAAAACCCTAAAAATTCCAAGTCTGGTCAGGAACCCGTCGAGAATTGTAAAAAAACTGTCGAGAAGTTGTTGAAAGATGAGAGTTTTAAACCGAAAACAAATTTTTGTTTCAGTAGAATAGAAAGCGTAAAATAGGGGAAAACAACGCGGGAATTCGCTGGTCTCCGGATTCGTTGCTAGAAAATTTGAAAATTTAGGACAATGTTGTCATTTTTTCCTCGGTTGTTTCTTTTCTTTTTATATGTTTTTTTGGTTTAATTTGAGATTTGCACTGCTTGTGCAGCTAATATCGGAACAAAAAATAGACAGACGAGTAATGAAAATCGCCTCAATTTTGTATATTTATTCATAGTATTTTGTAAACTTATCTAGTTTATAGTAGTTTTATCAGTTTAGAGTCGAATCAGTATATTGAAAGAAGATATGTGATAGTAATTATCTAACTTAAACAGGTTTTAGTGGGAACCATTTGAACTAGAAAAAGTTTGTATATTAGATAATTCAGGTTTTGTTTTTAGGTCATTTAGTTTTTTTCGTGGTACAAAGGTTTGTAGATATGATTGTATGGTTTGTAAAAAAAATATACTATCCTCTTTTTTCTTTTTGACAAGCTGTCACTTTTTTGTTCATACGTACGATTTGTACAAATATGTAATCCTTTTGTGACAAGCTGTCACATTTTAGTCACCCGTACAGTTCAATAGAATAGTCATCCGTACAGTTCAATAAAATGATGTTTTTTTTAGAGCTTGCATTGCTTTGAGTTTTGTTTGGGGAAGAGTGTGTGGGAGAGATAGAGGAGGAAAGGGGGAGGATACATGGGGAGAAAAGGGGGAAACAATTGTTCTTCTTGATAATACCATGATTTAAAGTTTTTTGTCGTTTTTGTGTTTTCCTATTTTCTGCCTTGTACATTCTCTCCCTCTACTTTTCCCCTCTTCTAGGTTTTGCATCTAACTTGATCATTTCCAAGATTTCCCACCCTCCCTCTTCTCCCTCCCTCCCTCCCTCCCTCCCTCCTCTCCTCCTCTCTTCCCCCCCCTTTTTAAGTTCAACCTACTTTCCCAACATTTCCCTCTTATTTTCCTGTCCTTCCTTTTTCCATTCTCCCTCTTGCTTCACACTTCTTATTGTATTGAGTTGTTAGTTTCTTTACACTATATGGTGTGGTATAGAGTAATGTGACACCTTGAATATACATGTTTTTATATGAGTGTACAATGATAGTTTTTTCTCGTCTCCCTCTCCATCCCTTTTCCCTCTCCTAGTCCCTCTCCCTCTCGCTAGCTCTCGCTCTTTCTTTCCCTCTCCTTCTCACTCTCCTTCTCCCTCTCCCCTCTCCCTCTCTCTCTCCTTCTCTCTCTCCTTCTCTCCCCCCTTTCCCTCTCCCCCTTCCTCTCCCTCTCACTCTACCTCTCCTTTCCCTCTCCATCCTCCTCCCTCTCTCCCTCTCCCTCTCCCTCTCCCTCTCCCTCTCCCTCCCTCTCCTCTCTCCTCCCTCTCCTTCTCCCTCTCTTTTCCCTCTCCTTCTCCCTCCTCTCCCTCTCCCAGTTTCATGTGAAGACAAGGAAATTTTGTACTTTTTTGGAGAAAAAAACTATTGCAAGTACCCCATAAACAACACTCAATCTGAGATCCCCACTATTTTTGTACTTTCAACTTCCTACTGTAATGACGTCATCTATTTTTAGTGCGAAAATACCAATTAACAAATTTGACTGCGTTTGACTTTCCAAAACATTTGCGTGGAATGACAAACTTGCTTCAACGGTGTAGATGCACGCACGTGTGAAAACTGAAATACTTTTGACGGTAGGATATACATATATCTTGAGCTCTTGACGCCAAAACAACATTGCGGCGACACGTGTCTTTTCAAAAATAACGCAGCTGTAACTTTGCAACTTATCAACGGCGCAGATTTAACAAACAAAAGCAGTGACACTTAACCACGATTCAAAACTAGGGTTACAGCTTACAACCGTAATTCTGACTCTGCAGGTTTACTGCATTTACTGCATTTACTAAATATAAACTTTTGAAACAACTTGGAACCCTAAATATTAAATACTATTTAGGGTTTCAAGTTGTTTCAAAAGTTACCACCATTGGGCTTTCCGCCGGCGATATTATAAAATGACGAAATATTAACTCGTATTTAATGACAGCCTTCTTAACCTTCTTAACCTAAAAAGGATTGAGTTAATAACCATTTTTATTTGTCAAATTCGGAAGTATCTACTTTCTTTTCATTTCCATGCTTTCTTGGTTGATTCAATTCACACGTGTGGCAATAGAAGAAAGAACTGCAGCAACAAAGTATAACTGAATTCTTTTAAATTGTGACAATCTCTTACAACTTACTTTTTTGGTTCAGCGAATAGGCTCAAATCTTCACGGAAATGAGTACTAAAAAGACTTTATTCATGTTTTTTGCGACTTTTTTATTTGCCGTCGTCGTTTTTGAGAGACGACTTATGAGTCGATTATATCCAAAAGTATCTCCTATTTGCAGGAACCATGAAAATTGTCTGGATTACTTAACTGAAACTGAAACTAAAACTAAAACTGAAACTGAAACGGAAACGGAAACTGAAAGAGAAACTAGAACTGGAGGAACAGAGAAAAGCCACACTAAAACTGGTACAGAACACCTTTTATTTGCTATCGCTTCTTCCAATGCCACGTGGCATCGGCGAAGCCCCCTATGTCAGGTTTGTTTCATACACCTTTCTTTTTTTCTTTTTTTGTTAACTTAAAATTGTCAAATGTGTTGGGAAAAAATAAAAAACCTGCACTTAAGTACTAAACCAGTCGCTCAAAATTGAATTCCAGGCGAGGGAGGGAGGGCGAAAGGGAGGGAGGGAGGAAGGGAGGGAGGGAGAGAGGGAGATCTACGTTTAAGAGTTTGTGTGGATTAATTGGGGGAAGGGGAGAGGGGGAGAGGCGAGAGGGGAGAGGGAGATATAGACAAAGCTACCAGACTTTGGGGCAACGTCTCAAAATATCCTTTTTCAAAACATTAATTACAATTGAGGAAAATAAACGACTCACTGTTTTCGGAAATTTATGTTTCCATCAATCTCTCAAGTTGTCTCATATTGTCTCAAAATTGTCTCAAATTGTCGCAAATTGTCTCAAGTTCTTTCAGATTTCTTTCTTAAGACTTCTTCTTTTGCAGGACATGGTGGGATAATCGCAATCTCCGAGGCCATGTTTGGTTCGATTCTTTGCCTTCCAATCGTCTTTCGACCGATCCGGAATTCAAGCTCTCGAATGGTATCAATGAAGTTCAATATAATGGCCATGGACATCGATATTCCTTACGTTTTGCTCAAATGGTTGTCGATTCTTTTCGGATGAATTTGCCAAATGTGCGATGGTAATTCTCTTACAAATCTGAAGCTTTGAAGCTTGCTTGTATAGGTATCAGCATTAATGTTTTTTTCCACCTTTAAACTCATTTTTCACATTTTACTAACTCATTTTTTTTTTTTTTGGAACATTTGTTGAATTATTAATCCGACAATGGTTGCGATGGAAAGGTATGATTCTTATTTCCGATTGGTGGTCTCCAAATGAAAATCGGACAGGTGTGCGCGGAGAAAAGTTGATTTAGGTGGCAAAAAAACATTAAGGCTAATAGCGTTAAACGGTGTACTTTTCAAGGGTTTTTGGATAACTACGCTAAAAACCTCTCTAAAGATTCTCATTTTTTCTACAAAGGAGAAACGAATGCTATTCAAAATCATGTAGAAAGTTGTAAATATAGGACTAAGAATGTCAAGAATGTACATGATTACGAATGTAGAGAGTGCAGATATGTAGACTATAAGATGCTTCTTCTCAAAGAGAAAAAGCATCTGTTTAAATAGAAGTTTAGTTTCAATAATGTCAGTTTTCCTTCGCAGCTGAAAGTTATTTCTTCTATCTTCATTGAGTTTAAGCAGAAAAACTGTGTAATTTAAAAGTCAATTTGAGTAAGTAATAAATTGTAAAATTTTGTCCTTTAGTTCATCACAGACCAGCCTTATTTTGTTATCATGGACAGGACTATAGTAAAGAGGGCTATGGGAAAACTTAAATCCATTTGCCCTTTTCCAATCTTACACAATGCTACCTTTCTCTAGACAAAACAGACAAAGGAAAACCCTTCGCCCTTTACCTTTTTTCTACATCCATAAGTTACAATCCCTAACTTTTCCAAATAACTTATGCTAAAACTACAATGTTTCCTCAGGTATGTGAAAGGAGACGATGACACTTTCTTCAATCCACAAGGAATTGCTGCGATTTTATCAAAATATGATCATGAAAAGATGTTATATATTGGTAGTCAGTCAGAAAGCCATAGTCAAAATGCTTTTTTCTCGCATGATATGGCTTTTGGAGGAGGAGGTTTTGCTATAAGCACTCCCCTTGCAGCGGCTCTCAACGGAACTCTTAACGGATGCATGGAACGCCACGCGGACCTTTGGGGAAGCGACGGTAGAGTCCAGAGGTGTATTGCAGAATTGGGAGTAGGTTTTCTAAACGTATCTCCTGTTTCTGGTTCTGGTTCTGGTTCTATTTCTGTTTTTTGTTTTTGTATTTTTTTTGGTTTGTGTTTTTGGTTTTGTGTTGCATTCTGTTTCTGTTTCTTTTTTTGTGTATGTTTGTTTCTGTTTTTGTTTCTATTTCCGTTTCCGTTTCCGTTTCCGTTCCTTTTTTTGTATTATCAGTGGAGCAGGTGACTTGTAGTTTATTTTATGTATTTTGTATTGTGTCGTTAGTTCTTTCCTGCCCTTATGGATTTTTTTTTTTTCTATCCGAACCAGTAGTTTACACTTAATGAAAAAAAAATTACACCAATGAATCAGTTTCTCTCCTGTTTAAGCCTCACTCAGTTGTTCCTTACAATTGGACACATGAAAACCTTCTTTCAATTTACACTTCCTATCTTCTCATTTCTGAAACTTAAATCTGCTTCCGAAAAGGATTCATGAACAGAATTCAAGCAATAAAAAGCTTCAAACTTCTTCTCCAAAAGTTCATATTCACCCTTTACCCAGTTTTCCCTTACAATAGAGTATCTTTCTTCGTGTTTCTTTTTACCTTTCTCAAACTTTTCCTCACAAACTAGCATTTTACTTTCCTTTCTTAGGTACATATCACTCGAGAAAGAGGACTCCATCAATGCGATATTTTCGGGTTTTATTATCTTTCTCAAATATTTCCTCATGTACTAGTATTTTATTTTTCCTCATATACTTGTGTTTTACTTTTACTTTTTTAGGTACATATTACACGAGAGAGAGGATTTCATCAATGCGATATTCACGGCTCCATCGGAGGTCTTCTCGAATCTCATTTTCTGGAAGTATTCGCGTCCCTCCATCATGTCGCCCGTTTAAACGTATTTCTTCCCAAAACAAAAAACCGAATCGAGGCTCTCGACGTTCTTTCGAAAGCAATGAAACCCGATCCTGTCGGTTTTCTCCAACATTCTATCTGTTATGACCAGTTAAGTTTTAAAAAACAAAACAAAAAAGACCAAAAAACCAAAAAGACAAAAAAAAGGAAAAGAAGAAAGAAAGAAAAGGAACTTGTACTGTTATAATAGTAGTGTCCGTCGTTAGATTCTGGTTAAAAGGCGGTAAAACATCGATTAAAGTCGAAATTAAGCTGGTTTCAAGAGGAACTAAATCACAAATTTCAATAAACAATGGTAGAAAAATCTACACCAATTACAGGGTATCTAGTTTTTTTTTTACCATTATTAGTCTGGGTTTTTCTTTTGGAAGTTGATTTGTTGAGTGTGCACGTAAATTAGTCGGAATCTCAACAAAAAAGAAAAAACATTTTCAGGTGACAAGTGTAAAAGCTCAAAATGGGTAAAAATGGGTGAAAATGAGTGTATAAAAGTGGTGAAACTATAAACGGTTCCATTTCCCAATCCATAAGAGCTCTCCTTTCCATATTATTTATGGTGAGAGGTATACTTTGTGGTTATTTTCAGTTCTTTTCAGTTATTTTCAGTAAAGTGGGAACAAAAGAAATGGGTTTATCAAGAGAGAAATTGAAGTTTTTAATTGAAGTTTTTGTTTTCCAAAAAGAATAACTTCTAGATAAAAAGAATTGAGGGTTGTGAAAATAAAGATTTAAGGATTACTATTTTAAGTTTAGGGTTTATTACCTTAAATATATTAGGGTGTTGATGATATATTTTAGAGGTTGACATTATAAAGGGGGTAATTTTTTTTTGTTAAAAAGAAAGAAAAATCATCTGCTTTTGAAGGAAACATCTGCTATTGTATTTCATTTTAAGATTTCATTTTTTTTATTTTTTTTTTCAGTTTTGTTGACATTCTGTTTTTAAAAAAAATATAACTTTAGAGTTTTTTGTCACCGGAATTCGCTCGATTATTTTGTTTCTTTACTTATTTGTTTACTTATTTATTTTGGAAGTTTTTTTTATCATTATTTTTCGGATGGGCAGAAAGGGGAAATGGACGGCCTCGATCGCTTGGGGCTATTCTGTAAAAATTTACCCTAATGTGAGAAAACTTAAAATACTTAAATTTAAAATGTAAACTTTTAACAAAAACCATAATATTAAATGCTGAACAATAAGATTATTTTGTTCTGTTTTAGAAAAATATATATATATATATATATATATATATATATATATATATATATATATATATATATATATATGAATTGGTCATATTGGGGTGGGTAAATTTCATGACAAAGGGATTTTAATAATCTTATAGAAGTGACTATAAATAATAATAAATGTGAAATTATTGGTTATTAGTTATTTTGGAAAAAATTCTTTACCTTTTTACAAAGCTAAATATCGGATTTTATATACTTTAGAGTTGCTTGGGAAGGTTTTGATTTTCCATATTTGGAACATTGTAGTGATTTTTTTTCTTTTTTGTTATTTTTCTGATTATTGGAAATTGGACTCGGAATTTCTTTCCATTATTGAGAAATTGAAGTGTTTTTTTTTTATTGAAGTGTCTTATTTTGTATTCAATAGTTTTATTTTTAGTGTTTTTACATTGAAGTGCTTTCTATTTTGTTATCTTTTGATCTGATTTTCCAATTTTTGGAATCGGTACTCCTTCCGATGATTGAAAATTTGGAGTAGTTTTTGTGTTTAAATATTTTTTCTTGTAATAAAGTACTTTTTTTTTCGTTTTTTGTTACTACTGTTTGATCAGATTATTCGGTTATTGGAATTGGAACTCCTTCCCATAATTTGAGAAATTGAATTACTTTCTGTATTGAAGTGTCTTTTTTTGTATTGAGGGTTTCTTCTTGTAATAAAGTATTTTTTCTTTTTTTTACTACTCTTTGATCAGATTGTTAAAATATTGGAATTGGAAAAAATCGAACGAACTTTCAAAGCATTCAACGGTGCCACGGGTTTGACCGCCTTTGACTTCGATACACGAGAAATATGGGTAAGTGAAAACAAATTATTTACTTTGTCTCTTTTTTTTCTTTATTTGAAAACAAAGATTTATTTTCTTTATGTGTTTTTCTATATAGGTATCTGCCACAAATGTTGGCGAGGTTGTAAGCATTTACACTTGTCACAATGAGGTTTTGAATCGTATGATTTTTAGTCGGTGTGAAATGGACATAATGTTTTAGTGCGTACTAAAACCAATCTCTTTATTTGCTTTATGTGAAGAGAGAGATTTGTGAAACCATTTAAGATTCACATTTTTAAAGTATACAAAGAGGTTTTTGTGGTGGACTTTTGTTATATCGTAAACTTTCGATAAAGGTTTTAATATGGCCATTTAAAATACTTTAACCATTCTTGACCAATATTCAATAAACAAAATCAGACATTTAATTTCATGTCCCTTTTTCCTTTTTTGTACTTCCGTCCTTATTTGCTTATTCTCACATCCCTCCTCCTTTTTCCGCACTTCCGTTGTTATTTGCTTATTTTCATGCCTCTTCTTTTCTTCCGTACTTGTCCTTATTTTGCTTATTTACATCCCTTCTTTTTCATATTTCTGTAGTTATTTGTTTATCTTCATATCCCTTCTATTTCGTAAATTTTTTGGTCCGAGCAACAACGGTACGGTACCATAATTTTCGAACTAACGAATCGTACTTTTTTTTTTTTTTTGCAGCCTATGGCACCTATAAATAAAACTTGTGATCTTCCTTTCGCGTTTTACATAAATAATGTTTATACCACAAACAATGGAGAAGTTGTAAGCGTCTACACTCGTCACGACGAGGTTTTGAATCGTACCATTTCTAAACATTGTGACATTGAGATAACAAATATTTTCGAATTACGAGTGATTCGTGGAAAACTAATGGAAGTTACAATAGGAAAAAACGGTCGTACAAAAGGACCGAATTTAAAACGAGAGTGTTGTCAAAAGATTAAATTCGAAGAAAAAAAAAATTATCATATTGGTACAATTTGGCTCGGAGATTGTGAATTTGGACTGTTTAGGACGACAGTCTAATATTGTAGTTTTTTTTTCTTTTTTTTGTAGTTTTGTGACTATGGTTTTTCTTTCGGTTTTAGTGTCCCGGAAAATTTAAAATCAAAATCTATTCAACTGATAGAATACGGAAAGGCTAGTTAGTGCACTATTGGTGTACCTTCTCTTCTTTTTTTATATAGTTGTCTTTTCTCGGTTTAGAGTCCCGGAAATTTTCTATGTGAATGTATAGATTTCGATAACTTTCTGCAATTTCTTGTATAGTTACGGAGAAGAATAAAAAGAAAAAAGAAAGAATGTTTGATTTGAAGTGTTAATATGTATACGATAATAATGTGCACTGAAATGACTGAAATTGTTTCTTTGAAATATACAAGTACTGATTTCTCAAAAAAAAAAAAGGTTAGATAGAGTTAAAAGTTAGAGATTATAAAAAGGACTCTAAATTGGACTCTGTCGTATTTCTTGCCATAGTCTAAGATAGTCATTTTTATGATGTTTTTGTAACACTTATCATACGATTGGTACCAAAAAACTGGAAACTTCGTAAATTTGATTGTTTTCATGAACACGATAGAAAAATGATGTTTTGTTGTTTTTAGTTTATAATATTGTCGAACAGCACCCTTTTTTTTTCAATAAACAAACGTAAAAGAGAATCAATGATTTCAGTTCACGTGACATTGGGTAATTCCCTTAACAATAATCATTCAGTTATTTATTCATTATTTACAAAATCCACAATGTCACCTTCTAAACCACAATTAGTCATTGTGTCAATAATATTTTGTCGATTGCTAAAACACTAACAGTAACCCTCTATTGGATCCTCCAAAACAAAAACAAATGAAGAATCTTTCGGATTCACCCTCGGAAAAATACAAAAAAAAGTAGTAAACCTCTACATCAAGCTACTACTAGACAAAATACTTTCTATTTTCCCTACTTCAGCTCTCAACACATTTTACTTTCTATTTCTACTTTTTACTTTTAACTTTTTAATTTTAACTTTTTACTTTTAAGTCTCTCTACTTTCACAATCTCCGATAACTATCGACCCGACAATCTTTTCGTCGATTTCTTCAAAAGATATTTTATCGCAACATTGTCGCCTCAAATTGGGACCACTAGATAAACCGTTTTTCGATATGGGAACTTCCATTGGACTTTTTCGAACCACTTTCAAAAAAGTCATACGAGTTACATCGATTTCACATGGTTTTCTATCGATATCATCATCATTATTTACGTTAAAACGTTCAAAAATACTTTGTACCGAACCGTCTTGAAGGCTCTCAACTTTAGAAATATACATTGCAAAGGGAATACCGCAAAGTTCTCCGGATTGGGGAATAGGCTGACAAGAAAAATGTCGACAGAAAAAAAAGGTGGTGTCAATTTAGTAATGATGGAATGTATGGTTTGCGGCGGTAGTGAGAGGAGGTTTTTGTTCGGAAAAATGTTGTGAATTTAGTAAATCCTACAACATATGGTTTGTGAGTTAGGAAGGAGTAAGTGACAGGAGGTTTATTTCCTTTGAAGAAATCAATGACAATATGGATGTAGATACAAAAGACAAGGATTTGAGAGCTCATAAGCTTGAAATCAATACTACTACTTACACAAAGGCAAAAGAAAAAGGGGAAGGGGAAGGTGGAAAAAGTAGGAATTGTTATTTTTATCACATTAAAATATTCCAATGTGGTTTACAATTCCACTTTCAGCAAAATGACAAAAATACTCATATGTTGCTAAAGCAACAAAACATTATTCATTTGTTCACACTTCATTTGCCAGAAGGTATATGTATGCAATTCCTTGTGATCTCAGACATTATTCTTAAAATATACATTATATATATTGTATTATGCTGTATATTAGTGTTGGGTATCGAAGATCGGTCGATATCACGATATATTTCAATCGCGATATATCGAAGTGACTCTAGGTCAATTTTTTTTTCCAAAAAGCTGAGTGTCGGGGGGGGGGAGATTTTCCTTTCTATATTCCGCACGTTATTCCGTAATGTATCTGTACGGACACCCATCTTGTACCAAATATATCGCGATATAATATGTTGGTTCCGGCCCGATATATTCAGGCCGCTGACCGATCAATAACTGATATATCGAGTGTCGTAAATATCGCGATATGATTTTACCCGATACCCAACATTACTGAAATTTTAACCCTTCAACCAAAAAGTGCTCGGAAATTTATCAAACGTCTCAAAGAATCCGACCGTTCTTCTACGGCTCGATGACTGTTTTCCTTAATGGTGTTCTCCCGTTGAAAGGCCGGCTGTACAAATACTCGTACTAATGTTTAATATATGAACGTTCCTTTTGACTCATATATGATATATCATACTGGTAGAGTATCGTGCGTAATACAAAAGTATAATACGATACACGACATTACAGTACAGTACACCGTCGATCGTATTTAGCGTGTATGTTTTTTTTCTCTTAAAACATCTCTTATCCGTACATACATGTCGGATTGTGGATCTGACGGTTGCGATTGAAAGGTATGATTCTCAGCTATCGATTGCCAGTCTCAAATTGAAAATCGGGCAAATGTGTACGGATAAAAGTTGTTTTTAGTAGCGAAAAGAACATACACGCTAAATACGATCGACGTTGTACTGTACAGTACAGTGGTGAGTGGCGATATACCGAAGCAGATACAAAGACTATGCAACAGAGGTCGCAAACGGTCAACCGAAACCGTGACCGACCGTTAGCCGACCGCCCGCGCCGGAAACCATGTAGAAAGTTGTAAATATAGGACTAAGAATGTCAAGAATGTACATGATTACGAATGTAGAGAGTGCAGATATGGAGACTAAAAGATGCTTCTTCTCAAAGAGAAAGAGCATCTGTTTAAATAGAAGTTTAGTTTCAATAATGTCAGTTTTCCTTCGCAGCTGAAAGTTATTTCTTCTATCTTCATTGAGTTTAAGCAGAAAAACTGTGTAATTTAAAAGTCAATTTGAGTAAGTAATAAATTGTAAAATTTTGTCCTTTAGTTCATCACAGACCAGCCTTATTTTGTTATCATGGACAGGACTATAGTAAAGAGGGCTATGGGAAAACTTAAATCCATTTGCCCTTTTCCAATCTTACACAATGCTACCTTTCTCTAGACAAAACAGACAAAGGAAAACCCTTCGCCCTTTACCTTTTTTCTACATCCATAAGTTACAATCCCTAACTTTTCCAAATAACTTATGCTAAAACTACAATGTTTCCTCAGGTATGTGAAAGGAGACGATGACACTTTCTTCAATCCACAAGGAATTGCTGCGATTTTATCAAAATATGATCATGAAAAGATGTTATATATTGGTAGTCAGTCAGAAAGCCATAGTCAAAATGCTTTTTTCTCGCATGATATGGCTTTTGGAGGAGGAGGTTTTGCTATAAGCACTCCCCTTGCAGCGGCTCTCAACGGAACTCTTAACGGATGCATGGAACGCCACGCGGACCTTTGGGGAAGCGACGGTAGAGTCCAGAGGTGTATTGCAGAATTGGGAGTAGGTTTTCTAAACGTATCTCCTGTTTCTGGTTCTGGTTCTGGTTCTATTTCTGTTTTTTGTTTTTGTATTTTTTTTGGTTTGTGTTTTTGGTTTTGTGTTGCATTCTGTTTCTGTTTCTTTTTTTGTGTATGTTTGTTTCTGTTTTTGTTTCTATTTCCGTTTCCGTTTCCGTTTCCGTTCCTTTTTTTGTATTATCAGTGGAGCAGGTGACTTGTAGTTTATTTTATGTATTTTGTATTGTGTCGTTAGTTCTTTCCTGCCCTTATGGATCTTTTTTTTTTTCTATCCGAACCAGTAGTTTACACTTAATGAAAAAAAAATTACACCAATGAATCAGTTTCTCTCCTGTTTAAGCCTCACTCAGTTGTTCCTTACAATTGACACTTCCTATCTTCTCATTTCTGAAACTTAAATCTGCCTCCGAAAAGGATTCATGAACAGAATTCAAGCAATAAAAGCTTCAAACTTCTTCTCCAAAAGTTTTTATTCACCCTTTACCCAGTTTTTCCTTACAATAGAGTATCTTTCTTCGTGTTTCTTTTTACTTTTCTCAAGTTTTCCCTCACAAACGAGTACCTTACCTCGTTTTCTTTATACCTTTCTCAAACTTTTCCTCACAAACTAGTATTTTACTTTCCTTTCTTAGGTACATATCACTCGAGAAAGAGGACTCCATCAAATGCGATATTTACGGGTTTTATTATCTTTCTCAAATGTTTCCTCATATACTAGTATTTTATTTTTCCTCATATAATATTATTTTACTTTTCCTCACATACTATTTTTTTACTTTTACTTTTTTAGGTACATATTACACGAGAGAGAGGATTTCATCAATGCGATATTCACGGCTCCATCGGAGGTCTTCTCGAATCTCATTTTCTGGAAGTATTCGCGTCCCTCCATCATGTCGCCCGTTTAAACGTATTTCTTCCCAAAACAAAAAACCGAATCGAGGCTCTCGACGTTCTTTCGAAAGCAATGAAACCCGATCCTGTCGGTTTTCTCCAACATTCTATCTGTTATGACCAGTTAAGTTTTAAAAAACAAAACAAAAAAGACCAAAAAACCAAAAAGACAAAAAAAAGGAAAAGAAGAAAGAAAGAAAAGGAACTTGTACTGTTATAATAGTAGTGTCCGTCGTTAGATTCTGGTTAAAAGGCGGTAAAACATCGATTAAAGTCGAAATTAAGCTGGTTTCAAGAGGAACTAAATCACAAATTTCAATAAACAATGGTAGAAAAATCTACACCAATTACAGGGTATCTAGTTTTTTTTTTTACCATTATTAGTCTGGGTTTTTCTTTTGGAAGTTGATTTGTTGAGTGTGCACGTAAATTAGTCGGAATCTCAACAAAAAAGAAAAAACATTTTCAGGTTATAAGTGTAAAAGCTCAAAAATGGGTAAAAATGGGTGAAAATGAGTGTATAAAAGTGGTGAAACTATAAACGGTTCCATTTCCCAATCCATAAGAGCTCTCCTTTCCATATTATTTATGGTGAGAGGTATACTTTGTGGTTATTTTCAGTTCTTTTCAGTTATTTTCAGTAAAGTGGGAACAAAAGAAATGGGTTTATCAAGAGAGAAATTGAAGTTTTTAATTGAAGTTTTTGTTTTCCAAAAAGAATAACTTCTAGATAAAAAGAATTGAGGGTTGTGAAAATAAAGATTTAAGGATTACTATTTTAAGTTTAGGGTTTATTACCTTAAATATATTAGGGTGTTGATGATATATTTTAGAGGTTGACATTATAAAGGGGGTAATTTTTTTTTGTTAAAAAGAAAGAAAAATCATCTGCTTTTGAAGGAAACATCTGCTATTGTATTTCATTTTAAGATTTCATTTTTTTTATTTTTTTTTTCAGTTTTGTTGACATTCTGTTTTTAAAAAAAATATAACTTTAGAGTTTTTTGTCACCGGAATTCGCTCGATTATTTTGTTTCTTTACTTATTTGTTTACTTATTTATTTTGGAAGTTTTTTTTATCATTATTTTTCGGATGGGCAGAAAGGGGAAATGGACGGCCTCGATCGCTTGGGGCTATTCTGTAAAAATTTACCCTAATGTGAGAAAACTTAAAATACTTAAATTTAAAATGTAAACTTTTAACAAAAACCATAATATTAAATGCTGAACAATAAGATTATTTTGTTCTGTTTTAGCAAAATATATATATATATATATATATATATATATATATATATATATATATATATATATATATATATGAATTGGTCATATTGGGGTGGGTAAATTTCATGACAAAGGGATTTTAATAATCTTATAGAAGTGACTATAAATAATAATAAATGTGAAATTATTGGTTATTAGTTATTTTGGAAAATTTTCTTTAGCTTTTTAAAAAGCTAAATATCGGATTTTATATACTTTAGAGTTGCTTGGGAAGGTTTTGATTTTCCATATTTGAAACATTGTAGTGATTTTTTTTTCTTTTTTGTTATTTTTCTGATTATTGGAAATTGGACTCGGAATTTCTTTCCATTATTGAGAAATTGAAGTGTTTTTTTTTTATTGAAGTGTCTTATTTTGTATTCAATAGTTTTATTTTTAGTGTTTTTACATTGAAGTGCTTTCTATTTTGTTATCTTTTGATCTGATTTTCCAATTTTTGGAATCGGTACTCCTTCCGATGATTGAAAATTTGGAGTAGTTTTTGTGTTTAAATATTTTTTCTTGTAATAAAGTACTTTTTTTTTCGTTTTTTGTTACTACTGTTTGATCAGATTATTCGGTTATTGGAATTGGAACTCCTTCCCATAATATGAGAAATTGAATTACTTTTTTGTATTGACGTGTCTTTTTTTGTATTGAAATATTTCTTGTAATAAAGTGTTTTTTCTTTTTTTTACTACTCTTTGATCAGATTGTTAAAATATTGGAATTGGAAAAAATTGAACAAACTTTCAAAGCATTCAACGGTGCCACGGGTTTGACCGCCTTTGACTTCGATACACGAGAAATATGGGTAAGTGAAAACAAATTATTTACTTTGTCTCTTTTTTTTCTTTATTTGAAAACAAAGATTTATTTTCTTTATGTGTTTTTCTATATAGGTATCTGCCACAAATGTTGGCGAGGTTGTAAGCATTTACACTTGTCACAATGAGGTTTTGAATCGTATGATTTTTAGTCGGTGTGAAATGGACATAATGTTTTAGTGCGTACTAAAACCAATCTCTTTATTTGCTTTATGTGAAGAGAGAGATTTGTGAAACCATTTAAGATTCACATTTTTAAAGTATACAAAGAGGTTTTTGTGGTGGACTTTTGTTATATCGTAAACTTTCGATAAAGGTTTTAATATGGCCATTTAAAATACTTTAACCATTCTTGACCAATATTCAATAAACAAAATCAGACATTTAATTTCATGTCCCTTTTTCCTTTTTTGTACTTCCGTCCTTATTTGCTTATTCTCACATCCCTCCTCCTTTTTCCGCACTTCCGTTGTTATTTGCTTATTTTCATGCCTCTTCTTTTCTTCCGTACTTGTCCTTATTTTGCTTATTTACATCCCTTCTTTTTCATATTTCTGTAGTTATTTGTTTATCTTCATATCCCTTCTATTTCGTAAATTTTTTGGTCCGAGCAACAACGGTACGGTACCATAATTTTCGAACTAACGAATCGTACTTTTTTTTTTTTTTTGCAGCCTATGGCACCTATAAATAAAACTTGTGATCTTCCTTTCGCGTTTTACATAAATAATGTTTATACCACAAACAATGGAGAAGTTGTAAGCGTCTACACTCGTCACGACGAGGTTTTGAATCGTACCATTTCTAAACATTGTGACATTGAGATAACAAATATTTTCGAATTACGAGTGATTCGTGGAAAACTAATGGAAGTTACAATAGGAAAAAACGGTCGTACAAAAGGACCGAATTTAAAACGAGAGTGTTGTCAAAAGATTAAATTCGAAGAAGAAAAAAAAGATTATCATATTGGTACAATTTGGCTCGGAGGTTGTGAATCTGGACTGTTTAGGACGAGAGTGTAATATTGTAGGTTTTTTTTTTTTTTTTTCTTAGTTTTGTGACTATGGTTTTTCTTTCGGTTTTAGTGTCCCGGAAAATTTAAAATCAAAATCTATTCAACTGATAGAATACGGAAAGGCTAGTTAGTGCACTATTGGTGTACCTTCTCTTCTTTTTTTATATAGTTGTCTTTTCTCGGTTTAGAGTCCCGGAAATTTTCTATGTGAATGTATAGATTTCGATAACTTTCTGCAATTTCTTGTATAGTTACGGAGAAGAATAAAAAGAAAAAAGAAAGAATGTTTGATTTGAAGTGTTAATATGTATACGATAATAATGTGCACTGAAATGACTGAAATTGTTTCTTTGAAATATACAAGTACTGATTTCTCAAAAAAAAAAAAGGTTAGATAGAGTTAAAAGTTAGAGATTATAAAAAGGACTCTAAATTGGACTCTGTCGTATTTCTTGCCATAGTCTAAGATAGTCATTTTTATGATGTTTTTGTAACACTTATCATACGATTGGTACCAAAAAACTGGAAACTTCGTAAATTTGATTGTTTTCATGAACACGATAGAAAAATGATGTTTTGTTGTTTTTAGTTTATAATATTGTCGAACAGCACCCTTTTTTTTTCAATAAACAAACGTAAAAGAGAATCAATGATTTCAGTTCACGTGACATTGGGTAATTCCCTTAACAATAATCATTCAGTTATTTATTCATTATTTACAAAATCCACAATGTCACCTTCTAAACCACAATTAGTAATTGTGTCAATAATATTTTGTCAATTGCTAAAACACTAACAGTAACCCTCTTTTGGATCCTCCAAAAAAAAAAAAACAAATGAAGAATCTTTCGGATTCACCCTTGGAAAAAAACAAAAAAAAGTAGTAAAACCTAGCTACTACTAGACAAAATACTTTCTATTTTCCCTACTTCAGCTCTCAACACATTTTACTTTCTACTTTTTACTTTTAACTTTTTAATTTTAACTTTTTACTTTTAAGTCTCTCTACTTTCACAATCTCCGATAACTATCGACCCGACAATCTTTTCGTCGATTTCTTCAAAAGATATTTTATCGCAACATTGTCGCCTCAAATTGGGACCACTAGATAAACCGTTTTTCGATATGGGAACTTCCATTGGACTTTTTCGAACCACTTTCAAAAAAGTCATACGAGTTACATCGATTTCACATGGTTTTCTGTCAATATCATCATCATTATTTACGTTAAAACGCTTAAAAATACTTCGAACCGAGCCATCTTGAAGGCTCTCAACTTTAGAAATATACATTATAAAAGGAATACCGCAAAGTTCTTCGGATTGGGGAATAGGCTGAGAAGAAAAATGTCGACAGAAAAAAAAGATGGTGTCAAATTAGTAACGAAGGAATATATGCTTTGCGGAGGTGGTGAGAGGAAGTTTTTGGTCGGAAAAATGTTGTGAATTTAGTAAATGTTGAAGCATATGGTTTGTGAGTTAGGAAGGAGTAAGTGACAGGAGGTTTATTTACTTTGAAGAAATTAATGAAAATATGGATGCATATCTAAACGACGAGATTTTGAGGGCTCATAAGCTTGAAATCAACACTACTACTTACACAAAGGCAAAAGGAAAAGGTGAAGGGGGAGGTGGAAAAAGTATAAATTGTTATTTTTATCACATTAGACTGTTCCAAATGTGGTTTACAATTCCACTTTTGACAAAAATACTCATATGTTGCTAAAGCAACAAAACATTATTCATTTATTCACACTTCATTTGCCAGAAGGTAATTAACAATTCCTTTGATCTCGAATGCGTATTATATATATGTATATATATATATGTATGTATATATATACATATATATATGCAGTATATTTATATATATATATATATCCACCCTTGCCTGCTTGCCTGCCTCCTGCTTGCCTGCCTCCACTCCTCCTGCTCTTGCTCTCTCTCCTCTCTCTCGTGTGTGTGTGTGTTATGTCTGTGTAATAATGTCGTATGATGGGAAGGAGAATGGGAAGTCTCAAGATCTGTAAAGCGCCTTATCTGCTTGAAAAAAATCTCTATCTATAATATTTAAGAAGATAAAAACACTACCAAAATTTCTTCCATGATGGTATCCAACGGCACAAAACAAACCGCATGTGGCTCAAGAAACTGTCTAAACTGACATCTCTAAAAGTGCATTTAAATCATAGTCTTTTAAGTGAAAAACATGAAACGAGTATATGTGGTCAATCCATACTAAACTCGTACTTTATGGGTTTAATGTGCATATAAGACGTGTTTACTGTACATTTTCGTGCACTAAAACAAGCATTTACAATACTAAAAAGTGAATGAAGTTGTCAGATTTTGTGGTTATCAACCAACCTTAGGATAGAATTTTGCAGAATATCCCCATGCAATTGAAACTGTCCAATTACTTCCTATCCTGTTCACATCCAAAATAAAATTTCCACATCAGGTTCTTAAAACTTGAAGACCATTGTTCCCAGAGAAACTTGAAGAGAAGGAATATACTTCAGTTATTAACGACTGGTTAATAAACTGAAATAGAGAGAGGCAACAATATCTATATCCTCAATAATGATAAATTAACTTCACGAACTGTCATCTCCCATATTGAAAAAACCAAAAAACTGTTCGCCGTTTTACGACTAAAACATGGATGAAAGATAGTATGGTCCACATTAACTCTTGTATTTACATGGAAACTTATAGACTTAAAAATTTATTTGAAATCACGGAGGTCGTCATTAACTCATATGTAGAGGTAAAATATTCGTGTCCCTTGAATAAGTATGATGCTAATAAATCGCTTTATGATTTTACTAAATGCCCATGAAATCCTTCATAAAAACTGTATAAAACATGACAAAAACTCAAAAAAAGGAAAATGAGAGAGAGAGGAGGGAGGGAGGGAGGGAGGGAGCGAGGGAGCGAGAGAGAGAGAGAGAGATGGGGAGAGGGAGAGGGAGAGAGAGAGAGGAGGAGATAGAGGGAGAGAGGGAGAGAGAGAACTTACGGGTCATAGCAAATCGTCTGTTGTGAAAAACCAACAGGATCGGGACGAATCGATTTGGACAGGTGTCGAATTGCGGCGATCCGGTCGACTACCGGAGGAACGAGAGGAAGCAACATTTCCACATGATGGAGAGAAGCGAATACTTCCAAAAAGTGAGACTCCATAAGACCAGAAACAGATCCATGTAAATCACATTGATGAAAACCTCTTTCTCGTGTTACATGAACCTGCGAGAAAGAAAAAGAGACAATTTATCCCACTCTCGGAAGTTTTTTTTTCCCCGGGAAGTCGGTGACATTATTTTATGAGTATTACTTGAGACGACTATTATCAGGCAAGTTTTCAGGTAAGATTAAGATTATATAAGTTCGTTTTTTAAAGTGTTTGACAGTGTGAAGGACATGACATTACCTGGAACACCGTTGCCTCTCAAAATATCCAGAAAATATTTTTCTCATAAATCTACTCTCATAAGTAGTGGTAGTTTTTGTAATTGTAAAACTATCACTACTACTTTCACAATTTAGCTTTCTACTGCAGTGTTTACACATTTAAACATAAAAATTATGTGCTGGTATTAAGATTAAAAGCCGCGTTTAAATTCTTGTACATAGAACTTCTAATTGGGTTCGACGAATTTGCATTTTCAGACATAGAAGTTCTAGTATACATTAAAACTAATGTCAAATTCGCATTTTTTGAAATCGCAGAAGTAGTTTACATTAAATTCAATGCCGAATTTGCATTTTCAGACATAAAACTTGTAGTTTACATTAAAATCAATGCCAAATTCACATTTTCAGGCATAAAACTTGTAGTTTACATTAAAATCAATGCCAAATTCACATTTTCAGACATAAAACGTGTTGTTTACATCAAAATTGATGCGGATTTATAATTTAAGACGTCCATATTTTGTTATGTGTTTACAATAGAAATTATACTGACCCCGAGTTCTCGTATGCAAGCTCCCACAAGGTAATCGCTGACCCAAATGTCGTCATATCGTTCCATGCACTCGTCCAGCGTTCCGTTGAGAGCAGCGGCTAACGGGAAACTGATGGCGTAGCCGCCGCCACCAAATGCAATTTCATGCGATACGATACTGTTTTGCCAGTGCGTTTCTGATTGGCTCCCAATATTCATCATTTCGGTATGGTCGTACTTATTTAATAAAGCTGCAATTCCGTGCGGACTGAAAAATGTATCGTCGTCTCCAAATACAAACCTGTAAATTTTATTTAAGGTTATAACTTAGTATAAAGAAAGACGACACTTGAAGAAAGACAACAATTTGCGAAATTTATGCTTGAATGGTCTAGAATAAAAGTCATCAGACACTCTAAATGTGATGACTTGATGGTTTTAAGTAAGTTTACAAAATTTTCTCAGACATAATTTGAAGTAGTCAACCGGTAAGATTTGGAATATATGTGGCAAAAACAATAGTGGCGAAAATTTTGGAATGCATTCTAAATTGAAGGAATGCTTTCAATTTATATAAATGCACAGAAGTACACAAACTGTTCCACGTGATGATAGATACCACAATTTTCTTTAAAGTACCAATTTATGAAAACATACATATATAGAAGCTGACCGGAAATCTATGTTAGGGCGAAACTTTGCTAATGCACAAACCTTCCTGCAGTTACTTCACCTACAGCTCCGTAAAGTTCTCAAAGCTCTATTATAAAAAGTTTACGTACAGTAGACAAAAAAAACAAAGACAAAAAAAAAATCAAAATTCAAAATTATCGGAGCGCAAAAAAGCCAAACACATACCAACGCACATTTGGTAAGTTCAGACGAAAAGCTTCGACGACCATGTGTGCCAATCGAGCGTGAGGAAAACGACTCTTATAACTTGAGACTTGAAACTTAGGATCCCTTTCTTGGATTTTTTCAGGAAGAGTGTCCATCCAAACATGTCCACGGACTTCCGAGACGTTCCACCAAGCTCTGCAAATACAGTCCTGCCCATCGCTGTTAGGCTTGAGGGTAAATATTTTTTTGGGTTTTTTGAGTTTTTTGGGTCACAGGGCTCTGCACATACAGTACACTGCCCATCGCTGTTAGGCTTAAGGGTTTTTTAGGGCTTTTCGGGTTGTTAAGGGCGTTTTAGGGTTTTTTTGGCTTTTGGGTTTTTAGGGCCCTGCAGATACATAGACCACTGCGCACCACAATCAGAGTCAATCCCTCCAATCCGAGTGAGTGCTTTTTTAACGCAAAAATCGTAAATTGGTGTTAATAACACTATATTAGTTAAGTGGCCTATGACGAGCCACGTGGCAAGAAGTTAGTGCAATTAATTATAGTGAAGTGTCGACGATAATAGTTCACTGACTCTAATAGCCATGGGCGGTCTAAATATTGTCTGATTACAAAATTTAAAAGCAAAATAAACCTCTTGGAAGCCAGGAACAAAAAATTGTTTTACGCATGTTCGGAAATAGATTAGACAATATATTAAAAAGTATATACTTTAATCTAGTTCATGTCTTTAGGTACTTTATACTGTAAAATATATTTACAGGATTTAGCGTTTAAAATATAATAAAACAGAGTATTTTATCAACAAACAGTAAAGGAGTCTGAATTTGAAAGGAATCCAGAAGTTAATTAAAAAAACCGAAAAAAATACCTGACAAAAGCAGCTCTACGAAGCCATGTTTTGGAGGAAGAGGCCACTCCAAATTGCAGATGACGGACCTCCGTCCTTTCATTGTTACGGTCTTTTTTGTCTTTTCCGGTTTGTTTTGATAACAGAATTCCATTTTCAGTAGCCGATACTTCTCTATTTTGACCAAATCTGGTTGGACGACAGTTACTATAGTCTATTTTATCTGCTGAAAGGGGAAAGCATTCGAGATCGTCCAATCTTCCCTTTGAAAAACTATTCAGTTTTTGTGCAGAAAGATTTAGGCTATCCTTTCTTTTAATCCCCTGGAAATCTTTTCTAGAGGTTGTTTTATTCAAAGGTTCTTTAATGTCCATTTTTTTGGTCCAGAAATAGGGAGCAGCTTTTACGTCAATACTCGGTGGAGACGATTCGAATAAAATATTCTCGTTTCCTTTCTCCTTTTCTTCTTTTACCTCTTTTTGTTCTTGTTTTTTATGGATCCATGGGCTTTGGAGAAGGATAAGTAGGAAAGCGAATGAAATTAAGGCATACAATAAAAGAGGAAACATGTTCATCAGATGCCGTCGAAATCGGCAGTCCATATTCAAGTTAGGGTTTGCAAAGAGAAGAACCATGGAATAACTTTTTGGTATTAAAATAAGATAATACCTTTTTAATAATATATTTTCCTTCTAGCCAGTTTTTCTTTTTTATCACAACTAGGTTTATCGAATAGTCATTCAAACTAAATAACTGAAAGGGAAGGAAAAAACCGTGTCTTCAACGGTCAACTTAGTCGGTTGCTATAAAATAAAACGAAACAAAACTTCACACGTCTTCTTTTTTTCCCCTTTTTTTTTTATTGTTCAAGGGTCGTGATTTGAGAAAAGCAAAGAGACTGGTTAAAGATCGCCGGTCTCTGCGAACCGAGATTAAGTCCCGATCCATGCATGCCGCATTATAAGCAAATTGCATACGTCGGATATATAATCGTCAACTTATGGGCTTACACGTGGCCGAACTAAGGGCGCCGCCCATAAACCACCTGTAAATGTTGGGAAACACGACAAATTGTGGTTATAGCCCATAGGTATATGACTATATGTAGACTGCAAGGTTGTCGCCCCCACATGTGGGCTACATGGAATGTTCGTTCCGGTTCGGTTCGAGTCGGCTCGGTTCCGGTGTGAACCAATCCGAACGTTCGGTTCGAAACAGGAATCGAGGTTTCCAAATTAAAATAAACCGTTGGATTCTACTGTAACGAAACGGTGTCAACCGTTCAACCGTCCAAATTCCATATGAACCCTAAAAATGCTAAAATCACCTAGCTACAAGTCCCAAAATGACGTGTCGTCAAATATAACGTACTATTTTTGCATATTCCGTACATCAGGAGGCTGTTCTAGTGTTCTTTATGTACTTCTTTGTTGATGTAACTGTCCGTACATATGTACATTGTTTCAAACCGGGTTTGGTGTGAAAAAAAGAACCAGCGGTTTATATAATTGACCAAACCGAGCCATGCCGGTTTAATGGTACTTTCGCATGTGCTAAAGTTACAGTTATTTTCTGTCGTTTTACTCCATAACTTAGAAAAATATGAGAAAATCCGCAGCCGTACCAAAAATATAAAATTTACTCCGTACAAGTTGCGTTACCTTACAACTTTAAATGTACTGCAATTTGTCGTCTAGCGCGATGCAATTTGTCATCTAGGCGCATTTCAACCCAATTTCGCGTCCTTCCAGCTCATCTTCAAACTTTATATAAAATCACCTCGCGAGGTGGTTTTAAATAAAGTTCCACGAGGTAAACGAATAGGCAGATGCCGTCGCACGTGCCAAAAGTTTTTTACAATTTTTGAGCGCGAAATACGAAAAAAAAAACCCACCGCACTTTTCCAGCCTGTGCGTGATTTTTTTCCGTGCGCTTTTTTTTCGTACAGGGGCCGTGGAGGGGGTTTCGACCAACGGACGCCATTTCGCAAAGGCAAAGTCCGTGAAAGCGCCTCTCTCTCTCTCTCTCTCTCCTTCTCCCACTAACGCGTCTATCTCGCAATTCTTGCAATGGAAAAAGGCAAGAAAGGTATCAAATGAAAGATCTATAAAAAATATTTCTTTTGGCTGTCTTTTAACTTATTTTGGTGGCAAGTAGAGTGAAAACGGACGAAAAAACAAAATCGGAAAACCATGGCGGAAATGTTTTGGAATTTGTGACGTCGACGCTATCATAAGTACGCGTGACGTCAAAATGTCACGAACCCTAAACATCTACAATGTCACAAGTAGCTAGACATCTACGACTGTCTCTATTTTGTGAACGTCATCAATTGTCGCGAGTTTTGTACGCATCTACAATCGTCACAAATTACACCCACGTTTACATCCGTCACAATCTAAAGTTACGATTTCATTTCTTTACATACGAATGCTCTAAAGTTGTACGGGGAATCTTCGCTAAAAAACAAAGTAACAAGACGAAGTTTCGGTTACATGCGAAAGTACCCTAAGACGTTACAGTATTGTAGACCAGACTGTACTGTACAGTACACCGCGGATTGCTATTAGTGTTAATGTTTTTTTTTGCCACTAAATACACCTTTTCTCCATACACGCCTGTCGGATTGTGGATCTAACGGTAGATATTGAAAGTTAAGATTCTCAGCTTCCGATTGGCGGTCTCAAACTGAAAATTGGACATATGTGTACAGAGAAAAAATGTTTTAAGCGGCGAAAAAAAATAACACTATCAGCGATACACGGTGTAGCGATCAACTTAAACGAGCTGGTGAAAAACCGGTTAAGTTATGTTTAAACGGTGCCCGCCCAATCCGGGCCAAGTGTTACACTACACTACATGTGACATGGATCCCAGTCAGCAAATTGATGTGTGAAATAAAGGAAGACTTTTCGTAGGCACTATTTTTGCTCCGCGCAAGCGCTTACGGAAGATAATACAAAGATGTACAATAGTGGTGCAAAATGGTACAAAATGGTCAAAAAGCGTTGACTACCGAACTTTAGAAAACCCTAAAAATACATTGATAGCCTGTTCCCACCAGAGCATTAATAATTTTTTGCCCATTCCGATGATTTACCCATAACTCATCAGAAAACGGGACTTGTAAACAACAAAATTTTGGCACGTAACTCCGATTGAAGGTGTCCTGTGACACGTCACACGCTTAGACGTCATTAAACATAGGCGCGATAACAAACCTGCAATTTTTCAAACGAAGGACGACGACGGTGGTTCAAAGTTGGACAGTTTATTCGCGCGAAAAACATTGAAATAGCCGTTCGGGTGTTGTTTTTGCTACGTCAACTTTTGGGGTTACCGTTTGCCTGTTTCAAAGAAAGACGCAACTTTTACCTGAATTCAATATCCTCAAATATTTGGAGGAAGTTCGTTTGTACGGTTTTTCGAGGACTTCCGAAAACAACAAAGTCGGTGCTACGAAAAGCCGTACATTATTTGAACGCTCGTGTGTAGCCAAAGTGATTTTTTTTCCAGTGGGAACAAGCTAATAAACAGCCTGAAATTCCTTAAAAAGGGATTTAAAATAGTGGCTAAAGACTAAATCACCTTTTTAAGAGCTTGTTGTGCATGAAACCTTATGAAAAATAGCTCTTTAACAAAATTAAAAAAAAATAAGGTGCCTCGTACTTTTAGCCTTTTTGTTTTCCAAAATCTCACAAAACGGCATACTGAAAAATCGCAGTTAATAGGCCTATGGCAGAGGTCGCAAAGTCAAAATTTTCGATACCCGATTCCGACATTTTTTTTTTCAAAATTTGAACACCCGAAACCCCTCCGCGTTATGTCACGCTCCTAAACTGTTACCCAGTGCGTTCACGAAAATAAAAGTTAACCGAAACTTGATTTCTCGCGACTACCCGTACCCGCCGATACCCGAATAAGTATATAATTAATGGTACATCTCCCATTACCTTCCACGACACCTAAAGTACAAAGTACAATAATATTGAATAGTATGGACAATATTGTACTGTAACGTACTGTAGTGGAACGTACCTACGGAACCTACATTTTTTTCGTTTTTTGCTTACCCGGTCAATACCCAAATTTGTTTTTATTTTTTTTTAATCACCCGGCCGAATTCGACTGCCTCCCCAAATTTGGCACCCGAATATGTTCCAGATCCGACGCACACATGCGGGTACCGGTAGGGTACGGATTCGGGTACCCGATTGCGACTTCGAGCGTATGGATATTGAATTATTCGACCAATACCGTAGTGCGAAAAATCGTTGACATTTCAACCGTTATGCAACACCACAATACAATTAAATACCCCTAAACATACGGTCGCGCGGAGAAAACGAGGTGTGGCCCCAATTGGCATGCTCGCGCGTGCTAAAAGTTTCAAAAAGTTGCAAGGTTCATTATAGTAATAAGGGTACATCCCCATGTATTAAAGTATCTATTTTTCTTTGTCTTTTTGCCCTAAAATTCAGCGAACTTTGACAAAAACTTTAGCCGTACGAGAAAATCATTTTTACCAAAGTAGAGTGAACGTCAATTCATACTTAAGATGTACGACGTGTTTGTCATCATGTGAACGCATTTTGACGTTTTCCCCTTTTCATCCCTCGGGCAAGAGAATCCAACCCAAAAGAAATCTTCATCCAAAATCACCTCGAGGGGGTGATTTTAGTTTAAGTTGTTGATATTTGAGTATTTTCTAGGTCCGTATTAGGATAGAAAAAGAGTTGAGGCGGTCTGCCTCTAACTCCCCTATCCAAGCCCCCACACTTGTTGTAGTCACTGAAGGCTGGATAGGGAGCTAGAGCCATGGCTGCCTAGGCTCTCTAGAGAAGACAGGGGGTGAATTAGGTAGACTTACCAAAAGATAGTTGTCGGACGCAGGAATTGATCCTGGTACCTGCGGTCCGTCAAGCGGCATTAGCCGTTAGCTCTAGCCATTAAGTCTAGGAATGATATTACGATATATAGGGTTTAATAAATATATAAATCTTTATATGTAGATAAATCCGTTTAACGGCTTATAGATACTTTGTACATAGATACAGTTTGATTCAGTACGAAGTACGGTATGTGGACAGAACGGATACCGCGCATTTGTTTCGATAGCAAAACAAATACCGCGCATTTGTTTCGATAGCGAAACGAATACCGCGCGACGAATTTCAGCGGCTAGGATTATAGCCGGTTTTGATCGAACTGCCGCGATAGGCGCCGCGATCACGGAAATGTACTTTTGGCGTTTTACGGTTTTTGCCACGTCAAATAAACACGTGGCGTAATAACATTGGATTACGGGAATTCCGGAGATTACAGGAACTAATCCTGATTTGACACGTGTCGACATTTTGGCCATGTCGTGTAATGGCCGTACAGAAAGTACACCGGCACCTGTACTTTTCTGTACGACACAGTAATTTGATTGGTGCCGTGCTTCAGTAGATAGAGTTTTAGAGAGGGAATAGGACTTAGAAAATTTTGGGTAGGC
>JBBHKE010003048.1:212035-264926 GCA_037447655.1 Zygnema cylindricum | reverse complement strand
GTTGGATTGTGGAATCTCCGGAGATTATGGCACCGAATCCGGATTTGACATGTGTCGACATTTTGGCCATGTCGTACAATGTCCGTACATAAAGTACACCGGCAGCTGTACTTTTGCGTACGGAACTCAATTCTGATTGGTTCCGTACATCAGTAGATAGAGTCTGTGAGAGAGATAGGACTTAGAAAAATTAGAAGATAGGACCCCCTCTCCCAGAGAGCTTCTGTACAAAAGGTCAACTTTGACCCTCCATAACTTACTGCTCAGGGGAGCAAATTCAGTGATTCTTTTTGCTACCGACTCAGGGGAGTCTTGCCTTTACAGGGATGGAGGTGATCAGGGTTTTTGTCTGCCAGGGTGAAAGTTATTTTTGCTGGAACACAAAGGGGTCAGGATTATCCTAGAGGCTTCTTGGAAGCTGTCTACTCTGAGGACTTATGGAGGTCTCAGAGTTTCTGTATCTATGCACTAAGTATCTATTATCCGTTAAACGAATTATTCTACGTGTATCAATTTAAATATTTATTAAACCCTACATATCGTAATATTTGTCCTAGACTTAACGGTTAGAGCTAACGGCTACGGCAACTTGATGGACGGCACGTACTAGGATCAATTCCTGGGTCTGTCAAGTACCTTTTTCTTAAAATCTACCTAATCCACCTGTCTTCTATGGTGAGCTTAGGCTGCCATGGCTCTAGCTCCCTATCAAGCCTTTAGTGACTACAACAAGTGTGGGGGCTTGGAGAAGGGAGTCAGGGACAGACTGCATTTGCTCATTTTCTATAAAGACCTAGAAAATACTCAAATATCAACACTCCCTTTTTTTTCTAGTCTACTTCCTTTCAACTCTTACAAACAAATAAACAAACACTCCTTCCCCTATTTTTTTTTTTTTTTCTTTTATAAAACTTAAGAAAAATACTCTCATATTTAAAACAATGCATTAGATGAACTGAAATAATAATTGCATCATGTAGAAATTAATGGTCCGTTTTTTAGTATTTTCTAGGTCTAAATAGATATATAGAATGAAGCCGAGGCAGTCTACCTCTAACTTCTCTCTCCAACTCTCAAACTTGTCGGAATCACTGAGAAATTGGAGAGGAAGCTAGAGCCATGGCTACCTAGGCTATCCGGAGGTTTACGGGAAATATATATTAGTTTATTTACCGTTAGGGGTTTATTTAGTAAAAGATAAATGTTCATACCAGGATTTGTGTAATTCTGTGACCTCCATTGGTACACAGAATGTCCAGCTTATGTGAAACCTCTTGGATAGTATATGCACTTTTGACTTTGACAATGAATAAGTCCCACCCTAGGACGCAAAATCTCTGACCAACTACATTTCTTTGTAGCTTAGACTCCCCTGAGTCCGTAGCAAAAAGAATCGCTGAATTTGCTCACCTGAGCATTAAGTTATGGCTGACCAAAGTTGGTCCATAAATACAGGTGCTCTCTGGGAGAGAGGTTGAAAAACCGAAAAATATTCTAAGTCCTAAGCTACCTCTCTAAACCTATCTCTAAGGTACTAGACCAATAATATTACTGTAAAGTACAAGAAGGTACAGGTACCGCTGTACTTCTTGTACGGCCATAGTACGGCATGGCCGGTCCCCTGACGCGTGTTAGTTCCGGAGCCGTGGTTGCTCCTCCCGTAATGTCCGCTGTCCAACCATATGTTGCCACGTGTGATCCGCCGACATCTGCTCCGCAAACCGCCAAATGTCTATTCCGGTATTCCGGCTCCACTGTGAGTCGTTCGATCTAAACATTTTAATTTCGTCCGTCGAAATTAAATGTTAATTCGTAATTTTCGTGCGGTCCCGATTTCGTGCGACGCGGTATGTTTCCATGCATAAATCGTTCCATAATTTGTTAAATGAAATGTCCGGCGCTATACGACTTCAAAATATTATCGCGCCATATACATTTATCGAATCTTCAGGGCTTGCTGGATAAGGCGTACGGCTGTTCCGTACGGTGATCATCCAGAGGTCACTGGTTCAATTCTCACAAGGTGCAGTAATATATTTTGCAAAGAAAAACTGCCCTGAATGATTTACCTGTCTCCTTTAGCTGCACCAGGCAGCCATGGCTTTATACAGGTCCTCAGTGACTATGACAAGTATGAGGGTTGGAGTAAGTCCATAAGAAAGACTACAAAATACCTCCATTTTCAACAGAAACAACATTCCAGAGAATTTTGCCGATACTCTTCGAGGGTCTTGGAGGTAATACTGACCGTCGGATGTTTATCCGCGAGGCGTTCGCTCCATTTTTCTCTGTAATTACCAAGGTACCTGTAAGAGGTGGGTTGGCAAATACAAAAAAAAAAAAATTCGTGACAAGCTGGACGAATAAGCTACGTGTCACAATAGAAAACCAACAAAAATTGACGAAATTTGCACATGGTATGTACTTTTCAAAACGCAACTGAAAATTAGAAAAGTAATCTCGAAACGGTCTTTCATCGCGCTAATTCTGGCAAGGCTCTTTCGTCACACTATTTTCGGCGAAGGATATTCGTCATGTTCGAAAACAAGAACCCTAAAAAATGAGGTGGCGTAAAAGATAGGCATTTGCAAAAAGGACAAAAGTTCTTTCGTATTATGATTTGGTATGCAGGTACATGGTGTTGATATTTGAGTATTTTCTAGGTCTGTATTAGGATAGAAAAAGAGCTAAGGCGGTCTGCCTCTAACTCCCCTCTCGAAGCCCCCACACTTGTTGTAGTCACTGAAGGCTGGATAGGGAGCCATGGCTGCCTAAGCTCTCTATAGAAGACAGGGAGTAAATTAGGTAGACTTACCAAAAGTAAGTTGACGGACCCATGAATTGATCCTGGTACCTGTCGTCCGTCAATTCACATTAGCCGTTAGCTCTAGCCGTTAAGTCTAGGACACATATTACGATATATAGGGTTTAATAAATATATTAATTGTTACGTGTAGATTAATTCGTTTAACGACGAATAGATACTTCGTACATAGATACAATTTGATTTAGTACGAAGTACGGTATGGGGACAGAAGAAATACCGCGCATTTGTTTCGATAGCGAAACAAATACCGCGCGTCGAATTTCAGCGGCTAGGATTATAGCCGGTTTTGATCGGACGGCCGCGATAGGCGCCGCGATCACGGAAAAGGCACTTTTGGCGTTTTACGGTCTTTGCCACGTCAGATGACACGTGGCGTGATAACATTGGATTACGGGAATTCCGGAGATTACAGGAACTAATCCTGATTTGACACGTGTCGACATTTTGGCCATGTCCTACAATGGCCGTATAGAAAGTACACCGGCACCTGTACTTTTCTGTTCAACACAGTAATTTGATTGGTGCCGTGCTTCACTAGATAGAGTATTAGAGAGGGTATAGGACTTAGAAAATTTTGGGTAGGTAGCTGCCTCTCCCAGAAAGCACCCTGTGTAAATGGCAAACTTTGGCCAACCATAACTATCAATTTACTTAACCATTTTCAGTGATTCTTTTTGCTGCGGACTCAAGGGAGTCCAAGCTACACATGGGTGAAGTCGGTCAGAGTTTTTGTCTGCCAGGGTGGTATTATTTCTAAGGGAAAGTCAAAGTGGGTGAATGTGTCCAAAAAATGTCATATTCCAACTTTGCATTCTGTGGTGGAACTGAGCACACAAAAAGTGTTATTTCACAGGGGTGAATCTATATTGGGGTTGTGACTGTCAAGGGGTCAGTCATTTAGGTTTATAAAAACTTGGAGTCGGCACTATCTAGATAAGCTTCTTTTGGATCTGCATACTCAGAGGGCCAATGGAGGTCTCAGAGTTTCAGGTTATGGGCCCACCATCTAGGGTGCCTATGTTCGATGGAACAGACTTCACTTATTTGGAGTTTACAATGGCGGGATTGCTTTTCGAGAAGCACTTATGGGGAACAGTTTCGAGACAAGTGAGATGCCCGCCACCTGGATTTGGAGGAGCTTACTATGGAGAATCATCTGAGGCTGTCTAGAATATCAACCGGAGTTCAGATGCAACGGAAGGTGAAGGGAAAAACCGTTCCGTGGATGGGGAAAAATGGGAGAAGGGAAAAGGAACACCGATGGTGAGGGGAGTTAAGCTCTCGACTATGGTTCCATTTGTAAGGTTTAAAGCTGAAGAAAATGAGAGAAAAATATGGGAATACAAAGATACTATAGCAAAGCATCTCATACTTAGAAACGTGTCTAAGTCCATAGCTATCACTCTTATAAACTTAATGAAGTCTTCAGAGATATGGGAAGCACTAAGTCAGATTTATAAGAGTAAGACTATTCAGAGGCAGCAATTAGTAAACCAAGAAATAGATGCATATGTTTATAAAGGCGGTAGCATGATAGAGTTTTGCAATGATATTGTTGCGCTATATGTTCAGCTTGCTAGTCCGGGATATGTAAAATCTGAGGAGAGGAAGATTAATATACTACTGATGAAACTCCCAGAAGAGTACGAAAACATCATTTGTCGTATGCAGGCAATGGATGGCTCCTCATGGACTTGGAGCTTTACCATGGGGATAATTCTTGTAAGGGAAAGCACTTTGGAGCTTCGTAGGGGAAGTGACGGGGTGAATGCATTTACAGGTGGTGATTGGCGGAAGCGTGATGAGAGGAACGGTGGTGACGAGCGGAAGCGTCATGAGAGGAAGAAAGACAAAAGTAAACCGTATCGAAACTTTGGTGGAAAAAGAGGGAGAGGAAAAGACACGGGGGCTTTGGAAAAAGGGGTTTGCTTCTTTTGTAGGGAACCGGGTCATTACATGGAGGAATGCCCTTGTTTGGAAAAACTTAGAAGTTGGAATGTGGATGAGGAGGACGAAGAGGAAGAGGAGAAAGAGGATGAAGAAAAATTGGAGCTTCTTCACATCGGTAGAATGGGGAAAAGAGAAAAGCACACAGAAATTGCTCGAAGGCAACAGTGTGCTTTTGGAGGTATAAGGGAAGTAAAGAGAGAGGAGGCACTTGAGGATGACGAGGAGTGTAAGGTGTATGACTTAGAAATGAGAAAGTCAGATCTAGGATCCATAAGTGAAAACGGGAACGATAAAATTAATGAGGAAAATTTTATAGGTATTTTGAAATTAGAAAACCGGTCGGAAAGGGAGACCTCAATGGATTCCGAGGAAAGGGGAGAAGTGAAACTAGAAGGGGTTTTTAAAGATAAGGAAGAAGAAGAATATTTAATGAAAGGTTTAGGGGAGGAGAAATGCTTATTTGTAATAAATTTAGAAAGAGAGAGTGGAAAAAAATCCATGGGAGAGAGTGAGGAAAGTTCAGTTTTTGCGGGTAATGGGTTTGACATCGCTAAAGGGAGTGATGTTATTTATAAAGGTGTGCCTGTAAAAGGGTTAGCATCTGGGTGTATGTTGCAGATTGGAGATGGGGCTGGCTGTTTGGATCGCAAGAGGGAAATCGGTTTGTGTGTGGATGAAAGAGTGATGAAGTGGATAAAATCTTTGCACGGATTCATGAAAAGTGGGATGTTAAATAAAATGTGTGATGCAATTATCATTTCAGTTCATTTAATGCATTGTGTTAAATACTTAAGTTTTATGAAAGGAAAAGGAAAAAGGAAAAAGAAAAGGAAAAAGGGGAGGGGGTGTTTGTTTACTTGTTTGTGGAAGTTGAAAGAAAAATAGACTAGAAAATAAGGGGAGTGTTGATATTTGAGTATTTTCTAGGTCTGTTTTAGGATAGAAAAAGAGCTAAGGCGGTCTGCCTCTAACTCCCCTCTCCAAGCCCCAACACTTGTTGTAGTCACTAAAGGCTGGAATAGAAGACAGGGAGTAAATTAGGTAGACTTACCAAAAGAAAGTTGACGGACCTAGGAATTGATCCTGGTTCCTGTCGTTCGTCAATTCACATTAGCCGTTAGCTCTAGCCGTTAAGTCTAGGACACATATTACGATATATAGGGTTTAATAAATATATTAATTGTTACGTGTAGATTAATTCGTTTAACGACGAATAGATACTTCGTACATAGATACAGTTTGATTTAGTACAAAGTACGGTATGGGTACAGAACGGATACCGCGCATTTGTTTCGATAGCGTAACAAATACCGCGCGTCGAATTTCAGCGGCTAGGATTATAGCCGGTTTTGATCGGACGGCCGCGATAGGCACCGCGATCACGGAAAAGGCACTTTTGGCGTTTTACGGTCTTTGCCACGTCAGATGACACCTGGCGTGATAACATTGGATTACGGGAATTCCGGAGATTACAGGAACTAATCCTGATTTGACACGTGTCGACATTTTGGCCATGTCGTACAATGGTCGTACAGAAAGTACACCGGCACCTGTACTTTTCTGTTCGAAACAGTAATTTGATTGGTGCCGTGCTTCAGTAGATAGAGTTTTAGAGAGGGAATAGGACTTAGAAAATTTTGGGTAGGTAGCTGCCTCTCCCAGAGAGCACCCTGTATAAATGGCAAACTTTGGCCAGCCATAACTATCAATTTACTAAACCATTTTCAGTGATTCTTTTTGCTGCGGACTCAAGGGAGTCCAGGCTACACAAAGGTGTAGTCGGTCATAGTTTTTGTCTGCCAGTGTGGTATTATTTCTAAGGGAAAGTCAAAGTGGGTGAATGTGTCCAAATCTCATATTCCAACTTTCCATTCTGTGGTGGAACTGAGCACACAGAAAGTGTTACTTCACAGGGATGAATCTATATTGGGGTTTTGACTGTCAAGGGGTCAGTCATTTGGGTTTATATCAACTTGGAGTCGGCACTATCTAGATAAGCTTCTTTTGGATCTGCATACTCAGAGGGCCAATGGTGGTCTCAGAGTTTCACATGGTACGCAAGTGAATATTTGAAGTGAAATTTGTCGGTGTGAATATTTTTAAAAGATTTTGAATATCTGGTTTAAACCCACGTGGTGCCACTCAATGTATAACACGTGGTCTACAGACTCTTCGTGATGGAATATCGACTCAATTAACCCGACCCGTAGAGTTGGTCGTACGATTATATAAACGACTGATGGAACTTGACCCTCATTGTACATTCTAATCATGCTTGAACTTAGATTGTTTAAATAGTCACACTGTCACATTTTTGGAACTAAAATATTTATTCTTAAAATAAAAGCATATTTTGGGGTCTGTCGTCAGATACCTCATCTCAAACGATTGTTTCGAGCATTCATGTTGTGTGCCCATTCAGAAGACAATAAGAATGATAAACGACAAACGACCAATCTTGTGAGAATTTGTAAATGCAAACAAAATTGGAGTACCGCCTCAGAAAACATTTTGACGGCAACAAATCGGGGACATAGTAATCAATAACATTGCTCTGACTTGGCAAAGCGACAAAAATGCAAAATCGGTTTGGGAAAAAATTCCTGCACAAGAAAGGCAAAAGAAATAACTAGTACATACGAAAGGTAAACACAAAGCCACTTGTAAACAACATTCCGGTTACTTGTTTTGCATAAACGAGGCACTAGACTTCAAAACAAAGAAGGGGGACGCGTGTTTTATGTATGAAATAAAGGTACGGCCCCATGTACTTATAACTTAGCGAACCTACTGTGTTTTATTAGCGCAGATCCGGCAAACCTGAATTTCAGGTGTCTCTATATATTTACTCGAAAGTGTTACTTAACCCTGTGACGATTGTGTAAGTCGACAATGCCCGTGACGGTTCTTAACGTGTACAATCCGTCTTGGCGCACCGTATTTTTTGGAACTTTTTGAGGCGTCGCAAGACCCATCGTAATTTTTGAAACGATTTGGCATGTCGCAAGTCATTGCATGACACCGTAGACGTACAACTTTGCAGCCGTGGCTATACGACATGTCTTTGCGTAAACCTCTCATGTGTGGCCGATACGAGTTGGCAAATTTTTCACCTTTACGTGAAATGACAGTGCACCATCGAGACCCCGTAAAAAAAAGCCGTACAAGGTGCATGCGGACAAAAACGAACAGCCCTGTACTTTTTTCAGGCGTCAAAATCTTTTTATAACTTTTCTCACGTGGGAATATGTTTTCCTATTTGTGTAAACGGTTATACTTTGCTTAAAACACATTTCCAATGTGGTTTATGATAAGCTTGAAGATGACGTGACAGTAGGTCGAAAAAACACAAGACGATAATTTTGGTACATCCTAAGTTAGAGAATGACGCAAGTTGTACTCTACAAATTTGCGATATCTTCATACGATTTCAACTCCGACGCCAAGTTTTAAAGGAAAACGACAAAAAAACCCCAAACTTAGCTACATGGGGCCGTAAACTAATTTTATAAAATTAAAAGGAAAATTATTGCATATGAAAAGCTACTTCATTAGTACCGAAAAGATTGGACGCTTGAAATGGCGGAAAGCATTGTTGAATAATGTAGTATGCATAATTCAAAATTCAATTAGAAAGTCAGTATCCATCACCTTAAGGCAATCTGACGTTGAAATGTGTAACTGGGCAAAACCCACAATTTTTGTGTTTTTAACGCCACTTCTCCCAGATTTTCAGAGCACATGTGATATATGAAAACATATAACATTTAAATACGACAATCTCCACAACATATCAGCAAGCTTAAAGCCCCAAAAGAAAGTTTATTGGAGGGCACATACATATTAGTGACCGATGTTAACAAGTTCCGCATTTTACTTTGTTGAACAAAAAACATAGGTGCTTATAAACTTTGCATAAGATACCAATGATGCAAGTTACAAGAAGATGAAAACTTGAAAACCTTCTTATTGCAAAAACTATGTTTGACCATATTCCCGTTGCCAGAATATTCAATCAAGTTACCAACACTAAGAACGATGTTCGGTGAGCATACCCAGAGATTTTCCTAATATAAACTAGAGCTTGTATTCCTCCACAAAAAATATAAATTACACAAAAAACTAAACCATATTGAATGAGAGGCTATGAAAGGCCGAAAAAACTAATATGACAAAATATCAAGATAGGCAAATACACCCCCCCTCGATTAAACCATGTTTAGTCACGAAGACCGGCACAATAAATGTGATGATGAAATAAGGGACAGGGAAGAGGTTTGGTGAAAAAATCGGCAAGTTGAGAGCCGGAGGCACAATGAGAGAAAGAAATGGTACCATCAAAAATCTTATCACACGCAAAATGAAATTGAATGTCAATATATTTTGTGCGTGTATGATGTATACGATTTTTCATAAGAGCCAATGCCCCTTGAGAGTCATAAAAAATGGAGGTGGGAGAAGATGGAGGAAAAGAGAGATCGAAAAGAAGGCGTCAAAACCAAATAGTCGATTTTATGGCAATAGTGTCAGCCTTATATTCCGCCTCAGTCGAGGAAAGAGCAACAGTGGTTTGTTTGCGGGATGACCAAGAGATGAGGCCACCACCTAAAGAAAAGCATACACCGGAAATGGAACGACGATCGTTGAGTTGATTTCCCCAATCCGCATCGCAAAATCCAATAATCAAAGTGTCCGGAGAAAAAAACGAGGAGGAATGCAAGGGAGGAGAAGTATGGGAAAAAGTGTGGTGAATATGTTTCGTTCCTTGGAGGTATCGAAGGACACACTTGGCGGCTTGGAGATGAGTTTGAGTGGCACAATGTGAGAATTGAGACAAAAAACAAACGGCGATAAATATACCCAGCTGTTTACCAAGCATAGCATACATGAATTTTCCTACAATCGACCGATAAAATGAGCTTACATCTCCTTGGGCATTGTCGTGCATGAGAGACAAGCAAGCAAACATGCATCACAACCAGCAAAGTCATGCTCACAAAAATATACAACAACTGAAATAAATATTAAAAGTCAATCAAATATATACACCATGAGAAGGAACAAAGGTGAAAATGACCCAAGAAAGAAGGGAAAGAATACTCCCCTAGAGTGAAGTGAACCCAATAAATATGCTAAGCCAGGAGGTAGCCACTAGGCCTATCACATTCCCTACAAGAGTTATCTCGTTACGACAGCAAAGCAAGAAATATTCCAACCGGAACAAGGGAAAATCCAAATCCGATCAAAAAAACACTCCTTTCAAGCCAACCGAAATACAAACAAGACACAAACACACAACCAAACCGTCAAGCTGCCCGAGGAAGGCGCAGCAAGGTCCAGATGTGCTCCCCCACGATCTCCAATTCCACACTTCCACCAAAAGACAAACTTTGGAGGGAAACCTTCCGACAATGGAATAAGAAGCTTGATGAGTTTCTTACCGGTCAGGGATATATTCGGATCAGCTCAGATCACTCAATCTATGTTTTCGAAGATGAGGAAGGTTTTATATTTATTGCAATTTATGTTGATGATTTGCTTGTTTTAAGTAAATCAATGGAAAAAAATAATAAACTGAAAACCGATCTTAAGGGGAGATTTGAAATGAAGGATATGGGGGAAGCAAAACATATTTTGGGAATTCAAGTAGAGAGAGACCGAAAAAGAAAAATTATAAGCCTGACTCAAAAGGAAGCAATAGGAAACATGCTTGAAAAATTTCAAATGGATAAAGCTAATAGTTGTACAACTCCAATGGAGTTGAAGAAGGGAAGTGAAGGGAGTGAGGAAGAAGGAGTCATATTCTTAGATGAGGAATTATCTCCTGAAGAACAGAAGTTCATGCAGACTATTCCTTACAGGTAAGTAGTGGGAAGTCTAATCTATTTTATGAATTGTACCCGACCGGATTTAGCTGCAGTTGTAGGAGTGCTGAGTAGAAGTCTAAATGCTCCCACTAAGAGGGATTGGGAGGCAGCTAAGAGAGTCCTTAGATACTTGATAGGAATTAGGGATCTATGGTTGCATTTGGGTGGGGAGAATACTGACATCACTACTTGGAGTGATGCTAGTTATGGTGATGCTCCGATGAGGAGATGCACTTCTGGATATGTATTATATGTGGGTGATGGGGCTTTCTGTTGGAGTAGCAAACAGCAAAAAGTTATTGCTCAGTCCACCATGGAGGCTGAGTATATGGCCTCTTGCTCTGCTGTAAAAGAATTTATGTGGGTCAAGTCTTTGCTTGGTGAGCTTGGTCACCTTAAGAGTGGTGTGCAGAAAATATTTTGTGATAATCAGGCACCAATTGCTATTTCTACCAATCCTAAACATCATTTTAAAGCCAAACACATGGACATCAGACTCAGCTTTGTTAGACAGAAAGTAGAAAACAAAATAATCAGTTTAGAGTACAGACCAGATAGTGAGATGGTAGCAGATATGATGACCAAACCTGTGCCTTCCCCTAAGCTAATTTTCTGCAGGGAGAAGTGTGGTCTGAAATTAAAGATTGACTAGAAAAAAAGGGGAGTGTAGAAATTAATGGTCTATTTTTTAGTATTTTCTAGGTCTAAAAAGAAATATAGAAAGAAGCCGAGGCAGTCTACCTCTAACTTCTCTCTCTAACTCTCAAACTTGTCGCAGTCACTGAGAAATTGGAGAGGGAGCTAGAACCATAGCTACCTAGGCTATCCAGAGGTTTACGGGAAATTTATATTAGTTAGGGGTTTATTTCATCTAAAATGTATGTGCCGGCCACAGGATTTGATCCCTGTACCTACCGGCCGGCAGACAGTGGATAGCCGGTAGCCTTAGCCGTTAAGTCTAAGAACTAGTGTTACATAGTATATAGTTTGATATTTATTTAAACATGTATACGTAGGATAAATCATTTAACTGTAATTGTTTACTTGATACATAGATCAGGTAATGTATAAGTACGGATTACGGTACGGACAAGAAATCAATACCACGCATTTATTTTTTAAGTGAAATGAATACCGCGCATGTATTTACTACGGCGACGATTAAATCCGAATTTAATCGGACGGCCGGAATTAGCGCCGAGATCGCGGAAGAAGATTTCGGCAGTTTGTGGCCATCGCCACATCGGATGACACGCGGCAAAATTACATTGGATCGTGGAATCTCCGGAGATTATGGCACCGAATCCGGATATGACATGTGTCGACATTTAGGCTATGTCGTACAATGTCCGTACACAAAGTACACCGGCAATTGTACTTTTGCGTACGGAACTGTAACCTGATTGGTTCCGTACATCAGTACATAGAGTCTGTGAGAGAGATAAGATTTAGAAAAATAAGTAGATAGGACCCTCTCTTCCAGAGAGCTTCTGTACAAAAGGTCAACTTTGACCCTGAATAACTTACTGCTCAGAGGAGCAAATTCAGAGATTCTTTTTGCTATCAACTCAAGGGAGTCTTCCTTTCACAGGGGTGCATTACTGCTCAGGGGAGCAAATTCAGAGATTCTTTTTGCTATCAACTCAAGGGAGTCTTCCTTTCACAGGGGTGCATGTGGTCAGAGTATTTGTCTGCCAAGGTGGTAGTTGTTTTTGCTGAAACACAAAAGGGTCATGATTATCCTAGAGGCTTCTTGGAAGCTATCCACTCTGAGGAATTATGGAGGCCTCAGAGTTTCAAGAAGGGAAGCCATGGGTGCTTCAGCCTAATAAGTAGGACTGAAGAGTGACTTATGTCACTCTTAACGAAAGGTTGAGTCTAACAGGACTCGAACCCCCGACAGGTAGAGCGAGGCGTAGCCGTCAGCTCTAACCGGTCTGTCGTAGAAGTTCGTTAAAGTATATTGGGTATAATTAATATTTAAACTATGTCACGATCTTCAAACCGATTAACAAAAATACAAATGAAAAGACATAGAACTTGTTATATAGAGTGCGAACATAATACCGCACGAAACAAATGAATCAGACATTTGTTTTGACGGTCAAGATTGAATGTCGACTTTTATCCAACGGCGAACATCATCGCCGAGATCTCGGAATGGTCACACTGGCGTTTTGTGACGAGGCATAACCTGGCAATACGTGGAGGGTTAACATTTGGTCGTGGGAATTACGAGGAACGTACGGACGAGTGAAAAGTAGACACCAATCCGCTTAATGGCCTTGTCTTACAGAGGTCGTACAGAAAGTACATCCGCGCTAGTACTTTCTTACACTGTACAGTGATATGATTGGTTCGTACAGTCAGTAGATAGGGGTTTTGAGAGGGAACTATGACTTAAAAAAATCTGGTAGATAGTCCTCTCTATCTTTAAGAGTTTGTATAAAATTGGCATCTTTGCCACCCCTTAACTTATCGCATGGTTGAGCGTTTTCAGAGATTCTTTTACCTACGGACTCAGGGGAGTCCACGCTGCACACGAAAGCAATCACACTGTCAACTTAATTGCTTGAGCAGCAGTGGTTGCCATTGGAAGTGGGTTAGTTAACATCTATCTAGAGGCTTCCTGAATTTTGTAGTCCAAAGGAGGACACAGAATTGCACGTTATGGGCCCACCCTCTAGGGTGCCCATCTTCAATGGATCAAGGTTTATCTATTGGGAAGCCAGAATGACAGGGGCTTTGTGTGAAAAACGATACAGGGGTATTGTTATTGGACAAATTGAACGTCCACCTCAGAGAACCCCACTTGGGTTTTGTGGAAAAAGGTTTTTCTATAGCAACATCTGCTGCAACAGAGGAGGCAGATGATGGGGACAGCAGTTTGTCCGAAAAGGGGAAAGAAAAGGAGACACCTCTTACTCCTATTGCTCCTATTCCCACGACACCCGGAGTGGCGATCGTGAAGACCGTGGAGACCGACACTCAAATGTGGGAAGACACCAACATGGCTGCTAAGAACTTCATTATGAGACACATCACTCAAGCTTTGGTAACTCCCCATCTTCACGTTTACGAGTCCGAGGAGCTGTGGATGAGGTTGATAGAGATCTATAGAGCTGGTACGATTCAAGACCTCCACTTGGCAGAGCAAAAGCTCGGAAATTATACTTACAAAAGGGGAAGGATGTTAGACTACTGTAATGATCTTTCTTGTTTCTATATAGAGATGGAGAGTGCCGGATGGACAAATACAATGAAAATGAAGGTTAACACTCTAACCTTGAAGTTACCTGACGTGTATGAGAATATAGTGTACAGAGTACAAGAAATGACTGATAGTTCATGGAAGTGGAATACAGTGGTTCGCATGATACTTGTGCAAGAGAACACGATTGAGATCAAGAGAGGAGGAAAGAGCGTTCAAGCTGGAGGCGTCGGAGAGGACAGGTGGTGACAGTACCCGAAAAAACCATACAAAGGAGAAAGACTCCAACTTGGAGGATCGAGGCCCCCAAAGGGCCTTTGTCATTTTTGCAAAAAGCCTGGACACTTTATCGCGGATTGTGTCAAACCGTCGGAGCTGAGGCTCCAAGAGAACCGTGGAGAGGGTTCTCCCGAGAGGGATGAAAAAGGCACTTGTGGTCACAAAAGTGACAGGAGAAACCGAAGACAAGTCCTTTGAGGAGGATAGGGAGCTTCTTTTTGATGAGAGTCTGGAGGAGAAGGAGATCCCTCGGAGACAGAAGCGTGCCCTTAGAGCAATTCGGGAAGCTCCACAGGCAGGATAGATCATCGCCTCATGTGCATTCATACATATGTGTCGTGACAAGGACCTTTGTACTAAGCTAAGGAAAATCCCTACTGTAGAAATAGAGTATGGGGATGGGAGAGTGGTTACTACAGATCTAGTGGGATCGGTAGATCTAAAAGTCTTAGTGGAGGGTAAGACTTCTATACTCACTTTCTCAAATGTGCTCTATATTCCTCAGCTGAGAGTAAACATCTTGTCTCTGCATCTGTTTTAGATGACAAAGAATTTGATACCTTCACTAGAAAGGGAGTCTTTACAACTAAGTATGGGGATGAGGTTTAGTTCACTGCAGATAAGGGTAGCCAAGGAATGTTTAAGCTTAACCTGAGTAATGAAAAGAATAATGCTTATTATGTTGGTGTCCCAAAGGTGATGATTGGGCATAAGCGGTTGGGACATGTGCATTTTGATAGGTTGAGGGAAATGAAGAAGCTTGGTGTAGTGGAAGACATTCAGTTCAGTGACAATGAAATGGTGGATGATTGTAGTGGTTGTGCCCAAGGAAAGGCTCACAGACTTCCTTTCCTAAAGCCGCCATATATAGTGGAGAAAAGGTACTTGATTTTAATCCACACAGATATCTGGGGACCAGCAAGGGTACCCTCAGTTGAAGCGAAAAGGTATATGTTGATAATTACCGATGACTGGTCGAGATATTTTAGAGTCTACTTCCTAAAAATGAAGCTTGAAACACCAACTTACTTCAAAGAATATAAAGCCTGGAGTGAGAAATTGCATGGAACCCCCATTAAAAAAATAAGGAGTGATAACGAGGAGAATATACCTCTAACCAGTTTGAGGAATACTTAAGAGATGAGGGAATTCAGCACCAGAAAACTATACCACATAATCCAGGGCAAAATGGAGTAGCTAAGCGGTTAAACCGAACACTAGGAGATAGTGTAAGTAGTAGGTTGGCTGACAAGAAAATAGGAAAGAGCTTTTGGGCAGAAGTCATGAACTGTGCCAACTATATTAAGAATAGAGTCCTTACCTCAGCTGTCAAAGGTATGACACCTTATGAGAGATGGGTTGGAAGGAAACCGGATATCTCTCACCTTAAAGTATTTGGTAGCCAAATTTACAGTCTAGATACGGATAAGAAAAACTGGAAACTTGATGCTAAGGGAAAACCCGGATATTTCGTAGGATTTGATGAGGATGTCAAATGATATAGAGTCTATGACTTAGCAAAGCAAGATATCATTCTGGTCAAACACCTAGTTTACATAGATGAAGGAAAGTCAATTGACCCCTTCAAATATACCAAAAAGATAAGAATCAGGTTTTAGTCTAAAAGTGAGGAGAACTATGATTTTCCTGAAAAGAACATGAGTGAGACAGTGATTGCATTTCAGGGGAGATCTAAGAAACAAGAGAGTTATCGGACACCTCACATATTCCTATGGACTTCGAGGAGATAGAAGTGGAGGAACCGGACTCGACTTCCATGGATAGGGGAGACGATAAGACGATAAGGAGAAACCCAAGACTTCCCTCTATTCCAGCCTCAAAGTTTGAGGGAGGAAGAAGGAGCAGCAATAGGATAGAGGAGAAACAAGTTGCTCGTAAGGTAACTAAGCTATCTCATCCTGATGAGCCTCGGTCAAACCTAGAGGCTGTGAACAGCCCAGAAAAAGACAGATGGATAAGAGCCATAAATGATGAGATGGCCTCCATCATGGAAGCAAATACTTGGGAGCTAGCAGATCGCCCTCCAGACAGAAAACCTATTGGCTGTAAATCTGTATTTAAACTAAAACTGAACCCATATAATACCATTGAAAGATATAAGGCTCGTTTGGTAGCAAAGGGATTCACCCAAAAAGAGGGGATTGACTATGAGGAGACATTTGCTCCAGTTGTTCGGTTCCCATCAGTAAGGATTCTCCTTAGTCTGGCAGCAGCGGAAGACATGGAAATTCATCAGATGGACATTAAGACCACCTTCCTCAATGGTGAGTTAGAGGAAGAAATCTTCATGCGGCAACCGAAAGGGTTTGTGGAGAATGGGGAAGAAAGCAAAGTCTGTAGGCTCATAAAGTCATTATGTGGACTTAAGCAGGCTCCGCGACAGTGGAATAAGAAACTAGATGAGTTTCTTACAGGTCTAGGATATATCAGGATCAATTCTGACCATTCTATCTATATGTTTGAAAATGAGGATGGTGTGATCTTTATTGCAATTTATGTGGATGATGTGTTGGTGTTAAGTAAATCCTTGGAAAAGATCAATAAGTTGAGGAAAGATCTTAGAAGCAGATTTGACATGAAAGATTTAGGGGAGGCAAGATATATTTTGGGAATTCAAATGGAAAGAGATAGGGGGAAGAGGATCATAAGACTCACTCAGAAAGAAGCAATAGAAAATATGCTTGAGAAATTTCAAATAGAGAAAGCTAACGGTTGTACCACTCCCATGGACTTGAAGAAAGTAAGTGATGGGAGTGTAGAAGGAGGAGTGATAATCTTAGATGATCAGATGAGTCCAGAGGAGAGAGAGTTTATGAAGTCTATTCCTTACAGACAGGTCGTAGGAAGTTTAATCTACTTTATGAACTGTACAAGGCCGGACATAGCGGCAGCAGTAAGAGTCCTCAGTAGGAGTCTTAACAATCCTAGAAAGAGAGATTGGGAGGCAGCCAAGAGAGTCATGAGATATCTGGTTGGAACCAGAGAATTATGGTTGCATTTGGGAGGGGAGCACATTGATATCACCACTTGGAGTGTGCCAGTTATGGGGATGCACCTATGTGAAGATGCACTTCTGGATATGTTTTGTATGTGGGGGAAGGTGCTTGCTGTTGGAGCAGTAAGCAACAAAAGGTGGTTACTCAATCTACTATAGAGGCTGAGTATATGGCGTCTTGTTCTGCTGTAATGAACTAATGTGGGTGAAGTCATTGTTGCAAGAACTGGGATATATGAAGGAGGGAGTACATGAAGTCTTTTGCGATAATCAAGCTGCAATTGCAATTGCAACCAATCCAAAACACCATTTCAAAGCAAAACATATGGACATAAGATTAAGCTTCGTGAGAGAAAAAGTTGAAAATAAAATTTTAAATCTTGTGTATAGACCTGATGAAGAAATGGTGGCTGACATGATGACCAAAGATGTGCCCTCTCCTAAATCAAAATATTGTCGCGAAAAATGCGGGTTGAAAGAAAAATTAAAATTAGACTAGAAAATAAGAGGAATGTTGAAATGAATAGTTTTTGGGTATTTTCTAGGTCTTAATATATTAGCGGAAAAATAAACATGCAGGCAGCTTGTCTTCATCTCTTCTCTCTTACCCCGATACTTGTTCTAGTCACTGAAAGAGAGAGAGAGTGATGGAGCCATGGCTGCCTCAGCTCCATAAACAGGGTTAGAGAGTGACCTTAAGTCACTATCTACAAAAAGGTTGAGTCCAGCAAGACTCGAACTCCCGACCGGTAGAGCGTGGCGTAGCCGTCCGCTCTAACCAGTCTGTTGTAGATGTTCGCTAGAGTATGTAGGGTGTGATTCATATTTAAAGTATGTTACGTCCCCTAAACCGATTAACGAAAATGTAAATGTAACATCATAGAACAGGTTAAATTCAGTGCGAACTGGATCCCGCACGAAACAAATGAATCTGACATTTGTTTCGACGGACGATATTAAATGCTGGTTCTTATCCAACGGCATACGTCTTCGCCGAGATCCTGAAAAGGTCACTTTGGCGTTTTGTGACGTGGCATAACCTGGAGCCACGTGGAGAGATGACATTCGGTCGTGGGAATTGCGAGGAACGTATGGACGACTGAAAAGCGGACACGCGTCCGCTTAATAGCCTTGTCGTACATAGGTCGTACAAAAGGTAGACCGACAGTAGTACTTTATGGTACGGTATAGTAATTTGATTGGTCCGTACTTTAGTAGATAGAAGTTATTAGAGGGAACCAGGACTTAGAAAATTTTGGTAGGTAGTCACCTCTTCCTTTGAGAGTTTGTACAAATTGGCATTTTTACTGCCTCATAACTTATCGCCTGGTTGGGGGTTTTCAGAGATTCTTTTTCCTACGGACTCAAAGGAGTCCAGGCTGCACAAGGGTGCGGTCAGATTGTCTACTTCTCTGCTTGGGTAGCAGTGGTTGCCATTGAAAGTGGGTTAGTTAATAACTATCTAGAGGCTTCCTGAATTATGTAGTCCAATGGAGGACACAGAATTGCAAAAGATAGATTTCCCAAACTTTGAGAGTTCCCATAAAACATAGGCGACACTTGTAAATAAACAATAACATAATCCTTTTTTTATACTTTTGTTATTTTGCCATTCCCTTTGTTATTGAGATTTTGTACGTCGAGGGTTATAAATGGTCGTAAAACATGACTTGTGTCGTCTCATGGGCCCCCACATCCTATTTTGACACCAAAATTGGCGTGATGAGGCCGTATAAAACTACTTTACGACAAGTTATTTTTTGTGAATACCAAAACCTGGGTATCAATCGAATTTGCAAAGTTTGCACAATACTCATTGTCGTCCTAAAATATTCATCTGGGAATATTCGCATCCCAAGAGAAAATGGAGCATCAGTGCTTCCATTGCAAAAACACAAACCTCATTATTATTATAAAGTATTAATTTGGGAACTTTTGCATCCCATGATTAAATGGAGCAGCTGTGCTTCCATTGCAAAAAAACAACAAAAATAACAATAATATGGTTTTTTTTTTACTTCTAGTTGTTTTGCGGATCAAAGTTATCCCGTCATTCACTCCAATATACCGAAAAATGAAGTACGGTTTCATAATTGTCAAAATAGTTTCTCAAAATATTCACCAACAATTTTAATGTACATTATGACCTATTTAATACAATACTATTAACGAGGGTTGGTGTTTAATCAAGTCATGTCCCCATAAAATTGTAGCTTAGCAATGGTACTTCATATTTTAGCAAAGACTCTGCGTAAATGGTTTTTAACTGTCTGAATGCATTAAAACGAAGCCGTTACTTACGTTTATGACTTTTGCATTCGTCGACAATGCTAATGAAAGTTGTCACCGTTTTCAAACAGTGTTGTCGCACAAGATTTTTTGTAGTTGTTTGTGATGTCTCATGTAGTTTCGTGATGTAGTGGACGTATAACATTATAACTTTATGTTGTCAATAATTGAAGAAATGCCTTGTATTTTGCCTCTTTGGTTTGGCCGCCAGTTTGGTAATTTCAACGCATATGGAATTTCCCCTCTCCCTCTTGTCCTTATGGCTTTCAAATTAAACAAAAATTTGGAAACTCAACGATTATGTTTTTTTTTCAATCATCATTCTTCGACTGAAATTGCTTTACTCGTAAATGTATAGGGAGATAAAACGAGAGAGGGAGTGGCACCCTCAACAATTTCTCACCTTTCACTAAAATGACGTTGGGATCCTGATAACCCACAAAAAAATCCTCACTAGACGCATGCAGACAAAACGAAGCAAATCGTGTAGTTTTCCTCGTCGTGTGAAATTTTATGAAAAAATTGAAAACTTTCGACTTTTACGTCTTTGTTTTATTGTTTATGGAGCGGTGATACTCTAACTTAAAACACAAGTCTGATGTGTTTTAAGGGAAAGTTTGAAGATGACGTTTCTTCACGTGGGCGTGGGTTGAAAAACACAAGGCGACAACATGTAATACATTGTAAATTTGTCAATCACACAAGTTGTGCTTTCAATATTTTCACTTTATTCGTACGGTTGTATGTTAAATCGTACAAAGGTAAGTTTGGGAGGAAAACAACAAAAAAAACTCTTAATTTGGCACATGTGGCCACGGCTTTAGATAAACTATTAAAGTAAATAGGGTCGTATTTCACAACGGGGCACCCCCAAGCCCGAGAGCAAATATTAAATTAAGTAATTATGTTTTTAAAAAGTTTTACAATATCTTTTCTTATTTATCATTCTCCTAACTTTCGGTGTAATAAAATAATAGGTTCACGCAATTTCTCGCTGCTATCATTACACTTTTGCAAGTCTTATCTTTGAGCCTAACTAGTTATTTAAAAATAGCGTGCCATGAGACACCAATGCTTCCCACGTAACCATAATGGCTCGGCTCCCTTATGGGAATTTTCGTTGGAAGTCGAGATGTGAGCACGATGAAACGGTAGGACGGTTCATGTAATGAACATGTTACAGATTTTGGCCATTCCGTGTGTCCGTAAGCAACAAAAAGAGAAATAACAGGCGAGGGACATAAAACTTTTGGGAATACTTTTTCGTTAATGTTGCTTTAAGCTTGTCCAAGGTTTCCATTATTCAATTCTCGAAGTTGACGTTAGGTCAAATAAAAATCAAAAGCCCCCCCCTCTCCCGTGGCGCGCCCATTAGTCCGAGAGGGGGGGGGAGGCGTACGATTTTCTTGTACCTTTTTCGTACGACTTTCTGTACGACTTTTCGTACCATGTTAAGGCCTCTGACCGATCGCTAATCGGTATATCGAATATCGAATTCTTGCGATATATTTTTACCCGATTCACAAAAATTATTGTTGTGTATCGGTAGCCTTCTAACGTTTGTAGTGTATATCTACGGTCCTGCACACCTTTCTGGATTTTTGTACTTTGACGTACAGGCTGGGTCGTGAAAATAATTTCCAAATCCCCCTCCCCCCACACCGTCGATTTGTCGGTGATAATCTTGTCGATATTAAACTCTATATTGACATCCTTACCAATCTATCAGTTATCGTATTTATCGCGATAGGAATCGTACCGATACACACCACTACTACACCGTGAATCGCTATTAGCGTTAACAAATATTTAGTGTTAAATAACAATTAGTGTGATTAACATCAATTGGGAATTTGGGGATTTTCAAGGAAATCAGTCACTCTAATTTGTTTTTAGGGTTTTTTTAATCAATCTATTTAAGAATTTGGATAGAAATTTAGGGGCTCCGATTTAGCGTGATTAACGCTAATAGCGATTCGCAGTGTACTTTGGCGCCGAAAATGTTCTAAAAAAATTCGAGGGCAATTTTAGTGAATCTTAAACTTTACTTTTCCCTTAGGGTACGTCCCCATGTATTAAAGTAACTAGTTTTCTCTGTCTTTTTGCCCTAAAATTTAGGGAACTTTGACAAAAACTTTAGCCGTACGAGAAAATCATTTTTACCAAAGTAAAGTAAACGTCAAATCATACTTTGGATGTACGGCGTGTTTGTCTCATGTGAACGGATTTTGGCGTTTTCCCCTTTTTGACCCCCGGGCAAGAGAATCCAGCCCCAAAAAAAACTTCATCCAAAATCAATGGAGGGGGTGATTTTAGTTTTAGTACCGCCCAAACAGCGAATGAAAAATGACCCACGCACGCGTCACAAAATTCAAGGACGAAGGAGCGTCCTCGCTATTTTTCTCCTTGCCCATCACGCGCATGTACGGAAAAAAATCTGCAGGGATCTCGGACCTCCACTTTCATTCATGGGGTCCTTTGCAAAATTTTGTGTCGTCGTCGCCTCTTCCCTCTCCCTCTCACAACATCGCTTGTATATCACACTTTTTAGAATGAGAGACGACAATATTGGTATAAAATGAAAGATATTTTAAAAATATTTTTTTGACAATTTTTAGGTTTTTTTTTTTAATGGCAAGTCGAGCGAGAAAAGTAGGAAAAACGAAATCGGAAAACCATGGCAGAAAGTTATTGAATCAGTAACGTCGACGTTGTCACAAGTGAGCGTGACGTCACAATATCACCAAACCCTAAACATCTTCGATTTCACAAAAATCTAGACGTCTACTACTGTCGCTGTTTTTGTTGGCGTCACCAATCGTCGGAAGTTTCGTAGTCGCCTTCGATCGTCACAAGTTGTACCTACGTCTACAACCGTCACATTCTAAAGTTCCGATTTCATTTTCGCACATAGGGACGCTCTTCAGTTCAAAGTAGTATGGAGTGGTGTTGGGTATCGAGGACCCTTTGCCGATATTCGATATATATCGAATTTCAGGTACCCGATAATCGATATATCGAAAACCAACTTATCGCGATATATCGGCGATATATCGCCAATATATCGAGCCATAAAAAAAATATAAATTTTCTCTCCTAGGGGGGGGGGGGGGGGGAATATCCGTACGATTTTCCGTACTATGACTGTACGGACATCCATTTTTTTGCGATATATATCGCAATAGTTTATGTTGGTCCCGGTGCGATATATCGAGGAATCTGCTCGATCGATATTCGATATATCGAATATCGCAATTATCGCGATATGAATTTACCCGATACCCAACACTAGTATGGAGAACACAGTCCAAAATACTTTATCAAAGTACCGATTACATGGGGACGTACCCTTACATTTCGAAAACATTTTTGGCCCGCTGGATTTTCCCGCGGCTTTCACAATCATTGAGAATTTTTTGGTTTGTGGGAGGTACGACAATTTGAAAGAATTTGACATATCATAAAAGACAAAGTAACATAAACTACAAGTACATTAACTCGCTGGCAATACATTTCATCTGGCTCGGTTCAGGTTCGGTTTTGAGTCAAATCGAACGGCTCGTGTTGCTGAAATGAACAGATCGATAAAGTTAAGCCGCCTCAAGAAAACACCCTCCCTTTCTATCCCCGCCCGGTTCACCCTGTTGAGTTAACCCTCCCCCGGTTTGGAATCACCTCCTGCGGAGGATACTGTACCCCCACTCTCCGAATCTAGGAGGGGTGTTCACACGTGCAAGAACATAAGTTTCGACCGAATTATAATATGTGTTTAAGGTTAGGTTAGGAATGTAATGAACATTTCGTACGGAAAAGTAAGGAACAATGCATACGAAAAGAAATTAGTGCGATTTTCGTTCGAAATTCTATTGTTAATCGCTTTCATGATCGATTGATTTCATTGATTTGTTGCGCTGTTGTTCAAACGTGCGATTTTTTCCTTTTTCCGATTGAAACGTATAATTCGTGATTGTTGAAAAAATCGCAATGTACTTTCTGTCCGGTAAACTGAACGGCAAATTTACGGGAAATGTACGGTATTTTACGATAACTGTGCGTTCTGTACGGTAAATGTATGGACTTCGATGAAAAGATACATTGCACTTCGTAGTACTTTATGTCCGGTAAACTGAACAGTAATTTTACGGAATTGTACCGAAAATGTACGGACTATTACGAAAAGATACGGAAATGAATGGAAATGTACAAACTGTGGTACTTGTAAAATTCATTTTTGTTTGCATGTATAGAATAGTACGGACGAATATTCATTAACGATTTTTACGATTTTTTCAAAACGTTCAATGTGTTCGTTACGTATAATTCGCCCCGATTGAATCATTCGCACTAAACAGTGTGAACAATTATGATTTGTTGGTGTTAATCACAACTACAATGCATAATACTATTTAGTGCGCGATTTATTGTTATTAACCCATAGTTGTTCACGACGTTTAGTGCGAACGATTTATTCGCGACGAATTATACGTAACAAGCGCATCGAACCTTTTGAAAAAATCGTAAAAATTGTTAATGAATTTCCGTCCGTACTATTCCATACATGTAAACAAAAAAAAAAATCACATATACCGCAGTTCGTACAATTTTCGTACATTTTCCGTATCTTTTTCGTAATCGTCCGTACATTTTTAGTACAATTCCATACATTTCCGTAAATTTATTGGTCAGTTTACCGGACAGAAAGTACTACGAAGTGCAACGTATCTTTTGATCAAATTTCGTACATTTACCGTAAAAAACCGTACAGCTATCGTAAAATACCGTACAGTTTTCGTAAATCAGCCGTTCAGTTTACCGGACAGAAAGTACATCGCGATTTTTTGAGATTTTTTCAAAAGTCACGAATTATACGTTTTAATCGCAAAAAAGGAAAAAATCGCTTGATTTGAACAACAAGGTATTAACCATAACAACGATGGACAAAGTGTAGCGTTACTGCAGAATGGTTTTACTAGTAATACTGAGCATAGTTCGAAAGTAAGCGTTTTTATGGTAGGCCTTTGGTAGGCGCACAAAACTTGGCACAAAACTCGAGCAGTGTAGGCATAGTGTATGTGTGTGCGTTGTGCACACTCTTGTAAGAACGTACGAATATGACGTATCATCATAGTACAGCGCACACCGCCGGACGAATTTTTTTAGCGAACTGACACGGCGTAGGATGACATTCCGCGGGAAAAAAAACCCGGAAGAAAAAAAACACGGACGTAAGTCCTATCGTAAGTTGTGTTATGGGCTTTTCATGCAATCTTCTTAGATCGCTACTTTGATCAGCGACCGTCCGATCGTCCAAATCTGACGGTGTAAATAAAAAATACCTCAAAACTCACGGAAAAATAAAAATTTGTCCGAATGTTTTTCAAAATTTAGGCATGACGTTTAATTCTCTATCGATCGATGTGCAACTCAACCCTGTTACCATTTTTTTTCATTTTGCGACCAGTACAATATGGGTCTTAAGGCCATATTGTATGTTTTGCGTACAATAGGCATATTGTATGGGCCTACTTTCACCTACTTTTGAACTATGATACAGAGTAATGGGATAATCCTTGCCATTTTCTGTTTGGGGTTGACGATTAGTTCCTGTTTTTTAGCGTCACCAAAAAACGTTTTATCTCGACCTGCTCCGCTATACTATTTTATCTTGGATTCTAGTGCAGCCCTTGGCGCTACACCAAAGATCAAAGAAAATTGAAAATGACCGTGGGCGGTCTGCTTTGCGGCATACAATAATGCCACGTGTCGGCAGCAAAAGTGTCCCTTGAAAACGCATACTTATCTCCCAGAGAGACGCGTCACCACTTTTGCAGGAAAGGAAAATTGCGCAACAAAGACAAAATTCGCGTAAAATATGCCGCCTTGCAGTTCGTCACGTCGCGCGGGCCTGCACGCAATTTTCGTGGATCCAAACTACATGGAAGGACAAATAAATCCAGAAATAATACTAGGATCGACTCAAAAAGTCAAAATCGCTGAAAGGACCCCTTAACGGGCGGCAGAGAGTGACAACGGTTATTTTTGCGTCATTCTTGGCTAGTAGACTTAGCCGTACGCGTATCGTACAAAGGACCAGCGGCCATTTACTCCAGATACAGACAAACAATTCGCTGTATTTACCGCATATCTCATGACCCTCATCTGTCGCTTGTCCTACCTTCCGCGCTACAGTACAGTACCATGCTGTACATTTGGACAATCCTAACATCATTGTTTACCAGTTTTGGCTGGGCCGTATCAAATCAATCAGATCCTGGAATCGCGCGAACCAATTTGAAACGGTTCAAACCAATCAGCAATTCGCCAAATGACACTTGGCGAAATACCAGTTTCGCTCAGTCTGAAATGGTTTTGTCCTAACCGGGCCGAAATTTACCGCCAAGTCGCAGAGATGACGGTAGTAAATGTGTCAGTATTGGACGTATTATCGCGCTTAGCTTTTTGGCCGGCCGTCACTAGAGACTGAATTCAGCCGAGTCCGCAATTTTCGGAAGCAGCCTGTCTGACGTGTCTTTCTCAAACACCATTGGCTAATAGTCTGACTAGTATGCGCTGGCAAATGAATCGACTTAACGGTTTTTTTCGGAACTGAACAGTGACGTGACGTGACAACGCTCCAAATGATAAACCAGCGGTATTTTATTGCGGTTTGCGAACAGATTGGGAGCATGTTCCCCTGTCGTGTACGGCCGTTCCTGCATCGGGAGTTGACTATTGTACGGAGACGTCTACTTAATTCTATTGCCAATTTGCCGCAAAGTAAACTACACGTGAATCGCTAATAGTGCTGACAAATTGTTAATGCAAGGAACAAAATCTAGTTATCGATTCTATTTTGGGCTCAATGATTGAACCCTACCAAAACATTAACGCTAATTAGTAATTACCACACATCGCGTTAATGTATGTACACATTCCCATAGTGTAGCCGTTGTAGTCCTTGTTCACATCCCAACGGTCTTTATGACTACGAATCAAATCTGCGTGCGCTTTCCCGTGTTAATGCCACTCACTTTCGCGTTTCGACGCCTTTCCCTCACAAATTTTATAGTGTTGTGTATCGGTAAGAAAATTATCGCGATAACACCGATACCGATAGTTATCGGTTATCGAACGGTCAGTGGTCCCGATATATTTGTACTTTCTGTCCGGAGTGCTTTCTGTCCGGTAAACTGAACGGTAAATTTACGATAAATGTACGGCTTTTTAGGGGAAATGTACGTAATTTGACGAAAAAATACGTTGCACTTTGTAGTACTTTTTGGGCGGTTAACTGAACATAATTTTACGGGAACGTACGAAATTGTACCGATAAACTGATTATCATGGAACGTTAAAAAGACGGCGGACACAAAGTACAACGGATGCAAAATAACATTATGCGCGCCGCCGGAATCGAACGGACGACATTCAATGAGAAAATACGAGCGGACGGTCAGCGTGAGCGCCGGCATCTCGGAATGGCTTTTTTGGCGGCTTTTGCCAAAAAAGCCGACGGGTTGACACGTGGCAGGTTTCCAGTGGATCCCAAAAATTAAAGGGACAAAACCACGGCGTCGGATGTGAAAGGTACATCGTTTTAACTGGAGCCGTACTAAAGTCGTACACATCTTATGCCGGCTACTGTACTTTCGGCTTGTACAAATGATCTGATTGGTAGGTACCTCTGGGGTTGTGAGTAGGGCGCGTCGGGGGAATAAGACGTACAGTTGAGTGTACATGCCGTACAGTTATCTGTACGCGTCGTACAGTTATCGCCGATAGTTATCATTATCGTCATTATCGCCGATAAGTAGCCGATATTATTGGCTACTTATCGGCGATAAGACCGACAGCGATATATCGTACCAATATATCGATTATCGGGTCCCCGAAAAAAGACCCATATCGGTTATCGGCAAATCCTTACCGATACACAACACTAATTTTTTATGTAATTTAGTACGTCATACTGAGCAGTCTATAACCGGAATGATACATACTGTACATTACTATATAAATAGTTAAATATCTCTTGAATTAACGGAAACGACACTACTAACAGTGTAACTACACTAGAATGAACAAATAAATAGTATTAGGAATCATATGCAAGGTTCAAAATACAAGGTCCTCGGTGTAATGTTATTAACACTAATAGCGATTCAAGGTCTGTTGTAGCTCTCGCATTTGTGCTTTATTTAGGTACTACATTACAACGTAGTCTTTTATTTACATGTTGAAATTCGTCGAAGATTTTTCTAGAGTACAATGTGAATGTATATTTGTACAAGCGTACAGCTCTACAAAGGAAAATGTTTAAACAACTTATAAACTAGGAGGCTCGTAGGACAGAAAGGAAAAGTGAGCCAAGCGTGATATCCTCCGACAAAGGTTTCCTAATGGATTTTGGTGATTTTGCATTGACCTTGTTTGTAGTCACATTGTTGCTTCGGAGTACATCGGATCATAGGCCGCCATTCATAACGCTTATTCTTGTTAGCTAAGCGTAGCGACTTTCACGTCGAGGAGGGCTTGTTCTCATTCCAACAAACGTTATTTTCCACTCGGGCGCTTTTACCATTTGAGGCTCAAGCTGAAGTCCCCGTGTTCTCTTCCCTCATCACCAGAATTCAATCACGCGTGCAGCAACACATCGACGATAAGGTAGCCGTTGTCGAATTCAAGTGCCTACTAGGGGCGGTCCTTGTGGTAAAAGCGTGGGGTCGACTCTATCCATGTTCAAGGCCCGGGTTGGAGATTCGCTTGTTGCTACACCAATTTTCACTTCACTCCGTTTATCTTCTCCTCGATTTTTTCTTCCGCTTCACTTATGACTTGGCTTGCCGCATCCTTCCCTTGTAGGCAAGCCACGTTGCATTGGTGGTCAATCTATAGACGAGCAAGAGGTCCATTTCGTTGCTCCCACAGTATGGAGGGGTCAACAACACACAATATGGTATGGAATGGAATTGTGGTCGTGGGTTGTGAAGTAGAATACGTAGTCAAGCGCGACGTGTCGCATATACTCTTGCCACGTTCTCTATTTTCATAGTAAGAATGATTTAAAAATAACAAAACATGTACCATCATGAACTTGTATGATAACGTACGGATTCGTTAACATTATTAACTTTCTCGTTCTTGAAGTTTACGCGAAGGCATAGAAGTCCAAATGTTTGATATAGCGGACGACCCTTCGTTTAAGCAAAAAGTTAGACATTCGAGCAAGTTAGTCCAAGGTAAAACGAGACGCCACTTCTTGGTTAGGGAGTGGCGAAAAATATTATGATACGTAGAAGGCGTCCATAATATATTGTAGTTTGTAGTCCCCCAAAAATTTGACGTCCTCACATTGTAGGATACGGGGAAGGAATAAAAAACAAAACACACACACACACACACAATAATAAATATAATAATAATAAAAAAAACTATGTAAAAGAAAAAGCTCTTGCCCTTCTTTCAAATAAAAAAATTGACCACATGTACTCGTTATGTTTGCTTGAATTAACATTGAGTAAAAACAGTTAAACCGAAAAGCTTAGTATTTACATGATGTTCCTTTGATACCAAATTTAACCACCACAATCACAAACAACGACGCAGTTTGTGTTGAGCTACGCACGCAGCGTTGTAAATGCCGGAAATGTCACATGTAGTGCGTTTGTGCGTCAAGTGTTTTCGTTGCAATAAACGATTTTAGAAGACCTTTGTTTGAGACTTTTTTCCTTTCATTTTTTCCATGTATTTTGCATGTTAAAATAGAGTGGGAAATGGTCAAATTTAAAAACTTATATCCTATTTTACTCTTAAACCTTCTCTCCCTCCATCGTTGCTTGTATAGTTTCCAATGGAATATCTCCATGTCGTATGCCTCTCTTTCAAAGGACCTCGATCTCTCTAAAGTATTTTCGGTCATTATTTTCAATAGAACATCCGATAGAGTTCCCTCAATATCCATGACTCAAATTTAGTTTGATTACGAGGGTTCTCCATTGGGAGCCTAAATTTTAGTAATTGGCTAAAACTTTAATAATTTGTCCTTTCCGGCCGTTGTGAAAGACTTGAAACACGGTTATCTCCAGCCAATCACTTTAATGCCACCGACTCTCTAGCTTTTGAATTTTGTCCCTAGCTCCCAGTCGTTCGATGGGATCTTTCACTATTCGCATATGAAATATGTCCTAATAGTTATGCGCACTTCTTAGTAAGCACCATTGCGACTATATCACCTTGACTATAATCTTGAACAAGAGCTATCTCTGCAACCTAAATAACTAGTTCAGGGTGTATAAACGTTTATTTCATTAAGAAGAACAAGCGTTCCCCATACTTCCACTGGTAAAAATTTAGACTTAGGCACTTTAATGGAAATTGGTGTGCAGAAACTCACTGCACCGCGAATCGTAATTGAAGTAAAGATAAAAAAAATTAGAGTTATTTACTCTAATTTGTGTGATAGAACTTTTTCATAAAGGAATTTTACTCTAATATATCAATAACTCTAATTTGGGCGTAAATTTGGGCGTTGAATATATCCACCGTAAATTAAGTACGAGTACAGGATCTGACACAACGTACAGTTTCACGTCATTATGACATTTGCATTACGCGGTTTGTTAAAACGCAGTTACATGAAAACGGCCTGTACTAAATCATTATTTGTACCTATTTACTTAATAAAGTACAATTTTGCACGGTCAGATACCGACCGTACGCCACACTATTTAAAACGACACTGTATTAGAGTTATTAACGCTCATTCAAAAAGTACCTTAAATAACGTAAAGAATAATTTAGAATAATGTACTCTATTTATAGTGATAGAGTCAAAATTTGGGGTGACGAAATTAGCATACATAACTCTAATTATGATTCGCGGTGTAGCTTCCGCAAGTCCGTACCAGATTCTCCCCTCTTAAGAAGTACTCCTCGAGTTCTAAACGCACAACACTCTATCCTGAAGTCTACGGTTTTCCGGATAAAAACAATTTATTACATCGCCCATCGCGGTTTTGGCAATGGATAGTGTAAATCCAAAGAGTGTCTAACTGATTTAGCGAGGTGTCCCCAGAAACACTGTTGCTAACACACATACAATTTTCAGGGCAAATAAAATCGGAACTGCATCAATGTCATTAACTTTAATAACCACGAGCGGTGTTGCCTTTTAACTAATAATGTAACAAAACGTTTGGTTGAAAATGTTTCATAACCAAGTGGCTGTCATATTCATCACTATTGTCAAGTTCTGTTATCCTCAAGGAAGTAAAATAAAACGTTTGTGACCGGTGGCTTATTCGACTCACAAAGCATTTCCTTTGTCGGTATTGTGGTGTTGGTATTAGACGAAAATCGCTGTCTTGAAGAATAGTTGAAGTGGCGGAAGAGGTGATATTTTATTTTAACTTAGTCTTGTAATCTTACTTTTTTATTGCCACTGTGTATCAAAATATAATATACCGTGATCAATCTGTTAGTACAATAAAGTACTACCCACAGTGGTTGACTATTGCTAGACATTCGATGGTCCAGAGAGATAGAAAACACAGTTACATCATTAAGAGATGGGGCAAGACTGATTTTTAATTCAGTTGGTTGCCAAACAGGGTAATTTCTTCTCACCCAGTAATACAAAAGCGCGAGATTTTGAGCACATAAAACGCAATAGTGTACCCAAGGGAAAGACATTTAAATTACGTTAAGTTCTTCTAAAAACTTCGAAGGAAAAAAAAGGGAGGAAAAAAATAAAGAATGCTATGGTCTACAGAATACCGCTCTAAATAGATTGTATAAGATCCACTTACCCCACTACAGTTACTTTAGAAGGACTACGATTTAAGAAACTAAAACTGTGGGGTTTTCAGAAGAAACCACGAAACGACAATATCAGTCAGAATTGCTACTTTAGCTCTTTTATTAACTCAACCGACACTTCGTCATCTTCCAGTTAAAAAAGAAAGACATCGCTCTGCACCTTTCAGCAACAAATTTATACGTAAACAAATTACATACAGGTAAAGACAATCGATGTTACGTGGTTGTTCCTGGTACTATTTTTGTCATTTGATGGACATTTAACCTAGCAAAGCCTCTATATGAGAGGTAACTTAGACAGTTTGGACCAAAACTCCTTCACCTCCAACAACGACTTCAAAATTTACATATCCAAGTCCTTCCAATTCGGTCTTCAACTTCTCAACTTTCTCCGGACCCACGTCTTACAAACCGATGTCAAGGAATCTCATTTCCGGATAAAAATTGTGCAAATTCAAATTCTCGCGGTAAACAAAAAACACTTAAAAACTGATGATCAGTCGCCGTCCAAGACCCTTTTGATTAAATGAAGAATGCATATGAGGGTGTGAGAAACCACAAACTTAGAGAGAAAAAAAAGAAGAAGAAAAAAGGCCGATAAACGCCGGACGAAATGAGACATCATCTACATCACCACAACAACCGATCGAAAAAACAGTAACAAAGTGAAAGGGGCAAAAAAGAAAACAGGGGGAAAAATGTAAAAAAAAAAAAACAAGGAACAAGGAATGAGGAAGAAATAGGAAGGAGGAGGGAGAAGGAAGTGTGAAAAGGAAGGAAAGAAAAAAGATACGTGGTGGAAGAAATGTGAGAACACATCCTCCGCCTCCAGCTCCAGTGAGTTTCGACTGTAGCCCATGTGACGCCGTCACTCGACAAACTGCCGAAATTGCCGGATGACCCACTCCAATAGCGTCCAAAAGCCCTTGGCTTATTTGAACCATCTCCTCCAGTCTCTTTTGTGGCCCAATAGGAGTCTGACACTTGTCTGTAGGAGACTCCTCCGTTCTCGTACCACAGTTTCCTTCTGTTTGAGAATCTGGTTCGTCTCTTTCTGCACCACTGACACTTTCCGACAAACTCAAACTGCTATTAGAAGCTTCGTTTTTTGACATATCTCCCGTCTTACTCCCCGTTTTACTCCCATTTTCAGGTTCGCAATTTTCCCAATGATGTCTCCCAACATTTGCTTTTTCGAAACTACGCGAAGCACTCACACCATTTTGCACGCGGATACAGTCTGTACCATCTATGGACTTTTCTCTCTCGGTCCCCAGAACCATATCCTCGGGAATGTCAGAACCTGTCTTCTCTTCCTTTGTAATCGTTGTTTCTGATCGCCTATTCGCACACTCTGTCGTTTCAGATTGAAGTAGGGAGAATGCCTCAAAGGCAATTTCGTGAATAGCGGACAAAATGGCTCCCATTGCTTGAGGGTGTCGCAACAATCTGTCACGTACGGCTTTCACAAGTGCCTTCGTATTTCTAGGAACACACGTGTCGGTTAAAAGAATTCGTAAAGGTGATCGAGAAAGTAGGTGTTCCATGCCTCCGTTTTGAAAACGCAGCATATGTCCTGGATTCACCTCCCACCCATAGCAAAGTGTCTAAGTTACAATAACAAGAATAGGTGTTATAGGTGTTATATTCCCCATAAAAAGCATAGGTTTTGAGTCAGGAAATTTATAATCGAACCATCTTTTAGGCAAATTCACGTAGCATTGTCGGTACAATTCTCCAGAAGAGAAATATTCCATACTATTAATGTTATGCCCGAAGCAGATAAGGTTCGTTTTCCTTGAAAAAACCAATAGATCACTTAGTTTGTATAAAATGTGGCACAATTATGGTGGTGAAATAAATTTCCTTTTATCTTCTTAACGAAAACAAACCATGGGCAATTGTCTGCCAGCATACAAACTTGTCTGTACCATAAGTGCTGACACTGTTATCCACTCCCGAAGGGTTTCCATGTAAAATTTTCTCGCCCTCATAAGCCCACGAGTTGACCAATGCTAGGTCCTCTTTCCTCGGTTTCGTCCAATCACGCGTTCGCTTCCCTCCCAGAGTTTCCGGTTTTGAAAAAGCTTTGGTTTCTTCGTTTTTCCCCGGAAAATCCAGAGACTCTTCTCCTATGACCCCTGCCTTGGCCAACAGAACGGTCGAAACTGCGACACAGAACGCCGCAGAAGAGCCGAGACCTGCCCCGACCGGCAACTCGGTTGTCACGCTGACATCAGCAGGAGAGCTCCTGCAATAATCCCCCAGTTCCTGGGAAGGTCAAGGAGAGGGAGAGGAAGGTGAGGAAGAGGGAGAGGGAATGTAAGGGAGAAGGGTAGGGGAGTCAATGTGGAATCAGAAACTGGGGGACGGTGTGTTTACACAGAAGGAAAAAAACAGACGGAAAGAGAAAGAGAAAGAGAGATGAGAAAAGGAAGGGAGAAAGGAAGGGAAGAAAGAAAGGAAAGAGAAAGGAAGCGATGAGAATGGACGGGATAAGGATATGGAAGCTGAGGGAGGGAGGGAGAAAAGGAAGTTGAAGGAAATGGAGGGTGAAGATGAAGGGGGCGAGGGAGGATGAGAGAGAAGAAAATGGAAGCTGAAGGAGAGGGAGAGGGAGAGGGAAGGTGACGGGGAGAAGGAGAGGGAGAAGAAAAGAGAGGAGCGAAGGTTAAGGGAAGAGGGAGTGGGAAGGAAAGGGAAAGAGAGAGGGAGAGGAAGGGGGAAGGTGAGAGGGAGAGGAAAGGTGAGAGGGAGAGGAAAGGTGAGAGGGAGAAGGAGAGGGAGAGAAATAGGAGGGAGGAAAGGTGAAGGAAGGGGAGAGGGAGAGGAATAGGAGGGAGGAAAGGTGAAGGAAGGGGAGAGGGAGAGGCAAGGTAAGGGAAGGAGAGAACGAGAGAGAAGGGGAGAGAGAGAGGGAAGGTGAGAAGGAGAAAGGTGGGGAAGTCAATATGGACACAGAAACGGGGGAATTTTGTGTTTATGCAGAAGAAATAAAGAAAAACCCTCTCTTTCTTCCACAAGGAACCAGCGATCCCGGTCGTTTGGTTTGTCAAGGGAGTGCCTTATTTGCATTTTAGTGTGGTACACCATGTATCGCTATTATTGGTAATGTTTTTAGCCTTTTGAGCTAATTTTTCTCCGTGCACACTTGTCGGATTATTATTTCGAAGATTGCGATGGAGAAGTAAGATTCCCACCTTCAAATTGGCGGTCTCCAAATGAACATCGAACATGTGTACACGGACAAAATTAGTTTTAAGTGGACATTACCGCTAATAGTGATACACAGCGACTGAATGTGCCCACAAGTGGTGGCCACGAGTAGGTTCTATTTTCGCTAAAATCCTCGTGGTTGGTAGTCATAACGAGATTAACACTCTAAATTAGTTTTGTACTTTTTAAGCAACAGAAGAGGTTCGAAACTTGAGAGATTCACGCTCATGACCGGATACTTAGTTGATTACAACCTGGCCTTATCCCAAAAGCGATAAAAACATTTGATAAAAAAAAAATCAAAGAAAAAAATTAAGCAACAAGGTTTAAAGTACAGAAGAAAACTTTGTACTTTGAAAAACATAGAAACCCGTCATATGACAAAGTACAGAAAAAGGACTTCTAGAGCATAGAACCGTCACGTGACCGGTAGAATGTGGACACTTGGATACCTCTCCAGTCTACTATAGAAAATATTGTATCTTTATAATATTTCAACAACAAGTTTAATGGTTTACGATCATCAAAGGCTCGGAAAAGCTCTAAAATTATCAAAGGAACACTGTTGGTGAATCTTAGCAGAGGCTGCAAAGGAATGGAATTGGATTTCCAATAACTTACATTAGAAGTCCAAGAAAGAAAACGTCGTTTCTTCAGATTAGAAAGAAAGTGAAGATTCTCATTCTTTTCAGAAATTTGAGAGATGTTTTTACAATCAGCTTGACATCGGTACTTCACTCTATGACCATACCCGTTTGGCTAACAAACAAAATAGGCAATACAAAAATGGTGTTTAATCGGACCAAAAAGCATGTTGTTCAACAATAAAAGGAAGGAGAAACATGAAAAAAATGTCTTGTGAGTCAAAGGAAAGAATTGGATTTTTTATGTGCTCTCATACTCAATACAGATAGAATTATGTAGTTTTCCCAGGGTTTACATTAAAAAAGCTCCATTAACAGAAAGCTTTCTTGATACCATAATTTTGACAAGTACAAATTGTGAACACCAAAATGTCCATAAGCATTGGTTGTGAAACAATTATAACTTCCAAATTCAATCCACTAGTATTCAAATGGATGAAACCTGACAATAACTATGTGGACTTTCATTGTAAGCAAGCATATAAAAACTGCAAGCAAAATATACTGTAGGATTAGTTTGTGTTGTGGCATTAGGTTCGTACTCCAGAAAAGTACACTGCCTATCACTGTTAGAGTTCATAGCTCTGATTCAAATGCGTTTTTATCGACTGGAAATCATAAAAATGTGTTAAAAACACTACTGAGTTAGCTGTCCCATAATGAGCCACGCTGCAAACACAACTTATTGTAATTAATACCAAATCCGTTTTAGGGCTAATAATTCACTAGCTCTAATAGCAATGTAAGGCGTAGTAACTCACCCAAGCAACCTGCAATACAGAAATAGAAAAGCAGTAACTCCTCCAGTCATGGAGGGGAGGGAAGCAGTGAAAATTTGGCTTTCTGCCATAAACCTCAATCGACTGAGGAGCTCATCTGAACAGCCATGGACTCTCCGGGGTATGACTTCCAAAGAAGCTTCTCCCTCTGTCTCTCTCACAGCATTGGAAAGGTCGGAGGGAAGCCATTGGCAATGAATACCGAAAGATGGAATGTGAAGAGATAAATGGGTTTTATTTGGTTCTGCACAAGTAAGAGATTCGATTGTCTCAGAGCCTGTATGAATAATGATTCCAGGGGAGAGGGAAAGAGAGAGAGGGAGAGGTATAAGAGAGAGTGAAGGAGAGCGATATTGACTGTCTCAGAGCCTGTTGGAATAATGCTTTCAGGGGAGAGGGAGAGAGAGTGAGAGAGAGAGAGGGAGAGGGAGAGGTATAAGGGAGAGTGAAGGAGAGGAAGATTTTGACTGTCCCAGAGACTGTTTGGATAATGCTTCCAGAGAAGAAGGAGAGGGAGAGGGAGAGGGAGAGGGTGAGGAAGAGGGACGAGGGTAATATAAGAGAGAGTGAAGGAGAAATAAAAGCGGGGTAGAAAAAGTTAACATATAATGCCAGCAGAAAAAAACTTTGTAAAAGGCTCATATTTGGAAGACACGCTTCGAACTGAAACCTCAAAAAGTTTTCACATAGCACAAAATGGCTTTAAGCTATTTACAAACTTATCATCATTTCTTTCAATGCGATCCAAAAGGGGCAAAATTTTCCGGCTGACAATTGTCCTCCTAGGCATATCCAGTTAAAAAACACCACCGACCAATCAGAAGCTGATGGGAGACAGACGAGAAGAAACGACAGCAAGGCAGCAAACGCTTGCCTGGAGGAGGAGTGCGGTGTGAGGCACATTGCAAACTTGCAGTGGTCCTGAGATCCACGCTAGCAGCCAGGGCCACGTGTCCGTGAACCACGGCGTGTTCGCCAAACAGTATCACCTTGCCGGGCGCAGAGGCATGCCACGTGTCAACGGCCATCGTCAGAAGAGGTTAAAGGGCGTCGTTGGGTTCTTCCGTTGAAACCATAGTTTGAAAATTTGAATGTGCAGAAACCATTTGGAAAAAGCTCATGAGGCCACTCCGTACTGTACGTGTGATGTACTTTAAACGCGTAAAGTACGGGAAAATTACATATAGCGTTCCAGACTTCCAGCACTTCAGATTTTGAAACTCAGAGCGTTGTTCCATTAGGCGCTCTCTGTAAACGTCAAAAATTCGTTTACTGAGGCGATCGTTCCATTGTGTCGGGTCAGTAACCGACATTTGTTTTGCGTGGCACATTTTGATTGGTTCACGTAATAGATGAATACGATTCTGGTAATCTTCAAAGAATCTCTGAGAGCAAATTGTGACCTCATATTTGTACCAGCGAAAGGTGAAAAGTGACTTGTACGACGTATTGAATTAAATATGTACGGGCGGACGAAACGTAAGATATGTAAAAGCGTACGAAAATGTCAGAATGGTTAGTGGATACCAACAGAAGCGTGAAACAATATCTTCCGTCAAAGATTTTCTTGCGGCTTCCGGTGGCCTCGCATCCTCCCTGGCGGAAGGCACATGTCATATGCGACGTGTACCCATCTGGTCGCGCGGTCGTCGTGGATATTTGTTCACTTTTCCACGAGGCACGACGGTATTCGTTCAGGCGCTGAGAATTGACCTACTCCGGGTCACTTGTTGCGAACTGAAAGTGTCAGACGACGGCGTATCCGATAATGCATCCGACGGTCCACGTTTACGCCCATAAACGTGGATAATCAAATCCCTCATTCAGTAGCCTTGTTTTTCTGACATTTTTTTTTCTTTGGTACGGCACTGTACGAAACAGTACGGCTTTCAGTAAACAACGTCATTTTTCCCCTAATGGAACCTTGCCCTCAGCGAACAAAAAGTGCGATCACTATACTGAATGTCTAAATGGCTAAATGCTTTATAGTGCGCACAGCAGTACACCGTGAATCGCTATTAGCGTGTTGGTCGCTAATTGAGGTACCCTGTTTTTTTGGGCAAATTCTCAAATAGAATTAGACATTCTAAATGTTCCTACACGTTATTTGAGGTGTTCGATAAAATAGGATTCATGACTCTAATACAGTGCCATCGTAAATAGTGTGGTGTACGGTCTGTCAGAGACGTACTTTTTTGTACTTTTTCAAGTAGAAAAGTACAGAAAATATATTCACGCTGTCAAGGAGTCGCGCTAACATGTAATTGCGTAAATATTTTCCGGCATTCGCGGATGTCAAAAAAACGCGACGGCGTACGATTTGAATAATTTCGTACATGCACATATTTTAGTGTGGAGATATTCTGCACCGAAATTTTTTACAAAGCAGTTTGCAAATTAGAGTATACGAAAAATTAGAATAAAAATTATTTCCAAAAAAAACGACATTCCCAATTAGCGTAAATAACGCTAATTGTTTCATTACGCTAATAGCGATTCACGGTGTAACGGTAATAGTGGGCGTACAGAGATTCGTGCGTCTTAAAACCGTAAATACAGAACGTTTGTGCTTACGAAAATAATTGCTTCATCTGTTTCGTAATTTCATGGTTCACTCCATAGTTCAAAAGTAGGTGAAAGTAGGCCCATACAATATGCCTATTGTATGAAAAACATACAATATGACCTTAAGACCCATATTGTATTCGGACCTATTCGGACCAATTAAAACATCCAGACCAAAAATTGGACCAATTAAAACATTCGGACCAAAATAATTTATTTACACCGTCAGATTCGGATGATCGAACGGTCGCTGATCAAAGTAGCGATCTAAGAAGATCACATGAAAAGCCCATAACACAACTTACGATAAAGGCGCCGACCAAAAGGCCTACCATAAAAACGCCTACTTTTTAACTATGGTTCACTCACACGAAGAGTTCTGGGAAGTACACCGTGAATCGTAATTAGAGTAAATTACTCTAAGGGTATGTCTAAGTAAGGGTTTTTTTGTCGTTTTCCTGTGAAACTTAGCGCCGTACTACCTAAGTTGCAACCGTACGAAAGAATCGCAAATTTGTAGAGTACAATTTGCGTCATCCTCGAATTTAGGATGTATGAAAATTTGTCGTCTTGTGTTTTTCGACCCACTTCCACGACAAAAAAACGTCATCTTCAACCTTACGTTTAAAACACATGCGCGATGTGTTTTAAAACTAGGTATTTTCGATAAACAAATAGGAACATATATTCGCACATGCCGTAATTTTCGAAAATTTTCATACGATTTCCAAGGACAAAGAAAAGTACAATATTCGTTATGTTTTGTTCGATTTCGTCCAATAAGGATTTATTTTTTGCAAGGGTCTTGAAATTCCGATGCCATTTCACGTCGACCGGATACGAGACGCAAACGCAAAGCGCCTCGTCTTCAACCGTGAAATGGCACAGGCTGGAAGGCGGTACGTCAACAATGTCACGGTAAGACATGCGACCTCACAAGCAGTTTCAAAAAATAACATGCGACCACATATTGTAGACGTTGACAACCGTCACAGGTATTGTCAACGTATACAATCGTCATAAGCATAAGTTACGATTTCATCCTTACAGACATGGGGACACTTGAAAACCGGTTCCGGCGGATCCGCGCTAAAATACAAAGTAAGTTTGCTAAGTTACAAGTACTTGGGGACATACCCAAATTCGGTCGCTCGGAATTTCGACTCTATCATATGAAATAGAGTAAATGATTCTAAATTTTTCATTATTCTATTTAAGGTAACGTTTAATTAGCGTTTTTAATTATGATATAGGTTCGCTTTTAATAGTGTGGAGTACGGATGACCTCCGACCGTGCAAAATTGTACTTTATTAAGTAAAAACGTATAAATAATGATTTAATACAGGCCGTTATCATGTAACTGCGTTTTAACAAACCGCGTAGTGCAAACGTCATAGTGACGATAAACTGTACGTTTTGCCAAATTCTGTACGAATACCTTATTTACAGTAGAGGATATTAGCGTGCCAAATTAGATTACTTAAATAAATTAGAGTAACCTTCATAGTTGACACAGCTTTATCACACAAATTAGCGTTCATTACTCTAATTATTTTTTTTAGTTTTTGTACTCTAATTTTTTCATTACTCTAATTACGATTCGCGGTGTAGTGTTGGGTATCGGGGACCTTTTGCAGATATTCCACAATTATATCAAATTTTAGGTACCCGTTAATCGATATATCGCTTCGATATATCGAAAATAAAAATATCCCGATATATCGCCGATATATTGCCAATATATCGTACCGCCAATATATCGAGGCATTAAAAAAATAAAAAATAAAAATTTTCACAGGTCTCCAAAGTCACGTGCCTTCGGGACAAGGTGACCGTAAAATCTTTGCCGAAAAGAAATACGGTTTTTTTCCTGAAAGTCAGCAGATTGAAGGAGACCTCTGAGGTACATTAACTCGGTACACTTGCGAAGTACATGTACATAATACGCAAGTACGGATTTCCATACGAAAATGGTCGGTTTTCAAATCTTTAACGATTTTAGAGATTTGATCGTCAACTTATAAGGAACCACTCAAATCAGAACACGTATGTAAAAACGTGTTTACATACGATACGCAATGTAACCGAGGCCCAGAGGTCGTAAACGGTCAACCCAAACCGTGACCGACCATTAACTGACCGCCCGCGCTGGATCGGGAACGAATTCGGTTGCCAAATTTTGAGGGCCGGGCGGTTGCGGTCGGTTGATTCACCAGAAAAAAAAAGCAGTCGGTCAACCAAAAAACAAAAAAAAAAAAAAAAAATTGTACTGTCCATATAATCCAACATTATTATACTTTGGACTCTTTGGTATCGTGGAAGTACGTGACATCATGATTAACGTCGCAAATCTCACACGGTAGTAACACTATCCATTTCGCAAATCTTAGGGAACGCGACAAAGCGTCGCAAATCTGACACGGTACTGTAGTACACTACACCGTCGATTGTATTTAGCGTGTATGTTTTTTTTGCCACTGAAAACATCTTATCTCCATACACATTTGTCCTATTTTCAATTGAAGGCCACCATTCGTAAGTTGAGAATATAACCTTTCAATCGCAACCGTCGGATCCACAATCCGACATGTATGTACAGAGAAAAGATGTTTAAGAGACAAAAAAAACATACACGCTAAATACGACCGACGGTGTATTTATTTCGCAAATCTTAGGGAACGCGACAAAGCGTCGCAAATCTGACACGTTAGTAAACACAATTTATTTCGCAAATCTAAAGGAACACAACAAATCGTAATTTTTGGCTTATTCATACGTCGTACATTCGTTAATTTTGTACTTCTTCGGTTACGGGCGGGCACGGTTAGTCGCGAGAAATCGAGTTTCGGTTAACTTTTATTTTCGTAAACGTCGGTCGGTTAACGGTTAACAATTTTGGAGCGTGACATAACCCGTTCGGGCGTCGGTTACTCAGATTTTGAAAAAAAAAAATGGTCGGTTTCGGTTATGTAAAATTTTGACTTTTGCGACCTCTGCCTCTGTAATACATAAATGTTGCTGTCCGTATTATTACAAAAACCTCATGATGTAACCATACCCCAAATAAGTAAGGGTACTTTCGCATGTAACCGAAACTTAGTCTTGTTACTTTGTTTTTTAGCGAAGATTCTCTGTACAGCTTTTAAAGCATTCGTATGTAAAGATATGAAATCATAACTTTAGATTGTGACGGATGTAGACGTGGGTGTAATTTGTGACGATTGTAGACGCGTACAAAACTCGCGACAATTGATGACGTTTACAAAATAGAGACGGTTGTAGACATCTAGCTACTTGTGACATTGTAGATGTTTAGGGTTCGTGACATTTTGACGTCACGCGTACTTATGAAAGCGTCGACGTCACAAATTCCAAAATATTCCGCCATGGTTTCTCGATTTTGTTTTTTCGTCCGTTCTTACTCTATTTGCCACCAAAATAAACTAAAATACAGCCAAAAGAAATATTTTTTATAGATCTTTCATTTGATACTTTTCTTGCCTTTTTTCATTGCAAGAATTGTGAGATAGACGCGTTAGTGGGAGAAGGAGAGAGAGAGAGAGGCGCTTTCACAGACTTCGCTTTTGCGAAATGGCGTCTGTTGGTCGAAACCCCCTCCACGACCCCTGTACGGAAAAAAGTCACGCACAGGCTGGAAACGTGCGGTGGGTTTTTTTTGGGTACTCCGCGCTCAAAAATTGTAAAAAACTTCCGGCAAGTGCGACAGCATCTGCCTATTCGTTTACCTCGTGGAACTTTATTTAAAATCACCTTGCGAGGTGGTTTTATATAGAGTTTGCGAGGTGGTTTTATATAGAGTTTGAAGATGAGTCGGAAAGACGTGGAAGGACGCGAAATTGGGTCGAAATGCGGTAGATGACAAACTGCTTCGTGCAAAACGACAAATTGTAGTACATTTAAAGTTGTAAGGTAACGCAACTTGTACGGTGTCAATTTCATTTTTTTGGTACGGCCGCGGATTTTCTCGTTTTTTTCTAAGTTATGGAGGAAAACGACAGAAAATAACTGTAACTTTAGCACATGCGAAAGTACCATAATTATATGAATTACAAAATTAGTACTTTTTTGTCGGTTACATTTTGCGGCGTCTACCTTTAAGTCACGGAACGAAAATCACGTCGTACGTGGCGTATCAGACAATTTGTCTTTTTCGCTAAAATTACATATTATATAGAAATATAAAATATTAAATTTTAATAAATGCTTTATATCGCGATGATTTATGTTGGTCTCGGTACGATATATCGAGTATTCTGCTCGATCGATATTCGATAATCGAATATCGAAACTATCGCGATATGAATTTAACCGATACCCAACACTACTGGGAATGGTCTACGAGTTCTCCGGTGTCAGAAACAGCGCTAAAAAGTGGTTCTCCGCTCACACGTGGCTTTTTGTTCACCAGCAGTACGGTTTTAAAGTAAAACAGTATCCGAACAGTGTACTGGAGTGTGTCACGAAGATTGGGCACACTATTTTTGTATTACGGACGATTGTCACGTAAATTTTGGGTGCCAAAAATTTATCCGCGTCGTAAAAGATGCGTCCGTACGGTGCAAAGCGAGAAATGCCGCGAAGTCCTTTTAAGGGAACTTACGGGAACTGCGACAGAAGCTTCTCTTTACACGTGCCCGCTTTCTCTCCTACTGGGAGCTTGACTATTGGCTACACCTCTGCTTGCCACTCCACGTTCACGCCGGTTCAATTCACACCATCGCCAGGCTTGGCCTCCCTCGGCGACCGTACTTGGCTCTCTCGTTCGTTCGTACGACGGTGTCCTTCCGCACGATTCAGTCCAATAAAGTCATTGCTCCCACGCACTACACCGCCAATCGTTATTAGCGTTGTGTACGCTAATTCCGTCCCGCTTTTTTTTTTATTCTCAAATATAATTATCCACACTATTTAAAAAAACCCTAATTCCTAATTAGAATAGACGATTTCTTCGAAAATTTCCAAATTCCCAATTAGCGTAAACCACGCTAACTATTCGTATACGCTAAAAAAACTTACACGCTAATAACAATTGGCGGTGTAGTCTTCGCACCGAAAAAGCGACCTGACGTGCTCCCAATTGTATATACTTTTCGCAATTGTCGTTTACAAACGTTGCCCTCGAAACAAATATCGACCGTCAACTTCATCTTGCATCCTATTGCTGTGTTTTTTTCTTTTCAATTGTCTTTTTTATGGCTTCAACTTCAATTGTTCCTATAGAAACCAGCAAAAATCATTTTTGACATTAAAACCATCTTTCCTATCAGCCCTTGCAAGCCAGACCTAACCACTTTGTTATTTAGTGAACCAATGTAAGGAACCTTAGCGAAAAATATCCTGCAGAATGCTGAAATTGCTAAAACTGTTTGCAAAAAGTGGTGCGGGTCACACCGCTAAAGAAGTAGACCTTTTACCCTTTGATTTGCTTCATATTCAAAAAATTTACAACATGAATATCGTGTAATACTGCATTTCTCTTGATCCTGGTTTTCCACCGTTTTTCTGTTGGATTTTGAAGCTATTTCCGTTGTTGTGGCAGTTTCCTACGAGGCAAGAAGTGCATATGCATTTCTCCTTTATGCTGAAAAATAGCCAAGTTGCTTCGGGTGTTTCTCTCCCCGGTCATTAAACTGTTGTTCAGACTCAATTTTATTTTTTTGTTTGGAGTCCAAAAATAGTGCAGGATATAGTTCAACCATATCCACATGATAAAAAGAACCGCTATTCTACTGGAATTTGCTATGCTACTCTGAGTGACTGTCTACAATATTTCGTATGAAATACTTGTACTACTTACAACCTCATACAAAGGTCTCCGATTCATTTATACCAATACACTCCTGTAAGCCCTATCAGCATTTACCCACAAATCACAACTGTTGCACATCATATTTCATTTTCCATGAACGTCGGATATTGTATCGAAGTACCAGGTTTGCTCTATGGTAGTTAATGTTTAGTTAATGTGTACAACAAACGCAAAGAGTAACAACAAGGTACAGGGTACAGTAAGTACCTTGGACTATTAAATAGCAAGGACATTGTATAACTAGTATGTAATTTGAAAACTAGGGAGTAATCTCTTCAATATAAACAAAACACATGAGCCGTTCAGTCAAAATTTGAAGGTACTGAATTCTCTTTTTTAATTTCACAGTGTATGAGATTTGAATCGTTCGCCAAACTTGAAACATTGCTAGGACATAAAAGTACCATTGTTTGTAATCACATATGAGCACATGCTTAAGGACAACATGACCAAACTTATTGTGACAAAAAAAGGCGAAAAACTTAGGTCACAAAATCATACTCTAACCTACCTACGATATGTAACAAAACAAGGTTTCTTTTGGCAATCAAATAACCCCATTTCTTTTGTACACATTGGGTATTTCCAATTGCCTACAAAAACCTAAAACTGTTTTTCCCACAATAAAACCCTGATAAGTCGCTTCAGCGAGAGGGAGGCGGCCCAACTATGACTACCATATACAAGAACAAGCTGAAAATGACACCAAATCCAACATATGTGAACTTGGGATTCGTCCAAAAATTCAGAGCTGTTTTTTCTGTCCGTCGAAATGGATCCAATTCTTCTGCCATGGGAAAGTTCGATTGCTGTGGCGATCGGCTCACATACTTCTCCATAAACTGAAAAGGTCCCTTCTTCTGAATACTTTTAAATGATTTCCATGACTTATCCCAATCAACATTGGGCCCTTTGCCTGCATTGGCCAGAAAATAAGACGAATAAGTCCATTGACGATTTATTGCCTCTACAAAAATGAAAACAACAACCTAGTGGCTACTGCTCATAAATGATCGACTTCTCTTAAAATTGATCACACCAAAGACATGAATCAACTCCATGGAGACACCCTCTTCCATGTAAGGAAATATATAATCAGGATTAACAGCAGTATCACGACTGATGATACAATTCCGTAACGTTTTATGAGTAATTATAAAGAAATTCTTCAAAAGATCACAAAAAGTTGTACAATTACTCAAAGAAACGCAGTAAATCCCCATAGCATAGTTCCGCTATCGATACTTTTTTATAACCTTGTCTCCAGCTCTTCTTATATTAAGCAACAAAAAATCAAAGAGCGAGGTTGTTTACCACTGCCAGGTTTATTTTTGTCATTTTCTGACGCTGCTACCACCAATGCCTGTCTCCCAATTTTATTGCAAATGTTGCCCTGAGTGAAACTGCTTCGGGAGTGACGTGCATGAGACAGAGCCTGCAAGTAAACTGAATAAAATTTTAGATATCCAATTTTACACATACCAATTCTGCACTTCTACTGAATTAAAGTAAGTCTAAACTTAGTAAACCTTAAAGTTTTGAATTAAGAAAAGCAAAACCTAAAACTGAGTAATCCTCACTATCAACTAAACCTAAACCTGAACGAAGAAGACCTATATTCTGGAAAATTGTCGACTGCAGTCAATTTTACGGAATCAAGTAAAATTTGAACTTGAAACTGCTTAACCTCAAATTTTCAAATTGAGTAAACCTAAACCTAAAATTGAATAATCCTCAAAATCATATTCTAGAAAATTATTAACTGCAGTAAATATGCCTTCAAAATCGTTAACACTCCAACCAAATTTGATTAAAAAGATGTCGAAAAGATGTGTGAATTGCAGTAAGATAAGCTGTAAAAAATGATTCTTTAGCTGAAATATTATAGTCCAGTTCAAAACAGCCTGAATTACAGATAATAATTTTTCTGTTGAAAAACTTACATTTCTATGGCCTCCATTTTTCCATTCTACAACTTGGTTGCAAATGTCCAAACCGAGTCTGTTCTGTGAAAGAACTACATCCATGGCTTCAGCAAAAGTTAATTGATCAAGCGTAAGTATGTACAAAATTTGAAAAGGATAAGAAGGACAAAAATCGAGAAACAATTAGAATATTGTATTTCTTTGCGTTCCTAATCAACTGTAGCAGAAAACGCAAAATCAATATATGAGAATAACTAAATTAGGGTTTCATTTTAATATGCGTATAAAAAAATAATTATTTCAACTTTTCACCTTTTACTTTTTCATGGGGAGTAACTATATTTCAGGAGCAACTATAACCACGTGGTGTCAATTGCTAAATCCACGGAACCTTGAATAAGGGGAATCGCCTAGTACTATAATCCTGTTGTGTGCTTAACCCTGAGTGGCGAATTTTGCTGTACGGTATTCAAATTGAACCCTGGCTGAAAACTCGAATCCCATAGAAAGAAAGTGCGAAAACGTGTGAAAACTCTATTTCTGGTAGCCCCATCGCTTCACTTATTATACGTGTTTTCGTTATCATAAATTCATAATTGATGTGCGTATAATACGGAGCTATCGGAATACCGTCCGCACGTCTTTTCGCATGGTCAAAACGACGAGCTACCCATTATGCAGAAGCAGTACGGTAATCTGAAAATCCTAATAAGCGATTACCATAGTTTAAGGGCGGATTCCATTAGGCGTTTCAGTAATTGTACGGATACGTTTACTTAAGGGCGTGCCTTCCATTAGGTCGCGTCAATAAACCACTTCTTATTTGCGTGGCTCATTCTGGTTGGTATAACACGTAGGTTAATATTCGATACTAAAAATCTTGAAAGAATCTTCGAATGCAAACTCTGAACGCAATATCTGTACCAGCGGGGGTACTTTATTGACTCGTACAGAGGGCATTATAATGTACTATCCAAAATTTCAAAACGCAACGACAAAAAGGCGGCGGCAAACTTTGATGGTGGGAGCGTGAGGGGATAATTTCGGCGGATTCGCCTCCACCCTGGCGGAGGCACATGGTCCATGCGACGTGTACGCACATAAGCGCGCGCTCATCGAGGATATTTTTTTCTTTTCCACGCGGCCCATTTTTACACGTTCAAGTCTGTGCAAAGTGTCCTCCCTGTGCACGGTCGCCACAGACTGTAAGGTTGGTGACGTGGCTCTCGGATAAAAAGTGTAATAGCATCCGACGGTCATATTTTACGCCTACAACCCTGGAGATTTTCCCGTAAATATGTTTTCCTTGGAAAAGAAAGAATAGTACGAATATGTACAAAACAGTACGGCCCTCAGTAAACAACTCCCCACTTTTTCGCTAATGGAAGGCCACCCTAACTGTGCAAAGAGCCAGAAACAACTGGAAGCGCTATTACACGCGACAGAGGTCGCAAAAGTCAAAATTTCAGATACCCGAAACCGACAATTTGTTTTTTTTCAAAATCTGAACACCCGATACCCGACCGGATTATGTCACGCTCCTAAATTGTTAACCGTTACTCGATATGCGTTTATGAAAATAAAAGTTAACCGAAACTCGATTTCGCGCGACTACCCATACCCGCCCGTACCCGAATATGTACAAAATTAATGGTACATCTCCCTCATACCTTCCACGATACCAAGAGTAGAAAGTACAATACTGTTGGATAGTATGGACATTACAAAACCTTCAATTTTGTTCGTTTTTTGCTCACCCGACCGTACCCGATTTTTTTTTTTTGTGAATCACCCGCCCGAACTTGACCGGCCCCCAAAATTTGGCACCCGAATCCGTTCCGGATCCGACGCGGGCGATCGGGTAACGGTCGGGTACGGGTTAGGGTACCCGATAGTTGCCTTCTGACATACGTGCACACGCGATAGCGTTTCAAATACGATATGATACGATATCATCACATATAGCGTTCCCCATGTTTTCGTACACTTGAACGATGCCTATCGTTACTGTATTGTACTGTACAGTAGTGTTGGGTATCGAGGACCTTTTGCCGATATTCGATAAATATCGAATTTCAGGTACCTGATAATCGATATATCGCTTCGATATATCGAAAACCAAATTATCGCGATATATCGCCGATTAAACCTTACCTTAAATAGCATAATGAAAAAATTAGAATCATTTACTCTATTTGATGTGATATAGTCGAAATTTCGAGCGACCGAATTAGAGTAATTTACTCTAATTACGATTCGCGGTGTACTGTATTGTACTGTAGACCGTGTATCGCTATTAGTGTTAATATTTTTTTCGCCACTCAAAAACATATTTTATCCGTACACAATTGTCCAATTTTCAATTTGAGACCGCCAATTGGAAGCTGAAAATCATACCTTTCAATCGCAACCGTGAGATTGACAATCCGACAAGTGTGTACGGAGAAAAGATGTTTTAAGTGGCAAACATTAACACCAATGGCGATACACGGTGTACTTCACTGATTTGTCGTGTACGATACTCATGCAACAATTTGTACGGTTTTTAACTAAACCTCAACAAGACATGTTTCCCACAGCTCTTCTTATTGATTTCCAAAATTACTCTTCCTGTGTTTCTCGCTCTCTCCCTCTCTCCCTCTCTCTCCCTCTCTCCCTCTCTCTCCACATTGATATCACGCCTGTTTCGCAATGGGTTCAACTGACACGTCAGCAATACTTGCTGCCACGTTGGAGCCAGTCCACGTGGCATCCAGTACTACTCCGGAAACGCCCTCTCTCCAACGGACAGTCGTTCTAGTTTTGGATTTTGGCTCGCAATACACGCAACTCATCGCTCGCAGGATTCGAGAACTTGGAGTGTACTCCGTCAGCTTGCCAGCTGGCGTATCTTTGGATAAAATCACAGCCCTTCATCCAAGCATAGTGATCCTGTCAGGCGGTCCGAATTCCGTACACGAAGAGGGTTCTCCAACTCTACCAGAGGGGTTTTTGGAATACGCCAAAAAAAATGCAATAAGCGTTCTCGGGATTTGTTATGGAATGCAGTTATTGGTTCAGCTAAAAGGTGGTGACGTCAGACGTGCATCAGCACAGGAGTACGGAAGGATGAAAATGAAGGTGGTAAAAGGTAGTAGTCTGTACGGACAAGAGGGAGAGGAAGAACAGGTGGTGTGGATGAGCCATGGAGATGAAGCTGTGAAGCTTCCTGGAGGCTTCCAGGTGGTAGCTAAAAGTGAACAGGGGACAGTTGTGGCTATTGAGAACCCGGAAGAGCATCTGTACGGACTTCAGTACCATCCCGAGGTAAGGGCTTTTGTGAAACTCTCTTTTTCTTCTTCTTCCTCTTTTTTGTTTTGTTTTTGGTTTATTGCCTTTTATCTCAAAACCTAACTTGTTACGTACGTTTTGAGGCACTTTTTTCTCTTGAACTCTGAGGGCTGGTGGCTCCCTAAAATCTCTCCTTTTTTTCTACCTTCCTTCTCCCTAATGTTATATTTCTAAGCTTAAAATTCAAAAACCCTGGAGATTTTAAACTCTCAAAACCCTTCGCACCCTCTCTACCACTCCTCCCACTGTCCCTTACTTCCGCTGCCCCCATATGGCTAAAGAATTGTTGTGCCATGACTGTGCCTCGTTTTAGGTTACACACTCTCCTTTGGGAATGGAAACCCTCAAACGCTTTATTTTTGACATTGGGAAAGCGAAAGCAGACTGGAAAATGGAAGACGTTTTGGATGAAGCCATTGAATTGGTGAAGTCGGCCGTGGGAACGGAGAAACACGCCATTTGTGCTCTCTCCGGTGGAGTGGACTCCACTGTGGCGGCCACCATGGTCCATCGAGCCATTGGAGACCGCCTGCATTGTGTTTTTGTCGATAATGGACTTCTCAGGTGATTGCCTACGGTTTGAATTGCTAGTTTTAATCATAGGTTTAATCACAAGTTTAATCAATTGCAAGTATAATCGTAAGTTTGATCAGAAATTGAATTGCAAACTTAATCACAATTCTAATGGCAAACTTAATCGCAAGTTCAGTTGCAAGTTCAATCACAAGCTTAATTGCAAGGTTAATGGTTCGCCTATATATATATATATTTATATATATATATATATATATATATATATATATATATATATATATATATATAGGGAGGGATAGAAGATTATTCATTATTGGTTTTACATGTGGAGCCCACTGTCATATGTGGCATAGACCTTTCCATGTGAAGCTGATTCTTTTCACGGTACACCATTTGTCGTAATTAGTCTGGTTTGAAATGGTCCACAATATTATGTATTTCCCACAAAAAAGAGTGAATATGGACGCTCTTCTCCTTGTTCTGGGTCGGTCGATACTATCTCAGGTATAGGGGTTTAATTGTTGTGCATCTGAACTAGTAGTCCTCACTATTTGCGGTGAACAACTTAGTTTGTTAATTTACAACACTGAGAATTTTGCTTATTTTGAAGGGGAGATTAGTGATTCTGCTGTTTTTAAACTTAGTTCTACAAATTTTTTACAGCATTGAAATAAATGGAGGTGTGGGTGGTTGTAGTCGGACCTATGTGGTAATTTCTAATTGTTTTGTTACATTAGTGAATTATATAATTTATTGTTGTACAAAATAGTTTGACGTTTGATCTTTGCAAACACATTGCCTTGCTTCTCGGTTCCTTTTCCCAATTTTTAAGTTTTAAATTTTTAGAGTTTTTTTTTTTTGTTTTTCTTGTTTCAAACTTTGTTCCATTGCTTGTTAATGTTCCATGTGAGAGTGGTTGAAATGGGCAACAGGTGAAGTTAAACACGGGTACATATTATTTTTATCGAGGTGATGAGTCTTTGATTAATGGCCGTGAAGAAGCTATAGATTGCACGGAGCATTCATAAAGAGTTCAACAAGAGTCAATTTTTTTTCCCATCTTCCTAGTCAACATATGGTCGCATGAAATGAAATGTCTAAATAACAACTTTTAGTCCCACATGTGAAGGAGTATACTGTCAGTTGGAAAATCACAGAACACATGTCCCGATTTCTGTTTGATTTCAAGCAGTTATGTCGGGTGACAGAATGTTTGAAAGCCTCTGTTCTTAGGCCCTCTATCTTCCTTTCAGCGTGTCTCTCTCTCTCTCTCTCTCTCTCTCTCTCTCTCTCTCTCTCTCTCTCTCTCTCTCTCTCTCTCTCTCTCTCTCTCTCTCTCTCTCTCCCGCCCTCCTCACCTGATGAGCTTCTTGGCGGTGAACGGCATCTATGCTTTCCTCCCTCTGCTCCCCCACCTGTTCTAAGGAAAAATCATAAAGACAACCTCTCTCTCCCCTGACCCTCCCAGAGAAAACCCTCTCTCTCCCACACTCTTTCGCATCTGACTGAAAGTTTTGGTTTCTCCTCAGGTTTCAAGAGAAAGAGCGGGTGATGGACACATTTGAAAGAGAGCTTCATCTTCCAGTTACATGTATTGATGCCAGTGAACGGTTTCTTAGTAAACTGAAAGGTGTAACTGATCCAGAACGGAAACGAAAAATTATTGGAGGGGAATTTATCGCCGTCTTTGATGATTTTGCGACGGAGATGGAGGCAAAACTGGGAAAACGGCCCGAGTTTTTGGTCCAGGGGACACTTTATCCTGATGTGATCGAGTCATGCCCTCCCCCAGGCAGTGGGAACAAACATTCTCATACTATTAAGAGTCATCATAATGTAGGAGGACTTCCAAAGGATATGAAATTGTCGTTGGTTGAACCCCTGAAGTGGCTATTTAAAGACGAGGTATGTTTTGAAGATGTTTCTTCCCATCCTCAGACTGCCCACCTCCGTCACGTCCCATTATCAGACTGGTCCACTGCCTACGGCTATTAGTTTTGGACATTTTTCGGGCACTCAATCGTCTTTAACTTTATTGTCAACTGCTGTATCTTTTTTTTTGTAAGAGTTGCAATAGAAAGGTAACAGTCTCGCCTTTCAATTGTGATGTCACGACTGAAAATCGGAATACTATGTGATGAAAAAAAGAACTTTTGAGTGCCTGGAAATTGTTTAACACCAACAGTAAAGGGCAGTGTAGCCCTGTATTACTGTTTTTCCGTTCTAAATGAGTCTGATATGCGTCTCATCTTATAACTTTTGACGCCTTTTTACTTAGGACATTGGATCAAATCCAGGTTAAGAGTCTCAAAAGATGAGTATTGCCAGATCAGCCCTCTTTTTTTTCACCAGAGTTATAGAAGGAAGTAAAAGCCGAGCGATCTCTTTCTCTCTCTCGCCCTCTCCCTCGCCCTCTCTCTCTCTCTCCCTCTCTCTACCCCTCTTTCTTTCTACCTTTCTCTCCCTCTCCCTTCCTCTCCCTCTCCCTTCCTCTCCTTTCCCTTCCTCTCCCTCTCCTCGTCCCTCTCCCTCTCCCTTCATTGTGGTTTTGCGCATGGGCTCATGTGGCCGTTTGGAGTCATGGTTTGGGGGTGCAGGTAAGGAAAATTGGAGCACTGTTGAATGTTCCCACCGGGTTTCTTAAACGCCATCCTTTCCCTGGTCCGGGGCTGGCAGTGAGGGTGTTGGGAGATGTGTGCCTAGATGGAGCTCTCGACACGCTGAGACAGGTGGGTAGACAAGGGAGAGAGAGACAGACAAAGAGAGACACACAGATGGGGGAGGGAGGGAGGGAGGGAGGGAGGGAGGGAA
>JBBHKE010003048.1:124226-208752 GCA_037447655.1 Zygnema cylindricum | reverse complement strand
GGAGGGAGAGGGAGATAGAGGGTTTTTGTTAGGGAGGGAGGTAGGGGGGGAGGGAGGGGGGCAGAGGTTTTTCGAGAGGGGTGTTTAAGAGGGGAGTTTAGGAGGTGAGAGGTTTCAAGGTGGTTGAGGAAGGGCGGAGAGAGGAAGAGGGAATGGACGGTGAGGAGCAGGGAGGCGAGGGGAGGGGAGGGGAAGGGAGGAAAAACGATTTGAAGAGAGGAGGTGGGAGTTAGGATGGCGATGGGGGTGGAGGGATAGGAAGTTAGCGAGAACTGTCGAAAGGAAAGGAAGGGAGAGCGGGAGGAGAGAGAGAGAGAGAGTCGAGGGATAGGAACTTGCTCGAGTTTGAAAGGAAGAGGGGAGATAGTTTCTGAGGGAGAGAGAGAGGAGGCTTTATAAAGGTGGGGGGCGAGGGAGAGGGAGGGAGAAGAGTGACAAGTAACGACATTCTAAAATTTCGAAAAAAAAATGCGGGAATGTTTCTTTCGGGAATAATTTTCCAATTTCGTTCGAAATTCAAACGTGGAAAATTGGTCAAAATTTTCAGAAAATAAAATATTCGAAATGGAATATCTTTTCCAAATTCTAAAAATTGCGTAAAATATTTTCCCGCGCTTTTCTTTTTCCCCCAAAAAAACGGCTTCTGGGAGCTCGAAATTTAAAAGATAAAGGGGGGGAGAGAGAGATAGAGAGAGAGAGAGAGAGAGCGGGAGAGTCCGTCCAAACTTTCATCTGAAACGAAAAACTCAAAAAAGCAGCTTCTCGCAGACGGCGCCGTACAATGTTTTTTACCGTACGGAAAACGATCGTCGAATTAGGACCGTAGATTTGATAATCGGACGGCTCCGATTCGATCTGGATTATGCCGCAAGCGTCAAATTTCGCTTCAAATTTAGAAGCTTCGTTTTTTGCGAAAAAAAAGAGGCGCGCGATTTCCAAAAAGGAAAAAAAACTGCGCGGGAGGGTTCAATTTTTCGCGCGGGATTTCAAGCGGTACGGAATTAATGAACCCCGACCGGAAATGTCGGTGCGGTGAGAATCCACACTAATTTAGATTTCCGATAAGACCGGAGGGAATGGAATGGGCTTCAGCGATACGAGCGCAGATTGCGCAAAAGTCCGACGACGAGGAGAATGAATGGACAGTATATAGAGTGGATATTTTTGGTGTGACGTGGATTAGGTTTTTTCTTCGGATGTGTGAATAATGATGAGTAGATGTACGAATGAGCGGTTCTCATATTGTCTTTTTTGAATAGTGTTGCCAAAAATACCATTTATTCGAACGTTCTTATTTCTGAAACGACGCGGGAATTAATTATTCGTTGTTATCATGTCTAAATATGTAATGTACGTTGACAATCGGACAGATATAGTAAAAAACCGTACAGTAAAGTACAGTATCGCACGGTGGATCGATATGGTACAGTCGTACAAAGTTATTATGAAAGTGAAAGTACAGTACTGTACTGTAGCGTTTTACGTGACATCCAATCAGCCACGTACAAATGGCAGATACGTGCGTACGGTAGCAGGAAACGTCAAGCAGTCAAAATTCTGTACTGTAGTAACAACACACAAGCCGACATCTTTTCCGTACACCAGCGCGATATGACGGCTGCTGATTGGGCATTTTGTCGACTGAACGTCGGATTTTGTTTGGCGCCCTCCCTAGGCTGAAGTGGCACCAAATGAGACAGGTGACGTGGCATGTTAAAACGTCGTTTAATCGATGCATGTCTACGTGAACCCAAGCTCAGAGGGTTTTGCCGCGACTGCGTGAAAAACTTTTTGTACAAAACTACTCTATTGCGTACAGTAAATATGTTAACAAAACTGCGAACAGGACAAGGAACTGGAACGTTTTTTAAGAGAAGGTCCAGGGATCGAATCTCGTAACAGCCGAAACGTTCTAAGGGCGTGTTCCCATGTAACCTATATTTTGAAACGTTATTTTGGAATTTAGCGCTGATTTTAAGGTGCATTTTTCAAAGTGTGCCTATGTGAATCGTTACTTGCGCGCTCATTATTTTGAATATGTGGCAGCTATACACGTAGCTAATACTTGCGAAACCCAAACTGCTGACATTTGTAGACGCCAACGATCTCGGAACAAACTGCGGACATTTGTACGCCGCAAAGAGCTCCTGACATACTGGGACAGTTGTCGACGCCAACTGTCATTTGTTGAAGCCCACACGTGAACGACATAAGCAATCGCCTACGTCTACAAAATGACATTTGTAGACGCCCACAAGTGGACAACATAAGCAAACGGACAAACACCTTTTTTTTCGTGTACTCTCCCAACCGCAAAAAAAAATTTGAAAACGTTTGACACGTGCAATCCAGGTTTTCTATTCGTCAATAGGGTAGTATTTTGACTAAAATCAGATCGCGATTTGATTCCAGTGCAAGTGTGAAGCTGAGCTGGAAGTGGGTCGCGATGATAATAACGCCAAATTGCCGTACCTTCCAAGTTCCAAGATGACGCAAAAGGTGCTTGTGTTTTTGCCCATTTTTCGTACGGCGTAATATTTTCTCGTTGGAAGTCCCATATTCTGTGAAAACGACGGAAAAAAACCCTTACTTGAACACATGGGAACACGCCCTAAGTTCTAACTTTCAAAGTATCGAATCCAACCGTTTACTAAACTAGAATGCATACATGTCCAATTCGTGCGGATTTGGACTTTTTTTCGAAAACTACGTAGTATTCGCTGGTTTCGTAAATTTCGTACTTCACATACTGTACGGAAATTGTACGGGCATTAAAAAAAACTTTGTGTCGTTTGCGCGCTTATTTTATATGTGTCCTGCGCGCGTGTTTTTTATCTGTCCTCCACTCCGTCTTCATAAAGAAGTCGCCGTTGGAGACGCCGTAAATTCCGCCGCTCACCGCTTTTTCAATTTTGCTTCATTTGCGCACGCGTATTTTTATCTGAGCGGCGAGCGGCGAAATTTATGGCGTCTCGCACGCGTATTTTTATCTGAGCGGCGAGCCGCAAAAATTATGGCGTCTCCAATGGCGGCTTCCTTGAGCCGTTTTGCCTCATTTGTGCGCGCGTGTTTTCATCTGTCCTCCACTCCGTCTTAAAAAGGAAGTCGCCGTTAGAAACGCCGTAAATTCCGGCGCTCGCCGCTAGTTCGTTGCATTTATCAGTTTTTTTACGGTAGTGAATATTTAAATTTTTATTAGTACTTGTTAAAAAAGTACAAATTTTACCTACGAATTTTAAATGTTTGAAATTGTTTAATGCGCACTGTACGTAGTAATCGTTACACCGCCAATCGTTATTAGCGTTGTGTACGCTAATTCCGTCCCGCTTTTTTATATTTTTAGTGTAGTTCATTCTATTTTTTTCTTTTTTCTATTTAGGATTATTTTCAGTACGTTTTCTCTTAAATAGAGTGGTGTACATTCAGTGTCAGACCGTACATATATGTACCTTTTTAAGTTAAAAAGTACAATAAATTAGTTTTAGTAACCGTGGACGCATGAGAATGTGCGTTCTAAAAAGGAAAAAAAACCAGGTCGTAAAAAATATCGTTCGCACATATTCGTCCGACAGCCGCGTTTCGACCGTGTGAATGTACGATTTGTGTACGATTTGTTAGATTTTGTACGGATACCTATATTAGTGTAAGCATGTTGCGACCGACATTTTTTTTTTCAAAGATCCAAATTACCATAATCAAACAATTAGAATGTATAATTTTTTCCAAAATTTTCAAATTCTTAAATAGCGTACACCACGGTAATTATTTTTATATGCTAAAAAAACTTGCACGCTAATAACGATTGGCGGTGTAGTTTACTCCGTGCGTTTTATGCGCATAGGACATCTATGTTTCAGGATGAAAATGGTGTGATTTTTTTTGCAATTTACGTGGATGATCTGCTGGTGTTAAGTAAGTATATAGAAAAGATCAATAAGATAAAAAAGGATCTTAGAAGCAGATTTGACATGAAGGATTTAAAGGAGGCTAAATATATTTTGGGGATTCAAATAGAAAGAGATAGAGGGAAGAGAATAATTACACTTACTCAGAAATAATCTATCGGAAATATGCTTGAGAAATTTCAGATTGAAAAGGCAAACAGTTGTACCACTCCCATGCACTTGAAGAAAGTAAGTGATGGGAGTGTATAAGGCGGAGTGATAATAGTAGATGATCAGATGAGTCCAAAAGAGAGATGAGTCTAAAGAGAGACAGTTTATGAAGTCTATTCTTTATAGACGGGTTGTGGGAAGCTTGATTTACTTTATGAATTGTATTAGACCGAACAAAGCAGCAACAGTTCGAGTCCTCAGTAGGAGTCTTAATGATCCTAGAAAGAGAGACTGGGAGGCAGCTAAGAGAGTCATGAGATACTTGCTGGGAACCAGGGATTTATGGTTGCATTTGGGAGGGGAGCACACTGACATCACTACTTGGAGTGACGCTAGTTATAGGGATGCACCTATGAGAAGGTGCACTTTTGGATATGTGTTATATGTGGGAGGAGGTGCTTGTTGTTGGAGTAGCAAGCAACAAAAGGTGGTTGCTCAGTCCACTATGGAGGTTGAGTACATGGCCTCTTGTTCTGCTATGAAAGAGCTGATATGGGTTAAGTCTTTATTACAAGAACTGGGGTATATGAAGAAGGGAGTGCATGAAGTGTTTTGTGATAATCAGGCAGCAATTGCAATTGCAGCCAATCAAAAACATCATTTTAAGGCTAAGCAAATGGAAATAAGATTGAGTTTTGTGATGGAAAATGTTGAAAACAAAATTGTGAATCTTGGGCATAGAGGTGATGGGGAAATGGTGGTTGATATGATGACAAAGCCGGTTAAATTCTATAGGCTCCCCTGGGACGCAAAAACTCTGACCGACTACACCCCTGTGTAGCCTAGACTCCTTTAAGTCCGCTGCAAAAAGAATCACTGAAATTGCTCACTTGAGCATTAAGTTATGGCCTGCCAAAGATGGCCTAAAAATACAGAAATACTCTGGGAGAGAGGCTGAAACCCAAGAAATAATCTAAGTCCTAAACTACCTCTCTAAACCTACTACAAGTGTACCTATCCAATCAAGAGACTGTAATGTACAAGAAGGTACAGGTACCGATGTACTTCTTGTACGGCCATAGTACGGCATGGCCGCTCCGCTGACGCGTGTCAGTTCCTGAGCCGAAGTTGCTCCCTCCGCGATACTCGCTGTCCAACCACCCCTCGCCACGTGTCATCCGCCGACATACGCTCAGCAAACCGCCAAAAAACCACTCCGGAATTTCGGCTCCTCCGCGAACCGTCGATCGCGATGTCGACATTTGATTACATTCGTTTAAATCCAATGTCGTTTCGTTTCGTAATCCGTATATATTGAGTATGTAGATTAGTATTAAAGTTTAAATACGTTTCAATCTCAATGTGTACTTGTTTCGTCAACGCCTTAGTGGATAAGACGTACGGCTATGCAGCAGTTGCACATCCTGGTTCAAATCCGCCCAATGGCATTATTTTGATAGAAAGCCTTATATTATTATATCTTAGTGTTATATTGTAACTAGTTAATGTATTACCGGATCACGCAAGGCTAACGTTTCAATGAGACCCAAAGGATAAGGCACCCGGCTATCAGTACGGCCTATGCAGTGAGAGACCTAGGTCAAATCCTGCTAGGTTTAATATTTTGTTCATATCTATTTCTGACTATGGCTGCAACCATGGCTATCTCTATCTTCCAGTGACTAGGACAAGTATGGATGACTTTTGAACACCATCTAGCAAACACATATAATAAATTCAGACTTAGAAAATACCCAATTTTAACATGGACAGCTTCCAAGAAGCCTCTAGGATAAACCTGACCCCTTTGTGTTTCAGCAAGTACAACTGCCACCCTGGAAGATAATAACTCTAACCACCTTGACCCGTGTAAAGGCAAGAATCCCATGAGTCGATAGCAAAAAGAATCCCTGAATTTGCTCCCTTGAGCAGTAAGTTATAGAGAGTCAAAGTTGACATTTTGTACAGAAGCTCTCTGGGAGAGAGGGTCCTATCTACCAATTTTTCTAAGTCCTATCTCTCTCACAGACTCTATCTACTGATGTACGGAGCCAATCATATTACTCTGCCGTACACAAAAGTACAGCTGCCGGTGTACTTTCTGTACGGATACTGTACGACATGGCCTAAATGTCGACACGTGGTTTATCCGAATTTGCTTCCTTAATCTCCGGAGATGCCGCGATCCAATGTCATTCTGCCACGTGTCATCCGATGTGGCGATGACCAAAAACCGCCGAAAATCCTCTTCCGCAACCTCGGCATTCATTGCGGCCGTCCGATTAAATGCAGATTTAATCGTAGCCTTAATAAATACCTACGCGGTATTCGTTTCCCTATCGAAACAAATGCGCGGTACTTGTTTCTTGTCCGTACCTTAATCCGTACTTTTTACATAACCAAATCTATGTATCCTATAAATAGTTTCCGTTAAATGAATTTGTCAGGGTAAAAATGTTTATTTAATTATCAAAACGCATATAATCTACCACTCGTCATAGACTAAATAGATAGAGCTACTGCCTACCGGCAGCTCTGACGGCCGGTAGGTACCAGGATCAAATCCTGGTTCCGACAGCTGTACTTTTAATAAATTAGTAAATCAACTAATTTACTATTGTAAATCAACTAATCTACTACTCGTAAATCATAGGATAGCATAGGCAGCCATGGCTCTAGCTTCATCTCTGACTTTCAGTGACTGCAACAAGTGTGGGAGATGAAGAGAGAAAATAGAGGCAGACTGCCTTGGCTTCTTTTCTCTATTTTATTTTAGACCTAGAAAAAACTAAACTAACCATCAATTTCTACACTCCACTTATTTTCTAGTCAATCTTCAATTTCAGACCACACTTCTCCTTGCAGAAAATTAGTTTATGGGAAGGCACAAGATTGGTCATCATATCTGCTACCATCTCGCTATTTGGTCGGTACACTAAACTGATTATTTTGTTTTCTACTTTCTCTCTAACAATAATGAGTCTAATGTCCTTGTGTTTGGCTTTAAAATGATGTTTAGGATTGGCACAAAGAGCGATTGCTGCCTGATTATCACAAAAAAAAATTTGCACACCACTCTTAAGGTGACCAAGCTCGCCAAGCAAAAACTTGACCAACATCAATTCTTTTAATGCAGAGCAAGAGGCATATACTCAGCCTCCATAGTGGATTGATGAATAACCTTTTGGTGTTTGCTACTCCAACAGCAAGCCCCATCACCCACATATAATACATATCTAGAAGTACATCTCCTCATCAGAGCATCACCATAAGTGGCATCACTCCAAGTACTGATGTCAGTATTCTCCCCACCCAAATGCAACCATAGATCCCTAGTTCCTATCAAATATCTAAGGACTCTCTTAGCTGCCTCCTAATCCCTCTTAGTGGGAGCATTTAGACTTCTACTCAGCACTCCCATAGGTGCAGCTAAATCTGGTCGGGTATAAAATAGATTAAACGTCCCACTACTTGCCTGTAAGGAATAGTCTTCATGAACTTCTGTTCTTCAGGAGATAATTCCTCGTCTAAGAATATGACTCCTTCTTCCTCACTCCCCTCACTTCCTTTCTTTAACTCCATTGGAGTTGTACAACTATTAGCTTTATCCATCTGAAATTTTTCAAGCATGTTCCATAGTGCTTCTTTTTGTGTCAATCTTATAATATTTTTTTTTCGGTCTCTTTCTACTTGAATTCCCAAAATATATTTTGCTTCCCCCATATCCTTCATTTCAAATCTCCTCTTAAGATCGGTTTTCATTTTATTAATTTTTTCCATTGATTTACTTAAAAAAACTAAATCATCAACGTAACTTGCAATAAATATAACACCTTCCTCAAATTCAAAAATCATAGATTGAGTGATCTAAGCTGATCCGGATATATCCCATACCGGTAAGACACTCATCAAGCTTCTTATTCCATTGTCGAGGCGCCTGTTTCAAACCATAAAGGGATTTGATTAGCCGGCATACCTTACTCTCCTCTCCTTCCTGCACAAATCCTTCGGGTTGTCGCATAAAGATCTCCTCTTCCAATTCTCCATGCAAAAAGGTTGTCTTGATGTCCATCTGGTGCACCTCCATGTCTTCCCTTGCTGGTAGACTGAGAAGTATGCGGAAGGAGGGAAATCTAACGACCGGGGCAAAGGTTTCCTCGTAGTCAATTCCCTTCTTTTGTGTAAATCCGTGGGCCACTAATCGGGCCTTGTAGCGCTCAATCATGTTATCTGGGTTCAGTTTTAATTTGAAAACCCAATTACAACCGATTGGTTATCGGTTAGGTGGACAATCCACCAGCTCCCAAGTATCGGCTGCCATATTTGAGGCTATCTCCTCATTGATGGCTGTCATCCATCGTTTCCTTTTTGGACAAGTCATTGCCTCTCCATAAGTTTGAGGTTCATCTTGATGAGATAGTAATGTAACCTTGTTATTAACTTATTTTTCTTGCAATCTTTTGCTACTTCTCCTTCCCCCCTCAAAATTTGTGGCCGGAATAGATTGTTCTCGTGAGTTCTTACAAACAATCTCGGCTTCTCCCCTTTCCCTTGATTCCGAATCAATTTCAATCACGTCTTCCGCTTCGGGTAGAGTTGTCACTGGAGTTTCCGCACCCGAGTCCTTTTCTGTTTGATTTGTACATGCAAGAATGTCATCTTCTCTAAAATTTGGATAGTTAAGAAGCTCAAAATCATCGGAATTTTCATACTCAAATCTGATTTTTACTGACCTTGTATACTTGAAGGGATCCATAGACTTTCTTTCACCCATAACTACTAGATGTTTTTTTAAGATTATATCTTCCCTTTTTAGATCATAAACTCTATATCCTTTAACATCCTCATTATATCCTAATAAGTATCCCGGTTTTTCTTTAGGATCAAGCTTCCAATTAGACCGATATGTATCTAGACTGAATACTTGACTGCCGAAAACATTTAAGTGAGATATGTCTGGTTTTCGGCCGGTCCATCTCTCATAAGGGGTTTGATCTTTTATAGCTGAGGTAAAAATTATATTTTTGAGGTAATAAATGCAGTTCATTGCTTCTGCCCAGAACCTTTTTCCTATTTTCTTATCCAACAACATACTTCAAGCACTAGCACCTAGTGTCCTATTTAATCGTTCGGCTACCCATTCTGTTCCGAGTTTTCTAGAACTGTCTTTTGGTGCTGAACTCCATCTTCCCTCAGAAAATCCTCAAATTGGTTAGAAGTATACTCTCCACCATTGTCACTCCTTACTATCTTGATTGGAGTTTCATGGAGTTTTTTGCTCCATGCTTTATATTGTCTAAAACAATCTTGAGCTTCTGACTTGTTTTTCAAAAAATACACCTTGGAATACCGAGACCAATCATCACTGATAGTCATCATAAATCTCTTCCCCCCCGGTGAGGGTACTTTTGTCGGTCCCAAATATTTGTGGGTACTAAATCTATAATTTTTCTCCCCTATAGGTGGCTATTTTGGGAAAGGGCAATCTGTGTGCTTTACCTTGAGCACATCCACTACAATCACTTAGATTCTCACTCTCACTGAACTGAATTCCCTCCACCACTCGCATCTTTTTCATCTCTCTTAGTTTATATAGATTCACATGCCCAAGCCTCTTATGCCACATCATTACATCATGAACACCAGCATGATAAAGTTTCTTATTTTCATTGCTGAAAATTGGCCTAAACATCCCTTGGCTACCTTTTTCAACGGTGAAATAAACTTCCTCCTCAAAACTAGCAGTAACGACTCCTTTGCTAGTGCTAGTATCAAAACCCTTATCATCAAATACAGACGTAGAGATGAGGTTTTTGTTCAGCTCCGGAATAAGAATAAATCGGAGAATGTAACTATGGATGTCTTTCCTTCTACTAACACTTTTAGATCCATCGATCCTACAAGAGTAGTAGTGACTATGCTTCCATCCCTGTTCTCTATCTCTGCGGTGGAAATCTTTCTTATCTTAGTGAACATGTGTTTATCCTTACACATGTGCATGGAGGCACCTGAATCTATAATCCAGCCTGCTTCACCTTTCAATCCATCGAAAGCACATTTATGCTTTCGTGGAATTTCTACCTTGTTTGTCGCTTCCAACTCCTCATCCAGTTGGAGCTCATCGTCCTCGTCTTCGGATTCCACCTCATGTACCTGTGTCACAAGGGCCTTTTTCTTTCCTCTCGGGGTTCCACCGTCTGCCCCTCTTTTAACCGAAGCTCGGTTAGCTTAGTGCACTCCGCTATATAGTGCCCTGGTTTCCTACAGAAATGACATAAACCCTTGGGAGCCCTTGGTCCGAACTCGTCGGTCTAAATTTTCTGCTCCGCCTCTCCGTAATTTCCAACCGGTCTCCAAGAAATCCTTGTTCCTCCAGTCGGTCCCAGCTGGCTAGGCTTGCCCACTCTTTCCTCCCCTTCGGATCTCAATTGTATTCTCCCGAACAAGAATCATTCTTACCACTGAGTTCCATATCTATCTTAAGTCTGGCAAGTCCTGCACATATTGACTATGTTCTCGAACTCATATTACTTCATCAGTAGACAGTTAACCTTTTCTTTTTCACTAAAATCTTTTCGAGCACTCTCTAGCTCTATAAAAAGTGTAGCAAGCTTATTGCAAAAATCTAACATCTTCCCCCCTTTGTATACATACTCTTTAACATTCTGATCAGCCAACTGTTGTTGCTCAATCGTACCACTTCGCTACATCTCTATGAGAGCCATCTAAAGATCGGATGCATTTTCTACCTGCAAATGAGGACATGCAAGTCCTTGAGTAAGATGGCTACGGATGAAGTGCTTTGCCGCTATATTGTCGAAGTCTCAGGTATCAATATCATTCTCCTCAGGTGACATGAATGCGGAACCAGTTGCTTTTGGTGTTGTCATCTCTTTCTCCTTTCCTTTGTCCACCACCTCTCCTTCCTTTGTCTCCTCCGTTGAAGATAGATCTGCATCTCTAGTGAATCTGCCTCTTGTAAACCTGGAGGTATCCCAAGACTGAATGGAAGCCTCACCCGTCCACTCAGTATTCCCCAAAACCGTTTCTCATATAGAGCTCCTGTCATCATACTTTCTCAGTATATGGAGCCAACTCCATTGAATATGGGCACCTTAGATGGTGGGCCCATAACGTGCAAGTGTAAGACCTCCATAAGACCTCAGAGTTAGCAGCTCACACGAAGCCTCTAGGAGAACCTTGACCCCTTTGTCTTTCAGCACAATTAGCTGCCACCATGGCAAATAAATACTCTGATCACCTTCACCTTTGTGAAGGCAAAACTCCCTTAAGTCGATAGCAAAAAGAATCTCTGAATTTGCTCTCTTGAGCAGTAAGTTATGGAGGGTCAAAGTTGACCTTTTGTAGAAAAGCTATCTGGGAGAGAGGGTCATATCTACCAATTTTTCTAAGTCCTATCTCTCTCACAAAATCTATCTACTGATTTACGGAACCAATCATATTAATCTTGCGTACAGAGAAGTATAGCTGCCGGTGTACTTTCTTTACGGATACTGTACGACATGGCCTAAATGTTGACACGTGGTATATTTGAATTTGCTCTCTTAATCTCCGGAGATGCCGCGATCCAATGTCATTTGCCACGTGTCATCTGTAGAAATAAATGACCCGTTTAAAGTATTTTCTAGGTCTAAATAGAAATATAGGAAAAAGCCGAGGCAGTCTACCTCTAACTTCTCTCTCCAACTTCTCAAACTTATCGCAGTCACTGAGAAATTGAAGAGGAAGCTAGAGCCATGGCTACCTAGGCTATCTAGAGGTTTACGGGAAATATGTATATTAGTTTACCGTTAGAGGTTTATTTACTAAAAGGATATGTGTTGCCCATAGGATTTGATCTTGGTACCTGCCGGCCGATAAGCAGCTGGTAGCCGGTAGCCTTATCCGTTATATTTAGACCTAGTGTTACGTGCTATTGGGTTTGATATTTACTTATACATTACCAAGTCGGATAGTTCATTTAACTGAAACTATTTACGGGATACATAGATTCAGTAATGTAAAAGTACGGATTGTGGTACGGATAAAAAAATGAATAACGCGCATTTGTTTCTTTAGTGAAACCAATACCGCGCAGGTATTTATTACGGCTACGATTAAATGTGAATTTAATCAGTGGCAGGAATGAATGCTGAGATCCCGGAAGAGGATTTCGGCGGTTTGTGGTCATCGCCACATCGGATAACATGTGGCGGAATATCATTGGATCGCGGCATCTCCGAGGATTAAGGGAGCAAATCCGGATATACCACGTGTCGACATTCAGGCCATGTCGTACAATGTCCGTACAAAAAGTACACTGGCACCTGTACTTTTGTGTACGGAAGTGGAATATGATTGGCTCCGTACTTCAGTAGATATAGTCTGTGAGAGCGATAGGACTTAGAAAAATTAGGAGATAGGACCCTCTCTCCGGAGAGCTTCTGAACAAAAGGTCAACTTTGACCCTCCATATCTTACTGCTCACGGGAGCAAATTCAAAGATTCTTTTTGCTATCGACTCAAGGGAGTCTTGCCTTCACAGGGTTGAAGTTGGTAAGAGTTTTTGTCTGCCAGGGTGGCATTTTTTCTTGTTGAAACACAAAGGGGTCAGGGTTATCATAGAGGCTTTTCTTGAAAGCTGTCCACTCTGAGGACTTATGGAGGTCTAAGAGTTTCAGGTTATGGGCCCACCCTCTAGGGTATTAATCTTTAATGGAACTGGCTTCATATAATGCGAAAGTATGATGATAGGAGCTCTATGCGATAAAAGGTTTTGGGGGATAGTGAGTGGACGATTGGGGCGTCCATCAAGTCTTGGAATTCCTCTAAGGTTTGAAGAAGCTGATTCACAAAGAAAGCAGGTCCATCTTCAACGGAGGAGACAAAGGAAGGAGAGGAGGTGGACAAAGGAGTGGAGAAAGAGACGACTACACCAATAGCAACTGGTTCAACATTAATGTCACGTATTTCGAGAAACGAGGAGAATGATACTCAAACATGGGACTTCAACAATATGGCGGCAATGCAGTTTATCCTACGCCATCTTACTCAAGGACTTGCATGTCCTCATTTGCAGGTAGAAAGGGCATCCGATCTGTGGATGGCTTTCTTTGCGATGTACCAAAGTGGTACGATTCAGCAACAACAGTTGCCTGATCAAAAAGTTAAGGAATATATATACAAAGGGGGAAAAATGTTAGATTTTTGCAATGAGCTTGCTATACTCTTCATGGAGCTAGAGAGTGCGGGAAAAGATTTTAGTGAAAAAGAAAAGGTTAACTTTTTACTAAAGAAGTTACCAGATGAGTTCGAGAACATAGTCAACCGTGTGCAAGGCTTGCCGGACTCAAGGTGAATATGGAACTCATTGGTAGGGATGATTCTCGTTTGGGAGAATACGATTGAGATCCAAAGGGGAGGAAAGAGTGGCAAAACCTTGGCAACTGCGACCGATTGGAGAAACAAGGATTCTTGGAAACCGGTCAGAAACTAGGGGGAAAAGAGCAAAAAAATCAAGCTGACGAGTTCGGACCAAGGGCTCCCAAAGGTTTATGTCATTTTTGTAAGAAACTGGGGCACTATATGGCAGAGTACACTAAGCTTACAGAGCTTCGGTTAAAGGAGGGGCAGACTGGTGGTATCGCGAGAGGAAAGAAAACGGACCTTGTGACACAGGTACATAAGGTGGAATCCAAGGACGAGGACGATGAGCTCTTTTTGGATGAGGAGTTGGAGGCGAAAAACGAGTCGAAATTCCACGAAGGCACAAATTTGCTTACTGTGGATTGAAAGGTGAAGCAGGTTGGATTATAGATTCAGGTGCCTCTATGCACATGTGTAAGGATAGGCACCTGTTCACTAAGATAAGAAAGATTCCCACCGTAGAGATAGAGTACGGGGATGGGAGGATAGTCACCACTACTCTTGTAGGATCGGTAGATCTGAAAGTGTTAGTAGAAAAAAAGATATTTATAGTAACATTCTCCGATGTATTGTTTATTCCGGAGCTGAACAAAAACCTCATCTCTACATGTGTATTAGATGATAAGGGTTTTTTTACAAGCACTAGGGAAGGAGTCTTTACTACTAGTTTTGAGGAGGATGTCAATTTCATTGCTAAAAAAGGTAGCCATAGGATGTTTAGGCCAATTTTAAGCAATGAAAAGAAGAAACTTTATCATGCTGGTGTTCATGATATAATGATGTGGCATAAGAGGCTTGGGCATGTGAATCTAGATAAGCTAAAAGAGATGAAAAAGATGGGAGTGGTGGAGGGAATTCAGTTCAGTGAGAGTGAGAATCTAAGTGATTGTAGTGAATGTGCTCAAGGTAAAGCACACAGATTGCCCTTTCCCAAAATAGCCACCTATAGGGGAGAAAAAATTATAGATTTAGTACCCACAAATATTTGGGGACCGGCAAAAGTACCCTCACCGGGGGGGAAGAGATTTATGATGACTATCACTGATGATTGGTCTCGGTATTCCAGGGTGTATTTTTTGAAAAACAAGTCAGAAGCTCAAGATTGTTTTAGACAATATAAAGCATGGAGCGAAAAACTCCATGAAACTCGAATCAAGAGAATAAGGAGTGATAATGGTGGAGAGTATACTTCTTACCAGTTTCGGGATTTTCTGAGGGAAGATGGGGTCCAACACCAAAACATAGTTCCAGAAAACCCGAAACAGAATGGGGTAGCTGAAAGGTTAAATAGAACACTAAGTGCTAGTGCTAGAAGTATGTTGTCAAATAAGAAGATAGGAAAAAGGTTTTGGGCAGAAGGAATGAACTGTGCTAATAACCTCAAAAATAGAGTTCTTACTTCAGCTATAAAAGATCAAACACCTTATGAGAGATAGACAGGTCAAAAACCAGACATATCTCACTTAAAGGTTTTCGGCAGTCAAGTATTCAGTCTAGATACAGATCGGTCTAATTCCAAGCTAGATCAAAAAGGAAAACCGGGATACTTATTAGGATATGATGAGCATGTTAAAGGATATAGAGTTTATGATCTAAAAAGGGAAGATATAATCTTAGTAAAGCATCTAGTAGTTATAGATGAAGGAAAGTCTATGGATCCCTTCAAATATACAATGTCAGTAAAAATGAGATTTGAGTGAGAAAATTCCGATGACTTTGAGCTTCCTAACTATCCAAGTTTTATAGAAGATGACATTCTTGCAGATACAAAGCAGACCGAAAAGGACTCGGCTGTGGAAACTCGAGTGATAACTCTACCCGAAGCGGAAGACGTGGTGGAAATTAATTCGGAATCAAGGGATAGGGGAAAAGCCGAGTTTGTTCGAAAGAATCCACAAAAACCATCTATTCCGGCCTGAGATTTTGAAGGGGGAAGGAGAAGTAGCAAAAGACTGCAAAAAAAACAGGTTAATAACAAGGTAAGAAAACTATCTCATCAAGATGAGCCTCAGACTTTTGGAGAGGCGATGACTTGTCCAGAAAGAAACCGGTGGAAGACAGCCATCAATGAGGAGATGGCCTCATTTATGGCAGCCGATACTTGGGAGCTAGTGGATTGTCCACCTAACCAAAAACCAAGCGGTTGTAAGTGGGTTTTCAAATTAAAATTGAACCCAGATAACACGATTGAGCGCTACAAGGCCAGATTAGTGGCAAAGGGATTTACACAAAAAGGAGGGAATTGACTACGAGGAAACCTTTGCCCCGGTCGTCATATTTCCCTCTGTCCGCGTACTTCTCAGTCCGGCAGCAGCGAAAGACATGGAAGTGCACCAGATGGACATCAAGACAACCTTTTTGCATGGAGAATTGGAAGAGGAGATCTTCATGCGACAACGCGAAGGGTTTGTGGAGGAAGGAGAGGAGAGTAAGGTATGTCGGCTGATTAAATCTCTTTATGGCTTGAAAAAGGCGCCTCGATAGTGGAATAAGAAGCTTGATGAGTTTCTTACTGGTATGGGATATATCCGAATCAGCTCAGATCACTCAATCTATGTTTTCGAAAATGAGGAAGGTTTTATATTTATTGCAATTTATGTTGATGATTTGCTTGTTTTAAGTAAATCAATGGAAAAAAATAATTAACTAAAAATCGATCTTAAGGGGAGATTTGAAATGAAGGATATGGGGGAAGCAAAATATATTTTGGGAATTCAAGTAGAAAGAGACCGAAAAAGAAATATTTTAAGATTGACTCAAAAGGAAGCAATAGGGAACATGCTTGAAAAATTTCAGATGGATTAAGCTAATAGTTGTACAACTCCAATGGAGTTGAACAAGGGAAGTGAGGTGAGTGAGGAAGAAGGAGTCATAGTCTTAGACTAGGAATTATCTCTTGAATTACAGAAGTTCATGCACACTATTCCTTACAGGCAAGTAGTGGGAAGTATAATCTATTTTTCTAATTGTACCCCGCCGGATTTAGCTACAGCTGTAGGAGTGCTCAGTAGAAGTCTAAATGCTCCCACTAAGAGAGAGTGGGAGGCAGCTAAAAGAGTCCTTCGATATTTGATAGGAACTAGGGATCTATGGTTGCATTTGGGTGGGGAGAATACTGACATCACTACTTGGAGTGATGCTAGTTATGGTGATGCTCCGATGACGAGATGCACTTCAGGATATGTATTATATATGGGTGATGGGGCTTGCTGTTGGAGTAGCAAACAACAAAAAGTTATTACTCAGTCCACTATGGAGGCTGAGTATATGGGCTTTTCCTCTGCTGTAAAAGATATTATGTGGTTCAAGTCTTTGCTTGATGAGCTTGGTCACCTTAAGAGTGGTGTGCAGAATATTTTTTGTGATAATCAGGCAGCAATCGCTATTTCTGCCAATCCTAAACATCATTTTAAAACCTAACACATAGACATTAGACTTAGCTTTTTTAGAGAGAAAGTAGAAAACAAAATAATCACTTTAGAGTACCGACCAGATATTGAGATGGCAACAGATATGATGACCAAACTTGTGCCTTCCCCTAAGCTAATTTTTTGCAAGCAGAAGTGTGGTCTGAAATTAAAGATTGACTAGAAAATAAGAGGAGTGTAGAAATTAATCGTCTGTTTAAAGTATTTTCTAGGTCTAAATAGAAATATAGGAAAAAGCCAAGGCAGTCTACCTCTAACTTCTCTCTCCAACTTCTCAAACTTGTCGTAGTCATTGAGAAATTGGAGAGGAAGCTAGAGCCATGGCTACCTAGGCTATCCAGAGGTTTATGGGAAATATGTATATTAGTTTATTTAGCGTTAGAGGTTTATTTACTAAAAGGGTATGTGCTGCCCCTAGGATTTGATCCTGGTACCTGCCGGCCGATAAGCAGACGGTAGCCGATAGCCTTATCCGTTATGTCTAGACCTAGTGTTACGTGCTATTGGGTTTGATATTTAATTATACATTACCAAGTAGGATAATTCATTTAATTGAAACTATTTATGGGATACATAGATTCAGTAATGTAAAAGTACGGATTGTGGTACAGATAATGAAACGAATACCGCGGATTTGTTTCTTTAGAGAAACGAATACCGCGCAGGTATTTATGACGGCTGCGATTGAATGTGAATTTAATCGGACGGCCGGAATGAACGCCGAGATCGCGGAAGAGGATTTCGGCGGTTTGTGGTCATCGCCACATCGGATGACACGTGGCGGAATATCATTGGATGGCAGCATCTCCGAGGATTAAGGGAGCAAATCCGGATATACCCGGTGTCGACATTTAGGCCATGTCGTACAATGTCCTTACAAAAAGTACACCGGCAGCTGTACTTTTGTGTACGGAAGTGGAATATGATTGGCTCTGTAAATCAGTAGATAGAGTCTGTGAGAGAGATAGGACTTAGAAAAATTAGGAGATAGGACCCTCTCTCCCAAAGAGCTTCTATACAAAAGGTCAAGTTTGACCCTCCATAACTTACTTCTCAAGGGAGCAAATTCAGAGATTCTTTTTGCTATTGATTCAAGGGAGTCTTGCCTTCACAGGGATGAAGTTGGTCAGAGTTTTTGTTTGCCAGGGTGGCATTTGTTCTGGCTGAAACACAAAGGGGTCAGGGTTATGATAGAGGCTTCTTGGAAGCTATCCACTTTGAGGACTTATGGAGGTCTCAGAGTTTCATCATCCGATGTGGCGATGACCAAAAACCGCTGAAAATCCTCTTCCGCGATCTCGGCATTCATTCCGGCCGTCCTATTAAATGCAGATTTAATCGTAGCCGTAATAAATACTTGCGCGATACTCGTTTTACTGTCGAACCAAATGTGCAGTACTTGTTTATTGTCGTACCTTAATCCGTACTTTTTAGATAACCGAATCTATGTATCCATTAAAAGTTTCCGTTAAATGAATTTGTTAGCGTAAAAATATTTATCTAATTATCAAACCGTATATAATCTAGCACTCGTCATAGACTAAATGGATTGTGCTACCGGCAGCTCTGACGGCCGGTAGGTACTAGGATCAAATCGTGGTTCCGACGGCTCTATATTTGGTAAATTAGTAAATCAACTAATTTACTATTGTGAATCAACTAATCTACTACCCGTAAATCACAGGATAGCATAGGCAGCCATGGCTCTAGCTTCATCTCCGAATTTGAGTGACTGCAACAAGTGTGGGAGTTGAAGAGAGAAGTTAGAGGCAGACTGTCGTGGCTTTTTTTGTGCATTTTATTTTGGACCTAGAAAATACTAAACTAACCATCAATTTCTACAAGGGAGTTATACTTAGAAAAGAGGGAAGATGTTAGATTAGTGTTATGATCATTTTTGCCTTTATATAGAGATGGAGAGTGCTAGATGGACAGGCACAGTGAAGATGAAAGTAAACACTCTCATCATGAAGCTGCTTGAGGAGTATAAAGACATAGTGTACCGAGTGCAAGAAATGGTTGATAGTTCTTGGAAGTGGAACATAGTGGTCCGAATGATACTTGTGCAGGACAACACCATCAAGATCCGCAGAGGAGGAAAGAGCGTTCAAGCTTTAGTTGCCGGAACAGACCGGTGGAGGAAGGATCCGAAGAAGCCGTACAACAACTTCAAAGGGGATCAATCAAGAGAACCTAGGCCTCCAAAGGGCCTTTGTCATTTATGCAAAAAGCTGGGACACTTCAAAGCTAATTGTATCAAGTTGTCGGAGCTGAGGCTCCAATAAAACCGTGGAGGGGGTTCTTCCGGAGTGAAGAAGAAAGCACTTGTGGTCACACGAGTGAAAGGTGAGACCGAGGAGGACAAGTCTTCTAAGGAGGAGGATGGGGAGCTTTTTCTTGACGAGAATTAAGAGGAGAAGGAGATTCCTGGAAAACAGAAGTGTGTGCTTGGAGCCATTCGGGAAGCTCCAGAGGAAGGATGGATCATCGATTCAGGTACATCTATGCATATGTGCCGTGACAGGCACCTATTCACTAAGCTAAGAAAAATCCCTACTGTAGAAATAGAGAACAAGGATGGGACAGTAGTTACCACAGATGTAGTGGGCTCGGTAGATCTCAAAGTTTTAGTGGAGGGTAAGACTTCTATACTCACCTTCTCAGATGTGCTCTACATTCCTCAGGTGAGTAAAAATCTAGTGTCTACCTCTGTATTAGATGAAAAGGATTTTGATACCTTCACTAGAAACGGAGTCTTTACAGCTAAGTACGGAGATGAAGTCTACTTCACAACAGATAAGGGTAGCCAAGGAATGTTAAGGCTTAACCTAAGTAATGAAAAGAAAGGTGCTTACTATGGTGGTGTCCCGAGCTTGATGATCTGGCATAAGCGGTTGGGGCATGTGCACTTTGATAGGCTGAGGAAAATGAAGAAGCTGGGTGTGGTAGAAGGCATTGAGTTTGGGAATAATGAAATGATGGATGATTGTAGTACTATTCAGTACACAGAAGTACAGCTGTCGGTGTACTTTCTGTATGGATACTGTACGACATGGCCTAAATGTCGACACGTGGTATATCAGGATTAACTCCTTTAATCCCCGGCGATGCTGCGATCCAATGTCATTCTGCCACGTGTCATCCGATGTGGTGATGACAAAAAACCGCCGAAATCCTCTTCCGTGATCTCGGCAGTCATTCAGGCTGTCCGATTTAAATGCAGATTTAATCGTAGCCAAAATAAATACTTGCGCGGTATTCTTTTCACTATGGAAACAAATGCGCAGTACTTGTTTCTTGTCCGTACATTAATCCGTACTTTTACATAACCAAATCTATGTATCATGTAAATAGTTACTGTTAAATGAATTTGTCTGCATAGAAATATTTATCTAATTATCAAACCGTATGCAATCTAACACTCGTCATAAATTAAATAGATAGAGCTACCGGCTACCGGCAACTTTGACGGCCGGTAGGTACCAGGATTAAATCCTGGTTCCGACATCTCTACTTTTAGTAAATTAGTAAATCAATTTATTTACTACTGTAAATCAACTAATCTACTACCAGTAAATCTCAGGATATCATAGGCAGCCATGGCTCTAACTTCATCTCTAACTTTCAGTGACTACAACAAGTGTGGGAGTTGAAGAGAAAAGTTAGGGGTAGACTGCCTTGGCTTCTTTTCTGTATTTTATTTTAGACCTAGAAAATACTAAACTAACCATCAATTTCTACACTCCCCTTATTTTCTAGTCAATCTTCAATTTCAAACCACACTTCTCCCTGCACAAAATAAGTTTAGGGGAACGCACAAGTTTTGTCATCATATCTGCTACCAGCTTGCTATCTGGTCAGTACTCTAAACTGATTATTTTGTTTTCTACTTTCTCTCTAACAAAACTGAGTCTAATGTCCATGTGTTTGGCTTCAAAATGATGTTTACGATTGGCAGAAATAGCGATTGCTGCCTGATTATCACTAAAAAAATTATGCACACCACTTTTAAGGTGACCAAGCTCACCAAGCAAAGACTTGACCCACATCAATTCTTTTACAGCAGAGCAAGAGGCCATATACTCAGCCTCCATGGTGGACTGAGCAATAACCTTTTGTTGTTTGCTACTCCAACAACAAGCCCCATCACCCACATATAATACATATCCTGAAGTGCATCTCCTAATCGGAGCATCACCATAACTGGCATCACTCCAAGTAGTGATGCCAATATTCTCCCCACCGAAATGCAACCATAGATCCCTTGTTCCTATCAAATATCTAAGGACTCTCTTAGCTGCCTCCCAATCCCTCTTAGTGGGAGCATTTAGAATTCTACTCAGCACTCCTACAGCTGCAGCTATATGTTGATTTGAGGCAGCTGGTGCCACTGAAGAAGATGAAGAAGCACCGGCAGTTGCCATGATAATCAATTGTGTAAAGAGGAAACTCTCACCAAATCCCACAAACAACCAACTTCACAATGTAGCCCCAAACAAACCAGACTCACCCTGGGTCTGCAAATTTGCCACAATATAAAATATAAACCAAAAAAACCACATGCAGAATTTCACAAAGTTCTGCCAATATATCACAATGATCTTATAATTCAAACACACCCAAAAACTGCTTCGCAGTTTTTCCTACACAGCAATCCTACTTTTCTTAAAGTAATCTAAGTCCTATATATACAAGTGAGCCTACGATTGATCACACTGTACTACAAGTAGCGTGGTCAAATGGTACACTACTCTTCATTAACAAAAATCCCAAAGTCGAATGCACATAATTATTTCCACCAATCAGACAGCAGCTAGAAATGAAATAGTACGCGGTTAAAGTTCATCCGCTGAAATGACGGTACAGTCAATACTTCTCTTCAAAAAATGACGGCGGACTTCGTCCGCTTTCCACGTATTCTTTCATCACCGAAGATGAACCTCCACGTATAAATTTGGTCCTCAAATGTAACTGTACCTTTCCTTCTAGAACAACCAAACTTGACTTTCTCACGGATCGACACGTGTGCCTAAAGTGCACCGAATCTGTGTACTCCCTTTCGAGTTACATACTCACTAAATCATGTCCCCGTCAATTTATCTTCACACAAACTGACTCATATTCATAACACTTTTCTTACGCAGACTGCTATGACTGCTATGACTGCTATGATCTGTCAGCGCAGCTGTGATATTAGAGCAGCGCAGCTGCGATGTCAGATCAGAGCACCATAGCAGCACAGCAACAAGTGTAGAGTGCTCAAGGTTTCTAGCTGCGATGTCAAACTTAGCGCAGCATGGCAACATAGCAGCAAGATATAGAGAGAACTTAAGGTTTCCAAAACAACACTATATAAGGTCGAGTAGAAGTAATTAAATAGATTAGACTTTTCACTGCTTGCCTGTTAGCAATAGTTTGCATGAACTTCTGTTCTTCAGAAGATAATTCCTCGTCTAAGACTATGACTCCTTCTTCCTCACTCCCCTCACTTCCCTTCTTTAACTCCATTGGAGTTGTACAACTATTAGCTTTATCCATCTGAAACTTTTCAAGCATGTTTCCTATTGCTTCCTTTTGAGTCAATCATATAATTTATTTTTTTTCGATCTCTTTCTACTTTAATTCCCAAAATATATTTTGCTTCCTCTATATCCTTCATTTCAAATCTCCCTTTAAGATCGGTTTTCAATTTATTAATTTTTTCCATTGATTTACTTAAAACAAGTAAATCATCAAGGTAAATTGCAATAAATATAACACTTTTCTCATCTTCAAAAATCATAGATTGAGTGATCTAAGCTTATACGGATACATCCCAGACCACTAAAAACTCATCAAGCTTTTTATTTCCACTGTCGAGGCGTCTGTTACAAACCATAAAGGGATTTGATCAGCCGGCATACCTTACTCTCCTCTCCTTCCTCCACAAATCATTCGGGTTGTCACATGAAGATCTCCTCTTCCAATTCTCCATGCAAAAAGGCGTATGCGGACGGAGGGAAATCTGACGACTGGGGCAAAGGTTTCCTCGTAGTCGATTCCGTCTTTTTGTGTAAATCCTTTTGCCACTAATGGGGCTTTGTAACGCTCAATGGTGTTATCCGCGTTCAGTTTTAATTTGATAACCCACTTACAACCGATTGGTTTTCGGTATGTGGAGAGTCCACCAGCTCCCAAGTATCGGCTGCCATAATTGAGGCCATCTCCTCATTGATGGCTCTCTTCCACCGCTTCTTTTCTAGACAAGTCATTGCCTCTCCATAAGTTTGAGGTTCATCTTGATGAGATAGTTTTGTTACCTTGTTATTTTCTTGTTTTTCTTGCAATCTTTTGCTACTTCTCCTTCCCCCCTCAAAATCTGTGGCCGGAATACATGGTTCTCGTGAGTTCTTTCGAACAATCTCGGCTTCTCCCCTATCCCTGTATTCTGAATCAATTTCCATCATGTCTTCCGCTTCGGGTAGAGTTGTCACTGTAGTTTCCGCAGCCGAGTCCTTTTCCGTTTTATTTGTACGTGCAAAAAGGTCATATTCTCCAAAACCTGGATAGTTAGGAAGCTCAAATTCATCACAATTTTCTGACTCAAATCTGATTTTTACTAACTTTGTATACTTGAAGGGATCTATAGACTTTCTTTCAACCATAACTATTAGATGCTTTGCTAAGATTATATCTTCCCTTTTTAGATCATAAACTCTATATCCTTTAACATCCTCATCATATTCTAATAAGTATCTTGGTTTTCCTTTAGGATTTAGCTTTCCAATTAGACCGATCTGTATCTAGACTGAATACTTGACTGCCGAAAACCTTTAAGTGAGATATGTCTGGTTTTCGGCCGGTCCATCTCTCATAAGGTGTTTGATCTTTTATAGCTGAGGTAAGAACTCTATTTTTGAGGTAATTAGCGCAGTTCATTGCTTCTGCCCAAAACCTTTTTCCTATCTTCTTATCCGACAACATACTTCTAGCACTATCACTTAGTGTCCTATTTAATCATTCAGCTACCCCATTCTGTTCCGGGTTTTCTGGAATTGTCTTTTGGTGTTGAACTCCATCTTCCCTCAGAAAATCCTCAAACTGGTTAGAAGTATACTCTCCACCATTGTCACTCCTTACTCTCTTGATTGGAGTTTCATGGAGTTTTTCGCTCCATGCTTTATATTGTCTAAAACAATCTTGAGCTTCTGACTTGTTTTTCAAAAAATACACCCTGGAATACCGAGACCAATCATCAGTGATAGTCATCATAAATCTCTTCCCCCTTGGTGAGGGTACTTTTGCCGGTCCCCAAATATTTGTGTGTACTAAATCTATAATTTTTTCTCCCCTATAGGTGGCTGTTTTGGGAAAGGGCAATCTGTGTGCTTTACCTTGAGCACATCCACTACAATCACTTAGATTCTCACTCTCACTAAACTGAATTCCTTCCACCACTCCCATCTTTTTCATCTCTTTTTGCTTATCTAGATTCAAATGCCCAAGCCTCTTATGCCACATCATTATATCACGAACACCAGCATAATAAAGTTTCTTTTTTTCATTGCTTAAAATCAGCCTAAACATCCCTTGGCTACCTTTTTCAGCGGTGAAATATACTTCTTCCTCATAACTAGCAGTAAAGACTCCTTTCTTAGTGCTAGTATCAAAACCTTTATCATCTAATACAGAAGTAGAGATGAGGTTTTTGTTCAGCTCCGGAATAAACAATACATCGGAGAATGTAACTGTCGATGTGTTTCCTTCTACTAACACTTTTAGATCCACCGATCCTAGAAGAGTAGTAGAAGCTATCCTTCCATCCCCGTACTCTATCTCTACGGTGGGAATCTTTCTTATCTTAGTGAACATGTGTTTATCCTTACACATGTGCATGGAGGCACCCGAATATACAATCCAGCGTGCTTCACCTTTCAATCCACTGAAAGCACATTTCTACTTTTGTGGAATTTCTACCTTATTTGTCGCTTCCAACTCCTCATCCAATTATTGCTCATCGTCCTTGTATTCGGATTCCACCTCATGTACTTTTGTCACAAAGGCATTTTTCTTTCCTCTCGAGGTTCCACCAGTCTGCCCCTCCTTTAACCGAAGCTCGGTAAGCTTAGTGCACTCTGCTAAATTGTGCCCTGGTTTCTTAGAGAAATGACATAAACCCGTGGGAGCCTTTGGTCCGAACTCGTTGGTCTAAATTTTGTGCTCCGCCTCTCCGTAATTTCTGAAAGGTCTTCGGGAATCCTTGTTCCTCCAGTCGGTCCCAGCTGCCAAGGCTTGCCCACTCTTTCCTCCCCTTCGGATCTCAATTGTATTCTCCCGAACGAGAATCATCCCTACCACTGAGTTCCATATCCACCTTGAGTCCGACAAGTCCTGCACACGGTTGATTATGTTTTCGAACTCATCGGGTAACTTCATCAGTAAACAGTTAACCTTTTCTTTTTCACTAAAATCTTTTCCAGCACTCTCTAGCTCCATAAAGAGTGTAGCATTCTCATTGCAAAATTCCAACATCTTCCCCCCTTTGTATACATAATCCTTAACAATCTGATTAGCCAACTGTTGTTGCTGAATCGTACCACTTCAGTTCATCTCTATGAGAGCCATCAAAAGATCAGATGCCCTTTCTACCTGCAAATGAGGACATGCAAGTCCTTGAGAAAGATGGCGGAGGATGAGGTGATTTACCGCCATATTGTTGAAGTCCGAAGTATCAGTATCATTCTCCACGTTCCTCAAAATAAGTGACATGAATGCTGAACAAGTAGCTATTGGTGTGGTCGTCTCCTTCTCCTTTCATTTGTCCACCACCTCGCCTTCCTTTGTCTCCTCTGTTGAAGATGGATCTACTTTCCTTGTTAATCTGCTTTCTCCAAACCTTGGAGGTATCCCAAGACTGGATGGACGCCTCAACCTTCCACTCATTATTCCCTGAAACTGTTTCTCACATAGAGCTCCTATCATCATACTTTCCCTGTATATGAAGCTAGTGAAACTCTAAGACCTCCATAAGTCCTCAGAGTGGACAGCTTCCAAGAAGCCTCTAGGATAACCCTCGCCCCTTTGTATTTTAGCAAGAATAACTATCACCCTGGCAAAGAAAAACACTAACTAACTTCACCCTTATGAAGGCAAGACTCTCCCTAGTCGATGGCAAAAAGAATCTCTGAATTTGCTTCCCTGAGCAGTAAGTTATGGAGGGTCAAAGTTGACCTTTTGTATAGAAGCTCTTTGGGAGAGAGGGTCCTATCTACCAATTTTTTCTAAGTCCTATCTCTCTCAACGACTTTATCTAGTGACGTACGGAGCCAATGATATTACACTTCCGTACATAAAAGTACAGCTGTGGGTGTACTTTCTGTACAGATATTGTACGACATGGTCTAAAAGTGAACACATGTCATATTTGGATTCGATCCCATTATTCCAGGAGATGCCGCGATCCAACACAATTTCGCCACGTGTCATTCGATGTGGCGATGACCACAAACCGGCGAGAATCTCTTCCGCGATCTCGACTTTCTTCTGAGCTGTCTGATTCAATGCAAATTTCAATCGGAGTTGTCATTAATACTTGCGCGGTATTTGTTTCGTTTAGAGAAACAAATGCGCGATACTTGTTTCTGATCCGTACCGTAATCCGTATTTCTACATAACTGAATCTATATATACCGTTAGCAGTTCCGTTAAATGAAATATCCTTCGTAATAATGTATAAATAAATATCAAATCCTACATCATGTATCATTAGCTTTAGACCTAACGGATAATTTTATCGGCTACCGATTGCATAACGTTCGGCAGGTTCCACGATCATTCCTGGTTGCATCACTATTCTTTTAGTAAATAAACTACTAAACTACCATTCAATAAATCAACAAATCTATTTCCCGTAAACCTCTGGATAGCCAAGGAAGCCATGGCTCTAGCTTCCTCTCCAGCTTCTTAATAACTGCGACAAGTGTGGGAGTTGGAGAGAGACGTTTGAGATAGATTGCCTCCGCTTCTTTCTGTATTTCTATTTAGACCTAGAAAATACTTAAAAAAGGACCATCAATTCTTACACTCCCCTTATTTTCTAGTCATTTTTTAATTTTAGACCATACTTCTCCCTGTAGAAAATTAGCTTAGGGGAAGGCACAGGTTTGGTCATCATATCTGCTACCATCTCACTATCTGGTTGGTACTCTAAACTGATTATTTTGTTTTCTACTTTTTCTCTAACAAAGCTAAGTCTATTGTCCATGTGTTTGGCTTTAAAATGATGTTTAGCATTGGCAGAAATAGCGATTGCTGCCTGATTATCACAAAATATTTTTTGCACACCACTCTTAAGGTGACCAAGCTCACCAAGCAAAGACTTGACCCACATCAATTCTTTTACAGCATAGCAAGAGGCCATATACTCAGCCTCCATGGTGGACTGAGCAATAACCTTTTGCTGTTTGCTACTCCAACAGCAAGCCCCATCACCCACATATAATACATATCCAGAAGTACATCTCCTCATCGGAGCATCACCATAACTGGCATCACTCCAAGTAGTGATGCCAGTATTCTCCCCACCCAAATGCAACCATAGATCCCTAGTTCCTATCAAATATCTATGGACTTTCTTAGCTACCTCCCAATCCCTCTTAGTGGGAGCATTTAGACTTCTACTCAGCACTCCTAAAACTACAGCTATATATGGCAGAGTAGAATTAATAAAATAGATTAGACTTCCCACTACTTGCCTATAAGGAATAGTTTGCATGAACTTCTGTTTTTCAGGAGATAATTCCTCGTCTAAATCTATGACTCCTTCTTCCTCACTCCCCTCACTTCCCTTCTTTAACTCCATTGGAGTTGTACAACTATTAACTTTATCCATCTGAAATTTTTCAAGCATGTTCCCTATTGCTTCCTTTTGAGTCAATCTTATAATCTTTCTTTTTTCGATCTCTTTCTACACTAATTCCCAAAATATATTTTGCTTCCTCCATATCTTTCATTTCAAATCTCCCCTTAAGATCGGTTTTCAGTTTATTAATTTTTTCCATTGATTTACTTAAAACAAGTAAATCATCAACGTAAATTGCAATAAATATAACACTTTCCTCATCTTCAAAAATCACAGATTGAGTGATATGAGCTGATCCGGATATATCCCCGACCGGTAAAAAACTCATCAAGCTTCTTATTCCACTGTCGAGGCGGCTGTTACAAACCATAAAGGGATTTGATCAGCCAGCATACCTTACTCTCCTCTCTTTCCTCCACAAATCCTTCGGGTTGTCGCATGAAGATCTCCTCTTCCCATTCTCCATGCAAAAAGGCGTATGCGGACAGAGGGAAATCTGACGACCGGGGCAAAGGTTTCCTCGTAGTTGATTCTTTCTTTTTGTGTAAATCCTTTTGCCACTAATCTGGCTTTGTAACGCTCAATGGTGTTATCCGGGTTCAGTTTTAATTTGATAACCCACTTACAACCGATTAGTTTTCGGTTAGGTGGAGAGTCCACCAGCTTCAAGTATTGGCTGCCATAATTGAGGCCATCTCCTCATTGATGGTGTTTTCCACTGGTTCCTTTCTGGACATGTCATTTCCTCTCCATAAATATGAGGTTCCTCTTGGTGATATAGTTTTGTTACTTTATTATTAACCAAGTATTCTTGCAATCTTTTGCTACTTCTCCTTCCCCCCTCAAAATCTGTGGTCGGAATAGATGGTTTTCGTGGGTTCTTTCGAACAATCTCGGCTTCTCCCCTGTCCCTTTATTCTGAATTAGTTTCGACTACGTCTTCCGCTTCGGGTAGAGTTGTCACTAGAGTTTCGGCAGCCGAGTCTTTTTCGGTCTGATTTGTACCTGAAAGAATTTCATCTTCTCTAAAACCTCAATAGTTTGAAAGCTCAAAGTCATCGGAATTTTCTGACTCAAATCTGATTTTTACTGACTTTGTATACTTGAAGGGATCCACAGACTTTCCTTCATCCATAACTACTAGATGCTTTACTAAGATTATATCTTCCCTTTTTAGATCATAAACTCTATATCCTTTAACATTCTCATCATATCCTAATAAGTATCCCGATTTTCCTTTAGGATCTAGCTTCCAATTAGACCGATCTGTGTGTAGACTGATTACTTGACTAGCGGAAACCTTTAAGTGAGATATGTCTGGTTTTTGACCTGTCTATCTCTCATAAGGTGTTTGATCTTTTATAGCTGAAAAAATAACTCTATTTTTGAGGTTATTAGCATAGTTCATTGCTTCTGCCCAAAATCTTTTTCCTATCTTCTTATCGAACAATACACTTCTAGCACTATCACTTAGTGTTCTATTTAACCTTTTAGCTACTCCATTCTGTTCCGGGTTTCTAGAACTTTCTTTTGGTGCTAGACTCCATCTTCCCTCAGAAAATCCTCAAATTGGTTAGAATTATACTCTCCACCATTGTCACTCCTTATTCTCTTGATTGGAGTTTCATGGAGTTTTTCGCTCCATGCTTTATATTGTCTAAAACAATCCTGAGCTTCAAACTTGTTTTTCAAAAAATACACCCTGGAATACCGAGACCAATCACTAGTGATAGTCATCATAAATCTCTTCCCTCCTGATGAGGGTACTTAAGCTGGTCCCTAAATATATGTGTGTACTAAATCTATAATTTTTTCTCCCTTATAAGTGGTTTTTTTGGGAAAGGGTAATATGTGTGCTTTACCTTGAGCACATCCACTACAATCACTTATACTATCACTCTCACTGAACTGAATCCCTTCCACCACTCCCATCTTTTTCATCTCTCTTAACTTATCTATATTCACATGCCCAAGCCTCTTATGCCACATCATAATATCGTGAACACCAGTATAATATAGTTTCTTTGTTTCATTACTTAAAATCAGCCTAAACATCCCTTGGCTACCTTTCTCAGCTATGAAATAGACATCCTCCTCAAAACTAGCAGTAAAGACTCCTTCCCTAGTGCTTGTAAAAAAACCCTTATCATCTAATACAAAAGTAGAGATGAGGTTTTTGTTCAGCTCCGGAATAAACAGTACATCGGACGATGTTACTATTGATGTCTTTCCTTCTACTAACACTGTCAGATCTACCGATCGTACAACAGTAGTAGTGACTATCCTCCCATCCCCGTACTCCATCTCTATGGTGGGAATCTTTCTTAACTTAGTGAACAGGTGCTTATCCTTACACATGTGCATGAAGGCACCTGAAACTATAATCCAGCCTGCTTCACCTTTTAATCCACTATAAGCACATTTCTCCTTTCGTGGAATTTCGACCACGTTTTCCGCCTCCAACTCCTCATCCAATAGAAGCTCTTAGTCCTCGTCTTCGGATTCTGCCTCATGTACCTGTTTCACAAGTTCTTTTTTCTTTCCTCTCCGGGTCAACCGGACTGCCCCTTCTTTAACCGATGCTCGGTTAGCTTAGTGCACTCTGCCATATAGTGCCCCGGTTTCTTACAAAAATGACATAAACCTTTGGGAGTCCTTGGTCCGAACTCGTCGGTCTGTTTTTTGTGCTCCCTCCCTCCATAGTTTCTGACTGGTTTCCATGACTCCTTGTTCCTTGAATCGGTCGCAACTGCCATGGCTTGCCCACTCTTTCCTCCCCTTCAGATCTCAATCGTTTTCTCCCGGAAGAGAATCATCCCTACCACTGAGTTCCATATCCACCTTTAGTCTGGCAAGTCCCGCACACGGTTGACTATGTTCTCGAACTCATCAGGTAACATCATTAGTAAACAGTTAACCTTTTCTTTTTCACTAAAAGCTTTTCCCGCACTCTCTAGCTCTATGAACAGTGTAACAAAATCATTGCAAAAATCTAAAATCTTCCCCCATTTGTATACATACTCCTTAACTTTCTGATCAGCCAACTGTTGTTGCTGAATCGTACCACTTTGATGCATCTCTATGAGAGCCATCCAAAGATCGGATGCCCTTTCTACCTTTAAATGAGGGCATGTAAGCCCTTGAGTAAGATGGCGGAGGATGAAGTGCTTTGACGCCATATTGTTGAAGTCCCAGGTATCACTATCATTCTCCTCGTTCCTTGGAATAGGTGACATGAATGCTGAACCACTTGTTATTGGTGAAGTCGTCTCCTTCTCCGTTGATTTGTCCACCACCTCTCCTTTCTTTGTCTCCTCCGTTGAAGATGGATCTGCTTTCCTTGTTAATCTGCTTTCTCCAATCCCTAGAGAGACTGCGATACTTGATGGACGCCCCACTCATCCACTCAGTATCCACCAAAATATTTTCTCGCATAGAGCTCCTATCATCATACTTTCCCAGTATATCAAGCTAGTTCCATTAAAGATGGGTATTTGAGAGGGTGGGCCCATAACTTGAAACTGCGAGACCTCCATAAGTCCTCAGAGTGGATAGCTTCCAAAAAGCCTCTAGGATAACCTTGACCCCTTTGTATTTCAGCAAGAATAACTACCACCTTGGCAAACAAAAACCCTGACCACTTTCACCCCTGTGAAGGCAAGACTCCCTTGAGTCGATAGCAAAAAGAATCTTTGAATTTGCTCCCTTGAGCAATAAGTTATGGAGGGTCAAAGTTGACCTTTTGTACAGAAGCTCTGTGGGAGAGAGGGTCCTATCTACCAATTTTTTCTAAGTACTATCTCTCTCACAGACTCTATCTATTGACGTACAAAGCCAATCATATTACACTTCCGTACACAAAAGTATAGCTGCTGGTTTACTTTCTGTACGGATATTGTGGGACATAGTCTAAAAGTCGACACATGTCATATCCGGATTCGATCTCGTAATTCCCGGAGATGCTGCGATCCAACGCAATTTTGCCACGTGTCATTCGATGTGGCGATGACCACAAACTGGCGAGAATCTCTTCCACGATCTTGGCTTTGTTCTCAGCTGTCCGATTTAATGCAAATTTCAATCGGAGCCGTCATAAATACTTGCGCGGTATTTGTTTCGTTTAAAGAAACAAATGCGCTATACTTGTTTCTTATCCGTATCGTAATCCGTATTTCTACATAACTGAATCTATATATACCGTAAGCAGTTTGGTTAAATGAAATATCCTACGTAATAATGTATAAATAAATATCAAATCCTACATCGTGTATCATTAGCTTTAGACCTAACGGATAAGGTTACCGGCTACCAGTTGCCTAACGTCCAGCAGGATCTAGGATCAAATCCTGGTTACATCACTATTTTTTTAGTAAAAAAACTACTAAACTACCATTCAAGTAATCAACAAATCTATTCCCCGTAAACCTCCGGATAGCCAAGGAAGCCATGGCTCTAGCTTCCTCTCCTGCTTCTTAATAATTGCGACAAGTGTGGGAGTTGGAGAGAGACGTTTGAGATAGATTCCCTCTGCTTCTTTCTGTATTTCTATTTAGACTTAGAAAATACTTAAAAAATGACCATCAATTTCTACAACCAGCTCCATTGAATATGGGCAACCTACATGCTAGGCCCATAACCTGCAACTCTGAGACCTCCATAGGACCTCAGAGTAAGCAACTCACATGAAGCCTCTAGGATAACCCTGACCCCTTTGTCTTTCAGCACGAATAACCGCCATCCTGCCGAAAAAAAACTCTGACCACCTTCACGTATGTGAAGGCAAGACTCCTTTTAGTCGATAGCAAAAAGAATCTCTGAATTTGCTCCCCTGAGCACCAAGTTATGGAGGTTCAAAGTTGACCTTTTGTACAGCAGCTCCCTGGGAGAGAGGGTCCTATCTACCAATTTTTCTAAGTTCTATCTCTCTCTCAAACTCTATCTAGTGATGTACGGAACCAATCATATTACTCTTCCGTACACAAAAGTACAGCTGCCGGTGTACTTTCTGTACGGATACTGTACGACATGGCCTAAATGTCGACCATGGTATATCCGGATTTGCTCCCTTAATCCCCGGAGATGCTGCGATCAAATGTCATTCTGCCACTTGTCATCCGATGTGGCGATGACCAAAAACCGCCGAAATCCTCTTCCGTGATCTTGACATTCATTTAGGCTGTCCGATTTAAATGCAGATTTAATCGTAGCCGTAATAAATACTTGCGCGGTATTCGTTTCAATATGGAAACAAATGCGCAGTACTTGTTTCTGTCCGTACATTAATCCCTACTTTTACATAACCGAATCTATGTATCATGTAAATAGTTACCGTTAAATGAATTTGTCATCATAGAAATGTTTATCTAATTATCAAACCGTATGTAATCTAACACTCGTCATAAACTAAATGGATAGAGCTACTGGCTACCGGCAACTTTGACGGCCGGTAGGTACCAGGATTAAATCCTGGTGCCGACATCTCTACTTGTAGTAAATTAGTAAATCAATTTATTTACTACTGTAAATCAACTAATCCACTACCAGTAAATCTCAGGATATCATAGGCAGCCATGGCTCTAACTTCATCTCTGACTTTCAGTGACTATCTACGAGTAAATCTCAAGATAGCAAAGGCAGCCATGGCTCTAGCTTCATCTCCGACTTTTTGTGATTGCAACAAGTGTGGGAGTTGAAGAGAAAAGTTAGGGGCAGACTGCCTTAGCTTCTTTTATGTGTTTTATTTTAGACCTAGAAATTACTAAACTAATTATCAATTTCTAAAATAATCGTTATACCCTTTGTTTATATGGCAAATAAAAGCTTGGTAAAAAATAATATGTTACATGCCACAGGAATTGAAAAACATACACAGACTATATTTTATGCGTGGACGCAGGGTCTAATCCACCACATGGACAACCAACCGCTACATATAGTCCTACTACGACCCGAAATACAGCAAATCAATGCGAAAAACGGTTGCGTGAAAGACGTGAAAGGACGAGAGTTACATGTACAGCAGAACAAAGACAAGATGATGGTGTACCAACACAATCACAACGCATCGACGCACAACGAAAAGCTACCAAGCGCGCGCGAGAAACCCCAGAACAACGACAACAACGTTGGTTTAAAGATCGTGAAAGAAAACGAGGAAAATGTGTGTTTGTGTGGTTCATAAAACCACGTTGTGATTGTTGTTCCCATATAGGCTATAGTCAGACTTTTAACACATAAGGCAATGTGATCGTGGATGTGCGCATTTGAATGCTTAAATGAAGAAGCTCTCATGAAAATAGAAAAGGTGTACTAACCCAACTTTGAAATAACATTATTTTTTTTAATGGTATATAAATTATAGTTGTATTTTTGCTTTAACGATAAAATAACGGTAAAATAAAAACGCAATAAAAAAAAGTGGAAATAGAAATTCGCGTAGATCCAAAGTAGTATACGTAATTACCACCTTGGACATGTGGATGCAGTAAGACCCACATCGACGAAAGAAACATATGATCAACGCAATGAATAGTTACGTCAAAAACGTGCAAATAAAAGAGCACAAGAGACCCTTGAAAATTGTGAGGAGCGACTACAAAAAGACCGTGAAAGAAAACGAGCAAAACGTGCGCTAAAGGATAATACTGGAAATGAGGTGGCAAGGAAAAACCTTCAAGACTTAGAGGCGCAACATACTGTGAACTTAAGGCTAAAAGAGATGTTAAAATTAATGGTCCTTTTAAAGTATTTTCTAGGTCTAAATAGAAATATAGAAAGAAGCCGAGGCAGTCTACCTCTAACTTCTCTCTCCAACTCTCAAACTTGTCGCAGTCACTAAGAAATTGGAGAGGAAGCTAGAGCCATGGCTACCTAAGCTTTCCAGAGGTTTACGGGATATAAATATTAGTTTATTTACCATTAGGGGTTTATTTACTAAAAGAATACATGATGCCTCCAGGATTTGATCCTGGTACCTGCCGGACGGTAAGCTTCCGGTAGCCGGTAGACTTATCCGTTAAGTCTAGATCTAATGTTACGTATTATTGGGTTTGATATTTACTTAAACATTAACACATAGGATTATTCATTTAACTGAAACTGTTTACGGGAGACATAGATCCATTAATGTAAAAGTACGGATTACTGTATGGATTAGAAACGAATACCGCGCATTTAATTCTTAAGCAAAACGAATTCCGCGTATGTATTTATTACGACTATGATTAAATGTGAATTTAATCACACGGCAGAAATCAAACGCCGAGATCGCGGAAGAGGTTTCGGCGGTTTTTGGTAATCGCCACATCGGATGACACGTGGCGGAATGATATTGGATCGCCGCATCTCCGAGGATTAAGGGAGCAAATCCGGATATACCACGTGTCGACATTCAGGCCATGTCGTACAATGTCCGTACAAAAAGTACACTGGCACCTGTACTTTTGTGTACGGAAGTGGAATATGATTGGCTCCGTACTTCAGTAGATATAGTCTGTGAGAGAGATAGGACTTAGAAAAATTAGGAGATAGGACCCTCTCTCCCAAGAGCTTCTCAACAAAAGGTCAACTTTGACCCTCCATATCTTACTGCTCACGGGAGCAAATTCAAAGATTCTTTTTGCTATCGACTCAAGGGAGTCTTGCCTTCACAGGGTTGAAGTTGGTAAGAGTTTTTGTCTGCCAGGGTGGCATTTTTTCTTGTTGAAACACAAAGGGGTCAGGGTTATCATAGAGGCTTTTCTTGAAAGCTGTCCACTCTGAGGACTTATGGAGGTCTAAGAGTTTCAGGTTATGGGCCCACCCTCTAGGGTATTAATCTTTAATGGAACTGGCTTCATATAATGCGAAAGTATGATGATAGGAGCTCTATGCGATAAAAGGTTTTGGGGGATAGTGAGTGGACGATTGGGGCGTCCATCAAGTCTTGGAATTCCTCTAAGGTTTGAAGAAGCTGATTCACAAAGAAAGCAGGTCCATCATCAACGGAGGAGACAAAGGAAGGAGAGGAGGTGGACAAAGGAGTGGAGAAAGAGACGACTACACCAATAGCAACTGGTTCAACATTAATGTCACGTATTTCGAGAAACGAGGAGAATGATACTCAAACATGGGACTTCAACAATATGGCGGCAAAGCACTTCATCCTACGCCATCTTACTCAAGGACTTGCATGTCCTCATTTGCAGGTAGAAAGGGCATCCGATCTGTGGATGGCTTTCTTTGCGATGTACCAAAGTGGTACGATTCAGCAACAACAGTTGCCTGATCAGAAAGTTAAGGAATATATATACAAAGGGGGAAAAATGTTAGATTTTTGCAATGAGCTTGCTATACTCTTCATGGAGCTAGAGAGTGCGGGAAAAGATTTTAGTGAAAAAAAAAGGTTAACTGTTTACTGATGAAGTTACCCGATGAGTTCGAGAACATAGTCAACCGTGTGCAGGACTTGCCGGACTCAAGGTGGATATGGAACTCAGTGGTAGGGATGATTCTCGTTCGGGAGAATACGATTGAGATCCGAAGGGGAGGAAAGAGTGGCCAAGCCTTGGCATCTTCGACCGATTGAAGGCACAAGGATTATCGGAAACCGGTCAGAAACTATGGGGGAAAAGAGCAGAAAAATCAGGCCGACAAGTTCAGACCAAGGGCTCCCAAAGGTTAATGTCATTTTTGTAAGAAACCAGGGCACTATATGGCAGAGTGCACTAAGCTAACAGAGCTTTATTTAAAGGAGGGCCATATCGGTGGTACCCCGAGAGGAAAGAAAAAGGCCCTTGTGACACAGGTACATGAGGCGAAATTTGAGGACGAGGACAATGAGCTTCTTTTGGATGAGGAGTTGGAGGCGAAAAACGAGGTCGAAATTCCACGAAGGTAGAAATGTGCTTACTGTGGATTGAAAGGTGAAGCAGGCTGGATTATAGATTCAGGTGCCTCCATGCACATGTGTAAGGATAGGCACCTGTTCACTAAGATAAGAAAGATTCACACTGTAGAGATAAAGTACGTGGATGGGAGGATAATCACCACTACTCTTGTAGGATCGATAGATCTGAAAGTGTTAGTAGAAGGAAAGACATCTATAGTAACATTCTCCGATGAATTGTTTATTCCAGAGCTGAACAAAAACCTCATCTATACATCTGTATTAGATGATAAGGGTTTTTTTACTAGCACTAGGGAAGGAGTCTTTACTACTAGTTTTGAGGAGGATGTCTATTTCATTGCTGAGAAAGATAGCCATGGGATATTTAGGCTGATTTTATGGAATGAAACAAAGAAACTTTATTATGCTGGTGTTCATGATATTATGATGTGGCATAAGAGGCTTGGGCATGTGAATCTAGATAAGTTAAGAGAGATGAAAAAGATGAAAGTGGTGGAAGGGATTCAGTTCAGTGAGAGTGATAATATAAGTGATTGTAGTGGATGTGCTCAAGGTAAAGCACACAGATTACCCTTTCCTAAAACAGCCACCTATAAGGGAGAAAAAATTCTAGATCTAGTACACACAAATATTTGGGGACCGTCTAAAGTGCCCTCACCGGGGGGGAAGAGATTTATGATGACTATCACAGATGATTGGTCTCGGTATTCTCGGGTGTATTTTTTGAAAAACAAGTTTGAAGCTCAGGATTGTTTTACACAATATAAAGCAAGGAGCGAAAAACTCTATAAAACTCCAATCAAGAGAATAAGGAGTGACAATGGTGGAGAGTATATTTCTAACCAGTTTGACACTTTTCTCAGGGAAGATGGGATCCAACACCAAAAGAAAGTTCCAGAAAACCCGGAACAGAATGGAGTAGCTGAAAGGTTAAATAGAACACTAAGTGATAGTGCTAGAAGTATGTTGTCGGATAAGAAGATAGGAAAAAGGTTTTGGGCAGAAGCAATGAACTGTGCTAATTACCTCAAAAATAGAGTTCTTACTTCAGCTATAAAAGATCAAACACCTTATGAGAGATGGACAAGCCGGAAACTAGACATATCTCACTTAAAGGTTTTCGGCAGTCAAGTATTCAGTCTAGATAGAGATCGGTCTTATTTGAAGCTAGATCCTAAAGGAAAACTTGGATACTTATTAGGATATGATGAGAATGTTAAAGGATATAGAGTCTATGATCTAAAAAGGGAAGATATAATCTTAGTAAAGCATCTAGTAGTTATGGATGAAGGAAAGTCTATGGATCCCTTCAAGTATAGAAAGTCAGTAAAAATCAGATTTGAGTCAAAAAATTCCGATGAATTTGAGCTTCCTAACTATCCAGGTTTTAGAGAAGATGACATTCTTGCTGGTACAAATCAGACCGAAAAGGACTCGGCTGTGGAATCTCCAGTGACAACTCTACCCGAAGCGGAAGACGTGGTGGAAATTGATTCGGAATCAAGGGATAGGGGAGAAGCCGAGATTGTTCTAAAGAATCCACGAGAACCATCTATTCCGGCCTCAAATTTTGAGAGGGGAGGAGAAGTAGCAAAAGATTGCAAGAAAAACATGTTAATAACAAGGTAACAAAACTATATAAAGATTGCAAGAAACCGGTGGAAGACAGCCATCAATGAGGAGATGGCCTCAATTATGGCATTCGATACTTGGGAGCTGGTGGATTGTCCACCTAACCGAAAATCAATCCGTTCGAAGTGGGTTTTTAAATTAAAACTGAACCCAGATAACACAATCGAGCGCTACAAGGCCGATTAGTGGCAAAGGGGTTTACACAAAAAGAGGGAATTGACTACGAGGAAACCTTTGCCCTGGTGGTCAAATTTCCCTCCGTCCGCATACTTCTCAGCCTGGCAGCAGCGAAAGAAATGGAAGTGCACCAAATGGACATCAAGACAACTTTTTTGCATGGAGAATTAGAAGAGGAGATCTTCATGCGACAACCCGAAGGGTTTGTGGAGAAAGGAGAGGAGAGTAAGGTATGCCGGCTGATTAAATCTCTTTATGGTTTGAAACAGGCGCCTCGACAATGGAATAAGAAGCTTGATGAGTTTCTTACCGGTATATGATATATCCGGATTAGCTCAGATCACTCAATCTTGTTGAAATAAGTAGTTTTTGTATTTTCTAGTTTAAAATAAATTAGCGGAAACATATATAAGAAATGATGGCAGCCTGCCTCTATCTCTTCTCTCTCTCCCCCATACTTGTTGTAGTCACTGAAAGAGAGAGAGAGCGATGGAGCCATGGCTGCCTCAGCTCCATAGGAAGGACTAAAGAGTGACTTAAGTCACTCTCAACAAAAGGTTGAGTCCGGCAGGACTCGAACCCCCGACCGGTAGAGCGCGGCGTAGCCGTTAGCTCTAACCAGTCTGTCGTAGAAGTCCGTTAGATAATATAGGGTTTCATTCATATATAAACTGTTGTATAGTACCGAAATGATCTAACTGGAATATGAAACGAAACGAACATAGAACTTGTTAAGGTTTAGTGCGAAACGTCATTTCGCACGAAACAAGTGAAACAGACACTTTGAACGGTCGACATTTAATGTCGGATTTAATCCGACGGCGCACGTCGTCGCCGAGATCGCGGAATGGTCACTTTGGATTTTATGGACGTGGCATGACGTGGCGCCGCGTGGAAAGATGACATTCGATCGCGGGAATTCCGGAGGAAATACGGACAAGTGGAAAAATGACACGCGTCCACTCAAGAGCCTTGTCGTACACCGGCCGTACAGAAAGTACATCGGCCATAGTACCTTTCTGTACTTCACAGTAATACGATTGGTTCGTACTTTAGTAGATAGGGGTTGTGAGAGGGATTTAGGACTTAGGAAATATTTGGTACACAGACACCTCTCTCTAAGAGAGCTTTGTATAAATTGGCATTTTTTGCCGGCTCGTAACTTATCGCCTGGTTGGCCGTTTTCAGTGATTCTTTTTGCTATGGACTCAGGGAAATCCACGCTACACAGGGGTGCAGTCAAATTGTCAGTTTGCCTTCTTGGGCAGAAGTGGTCGTGGCTTAAAGTGGGTTAGTTAAATACTATCTAGAGGCTTCCTGTATTCTGTAGTCCAATGGAGGACACAGAATTGCAGGTTATGGGCCCACCCTCTAAGGTGCCCACCTTCAATGGATCTGGGTTCATCTATTGGGAAGCCATGATGATGGGAGCTTTGTGTGAAAAACGATACTGGGGTATCGTCAGTGGACAAGTGAAACGTCCACCTTCGGGAACTCCACCAGGATTTGGGGGAGTAAGATTTTTCTGCAACAACGGCTGCCTCAGCGGAGGAGGCAGATGATGGGGATAGCAGTGTGTCCGAAAAGGAGAAAGGGAAGGAGACACCCCTCACTCCTATTGCCATTGTATCGGGAACGGCGACCGTGAAGACCGTGGAGAACGATACTCAAATGTGGGAGGATGTAAACATGGCTGCCAAGAACTTCATTTTGAGGCACCTCACTCAAGGTTTGGCCACTCCTCATCTTCACATTTACAAGGCAGAGGAATTGTGGGAGAGTTTGGTGGAGATTTATAGAGCTGGAACTATTCAGGAGCTCCAGTTGGCTGAGCAAAAGCTATTGAGTTACACTTATAAATGAGGAAAGATGTTAGATTACTGTAATGATCTTTCTTGTTTGTATATGGAAATGGAAAGTGCCGGGTGGACAGGTACAATGAAAATGAAAGTTAACACCCTTATCATGAAATTTCCAGATGAGTTCGAAAACATAGTGTACCGAGTACAGGGAATGCCTGATAGTTCATGGAAATGGAACACAGTAGTCAGGATGATACTTGTGCAGGAAAACACAATGGAGATTAGGAGAGGAGGAAAGAGCATTCAAGCTCTAGCAGCAGGAGGGGACCGATGGGGGAAGGATCCGAAGAAACCTTTTAGAGGGGAAAGAGATAATTATGGGGGACAGAGGCCCCCAAAGGATCTTTGTCATTATTGCAAAAAGCCGGGACACTTTATTGCAAATTGTGTCAAGTTGTCGGAGCTGAGGCTCCAAGAAAACCGTGAAGGGGGTTCTTCCGAGGGGAAGAAAAAGGCACTTGTGGTTACAAAAGTGTCAGGAGAAATCGAGGATGAGTCATCTGAGGAGGATGGGGAGCTTCTTCTTGACGAGAGTCTGGAGGAGAAGGAGATCCCTCGGAGGCAGAAGTGTGCCCTTGGAGCAATTCGTGAAGCTCCACAGGAAGGATGGATCATTGACTCAGGTGCATCCATGCATATGTGCCGTGATAAAGAACTCTTCACTAAGCTACGAAAGATTCCTACTGTAGAGATAGAGTATTGGGATGGGAGAGTGGTTACTACAGATCTAGTGGGATCAGTAGATCTGAAAGTCTTAGTGGAGGGTAAGACCTCTATACTTACATTCTCAGATGTACTTTACATTCCTCAGCTGAGTAAAAATCTTGTCTCTACGTCTGTGTTAGATGACAAAGAGTTTGATACCTTCACCAGAAAGGGAGTCTTTACAGCTATGTATGGGAATGAAGTTTACTTCACAGCAGATAAGGGTAGCCAAGGAATGTTTAGGCTTAACTTGAGTAATGAAAAGAAGAATGCTTACTATGTTGGTGTTCCTAAGGTGATGATTTGGCATAAGCGTTTGGGGCATGTGCATTTTGATAGGTTAAGGGAAATGAAAAAGCTTGGGGTAGTAGATGGCATTCAGTTTGGGGATAATGAAATAATGAATGATTGTAGTGGTTGTGCTCAAGGTAAGGCTCACAGACTTCCCTTTCCCAAAGCCGCCACATATAGAGGTGAGAAAGTGTTAGATTTGGTCCACACAGATATTTGGGGACCTGCAAAAGTACCTTCGGTTGGAGGAAAGAGGTTTATGATGACAATAACTGATGATTGGTCTAGATACTCTAGAGTCTACTTTCTGAAAAATAAGTCTGAAGCATCCACTTACTTCAAAGAATATAAAGCTTGGAGTGAGAAGTTGCATGAAACCCCTATTAAAAGGATAAGGAGTGATAATGGGGGGGGATATACCTCTAACCAGTTTGAGGAATATCTGAGAGATGAGGGAGTGCAACACCAGAAAACTGTACCATATAACCCGGAACAAAATGGGGTAGCTGAGAGGTTAAATAGAACACTAGGAGATAGTGCATGCAGTATGTTGGCAGACAAGAAAATAGGAAAGAGATTTTGGGCAGAGGCAATGAACTGTGCCAACTATATTAAGAATAGAGTCCTCACCTCAGCTGTAAAGGGAGTCACACCTTATGAGAGATGGGTTGGAAGGAAACCAGATATCTCACACCTTAAAGTATTTGGTAGCCAAGTTTACAGTCTTGACACGGATAGGAAAAACTGGAAACTAGATGCTAAGGGAAAACCTGGATACTTTGTGGGATATGATGAGGATGTTAAGGGATATAGAGTATATGACTTGGCAAAGAAAGATATCATTCTGATCAAACACTTAGTTGTCATGGATGAAGGGAAGTCATTTGACCCCTTCAAATATACAAAGAAGATTAGGATCAGATTTGAGTCTGAAAGTGAGGAGAACTCGGTCGTTCCCGAAAGGGATATAGGTGACACCGTGATTACAGATTCAGGGGAGATCCAAGATACAGGAGACTCACCGGAAACCTCACATACTCCTATGGACTTCGAGGAGATAGAAGAAGCGGGACAAGAACCGGTTTCCATGGACAGGGGAGCCGATGAAACAGTGAGAAGAAATCCAAGACTTCCATCCATTCTTGCTTCAGAGTTTGAGGGAGGAAGAAAGAGCAGCAAAAGATTACAGGAAAAACAAGTCGCTCATAAGGTAACTAAGCTATCTCACCCTGATGAGCCTCAGTCTTACTCGGAGGCAGTGAATAGTCCAGAGAAAGAAAGATGGATTAGAGCTATAAATGATGAGATGGCTTCTATCATGGAAGCAAATACCTGGGAATTAGCAGATTGTCCTCCAGACAGAAAACCTATTGGGTGTAAATTGGTATTTAAACTAAAACTGAACCCTGATAATACCATTGAAAGATATAAGGCTCGATTGGTAGCGAAGGGATTCACCCAAAAGGAAGGGATTGACTATGAGGAGACCTTTGCTCCAGTTGTTCGGTTCCCATCAGTAAGGATTCTCCTCAGCCTGGCAGCAGCGGAAGACATGGAAATCAATTAGATGGACATTAAGACTGCGTTTCTTAATGGTGAGTTAGAGGAAGAAATTTTCATGAGACAACCCGAGGGGTTCGTGGAGAAAGGGGAAGAGAGCTAAGTCTGCAGGCTCATAAAGTCCTTATATGGACTAAAGCAGGCTCCCCGACAGTGGAACAAGAAACTATATGAGTTTCTTACCAGTCTGGGATATATCCGTATAAGCTCTGACCATTCTATCTATATGTTTGAAGATGACAAGGGTGTCATTTTTATTGCAATTTATGTGGATGATCTGCTTGTGTTGAGTAAATCCTTGGAAAAGATCAATAAGTTAAAAACAAAACTTAGAAGCAGATTTGATATGAAGGATTTAGGGGAGGCAAAATATATTTTGGGGATTCAGATGGAGAGAGATAGGGGGAAGAAGATTATCAGACTTACTCAGAAAGAAGCAATAGGTAATATGCTTGAGAAATTCCAGATGGAAAATGCTAACAGTTGTACCACTCCCATGGACTTGAAAAAAGTAAGTGATGGGAGTGTAGAAGGAGGAGTAATTATCTTAGATGATCAAATGAGTATTGAAGAGAGAGAGTTTATGAAGACTATCCCTTATAGACAGGTCGTAGGAAGTTTAATCTATTTTATGAATTGTACCAGGCCGGACATAGCGGCAGCAGTTGGAGTACTCAGTAGGAGTCTGAATGATCCTAGGAAGAGGGATTGGGAGGCAGCCAAGAGAGTCATGAGATATCTGGTTGGAACCAGAGAGTTATGGTTGCATTTGGGAGGGGAGCACACTGACATCACTACTTGGAGTGATGCCAGTTATGGGGACGCACCTATGAGACGATGCACTTCTGGGTATGTGTTGTATGTTGGGGAAGGTGCATGCTGTTGGAGCAGTAAGCAACAAAAGGTGGTTGCACAGTCCACCATGGAGGCTGAGTACATGGCCTCTTGTTCTGCTGTGAAAGAGTTGATGTGGGTCAAGTCCTTGCTGCAAGAACTTGGGTATATGAAGGAGGGAGTGCATGAAGTGTTTTGTGATAATCAAGCGGCCATAGCAATTGCAGCAAATCCAAAACATCATTTTAAGGCTAAACATATGGACATAAGATTAAGTTTTGTAAGAGAAAAAGTTGAGAATAAAATAGTGAATCTTGTATATAGATCTGATGAGGAAATGGTAGCGGACATGATGACCAAACCTGTACCCTCGCCGAAATTAAAATACTGCAGGGAAAAATGTGGATTAAAAGAAAAATTAAAAATAGACTAGAAAATAAGGGGAGTGTTGAAATAAGTAGTTTTTGTATTTTCTAGTTTAAAATAAATTAGCGGAAACATATATAAGAAATGATGGCAGCCTGCCTCCATCTCTTCTCTCTCTCCCCCATACTTGTTGTAGTCACTGAAAGAGAGAGAGAGCGTGGAGCCATGGCTGCCTCAGCTCCATAGGAAGGACTAAAGAGTGACTTAAGTCACTCTCAACAAAAGGTTGAGTCCGGCAGGACTCGAACCCCCGACCGGTAGAGCGCGGCGTAGCCGTTAGCTCTAACCAGTCTGTCGTAGAAGTCCGTTAGATAATATAGGGTTTCATTCATATATAAACTGTTGTATAGTACCGAAATGATCTAACTGGAATATGAAACGAAACGAACATAGAACTTGTTAAGGTTTAGTGCGAAACGTCATTTCGCACGAAACAAATGAAACAGACACTTTGAACGGTCGACATTTAATGTCGGATTTAATCCGACGGCGCACGTCGTCGCCGAGATCGCGGAATGGTCACTTTGGATTTTATGGACGTGGCATGACGTGGCGCCGCGTGGAAGGATGACATTCGGTCGCGGGAATTCTGGAGGAAATACGGACAAGTGGAAAAATGACACGCGTCCACTCAAGAGCCTTATCGTACACCGGCCGTACAGAAAATACATCGGCCATAGTACCTTTCTGTACTTCACAATAATACGATTGGTTCGTACTTTAGTAGATAGGGGTTGTGAGAGGGATTTAGGACTTAGGAAATATTTGGTAGACAGACACCTCTCTCTAAGAGAGCTTTGTATAAATTGGAATTTTTTGCCGGCTCGTAACTTATCGCCTGGTTGGCCGTTTTCAGTGATTCTTTTTGCTACGCACTCAGAGGAGTCCAGGCTACACAGAGGTGCAGTCAAATTGTCAGTTTGCCTTCTTGGGCAGAAGTGGTCGTGGCTTAAAGTGGGTTAGTTAAATACTATCTAGAGGCTTCCTGTATTCTGTAGTCCAATGGAGGACACAGAATTGCAAATCTATGTTTTTGAAGATGAGGAAGGTTTAATATTTATTGCAATTTATGTTGATGATTTGCTTGTTTTAAGTAAATCAATGGAAAAAAATAATAAAATGAAAACCGATCTTAAGGGGAGATTTGAAATGAAGGATATGGGGGAAGCAAAATATATTTTGGGATTTCAAGTAGAAAGAGACCGAAAAAGAAAGATTATAATATTGACTCAAAAAAAAGCAATAGGGAACATGCTTGAAAAATTTCAGATGGATAAAGTTAATAGTTGTACAACTCCAATGGAGTTAAAGAACGGAAGTGAGGGGAGTGAGGAAGAAGGAGTCATAGTCTTAGATGAGGAATTTTCTCCTAAAGAACAGAAGTTCATGCAGACTATTCCTTACAGGCTAGTAGTGGGAAGTCTAATATATTTTATTAATTGTACCCAGCCTTATATAGCTGCAGCTGTAGGAGTGCTGAGTAGAAGTCTAAATGCTCCCACTAAGAGGGATTGGGAGGCAGCTAAGAGAGTCCTTAGATATTTGATACGAACTAGAGATCTATGGTTGCATTTGGATGGGGAGAATAGTGACATCACTACTTGGAGTGATGCCAGTTATGGTGATGCTCCGATGAGGAGATGCACTTCTAGATATGTATTATATGTGGGTGATGGGGCTTGCTGTTGGAGTAGCAAACAGCAAAAAGTTATTGCTCAGTCCACCATGTAGGCTGAGTATATGGCCTCTTGCTATGCTGTAAAAGAATTGATGTGGGTCAAGTCTTTGCTTGGTGAGCTTGGTCACCTTAAGAGTGGTGTGCAGAAAACATTTTGTGATAATCAGGTAGCAATAGCTATTTTTGCCAATCGTAAACATCATTTTAAAGCCAAACACATGGACATTAGACTCAGCTTTGTTAGAGAGAAAGTAGAAAACAAAATAATCAGTTTAGAGTACCGACCAGATAGTGAGATGGTAGCAGATATGATGACCAAACCTGTGCTTTCCACTAAGCTAAATTTTTGCAGGGAGAAGTGTGGTCTAAATTTAAAAATTGACTAGAAAATAAGGGGAGTGTAGAAATTGATGGTCCTTTTTTAAGTATTTTCTAAGTCTAAATAGAAATACAGAAAGAAGCGGAGGCAATCTATCTCTAACTTCTCTCTCCAACTCCCACACTTGTCGCAGTAACTAGGAAGTTAGAGAGGAAGCTAGAGCCATGGCTACCTTGGCTATCTAAAGGTTTACGGGGAATAGATTAGTTGATTTATTGAATGGTAGTTTAGTAGTTTATTTACTACAAGAATAGTGAGCGAATCCGGATATACCACGTGTCGACATTTAGGCCATGTCGTACAATGTTGTTACAAAAAGTACACCGGCAGCTGTACTTTTGTGTACGGAAGTGTAATCTGATTGGCTCCGTACATCAGTAGATAGAGTCTGTGAGAGAGATAGGACTTAGAAAAATTAGGAGATAGGACCCTCTCTCCTAAAGAGCTTCTGTACAAAAGGTCAACTTTGACCCTCCATAACTTACTGCTCATGGGAGCAAATTCACAGATTTTTTTTGCTATCGACTCAGGGGAGTCTTGCCTTCACAAGGGTGAATTGGTCAGAGTTTTTGTCTTCCAGGGTGGCAGTTGTTTTTGCTAAAACACAAAGGGGTGAGGGTTATCCTAGAGGCTTCTTAGAAGCTGTCCACTCTGAGAACTTATGGAGGTGTCAGAGTTTCAAGAGAATGACGTATGGACAGCAAAAATACATATTATTCATGTTGAAGAACATTTTGCTCAAAATCATCACGAGGATGAAAGAACACAAGTTGCTGGACCAGAAGCTAATACTATTCAATTCAACACCGAATGTTCTCACGAATCCTTCGGCGAGCATGAATTTAGACAACACAACGTATAACAACAAAATTTGACAGTAGAACAACATGACATTCGAAGACGCACAGAAGGTGATTGTCAACGTCAGCGTATCACACGACGACGTGCAGGAGTGCAAAAATTTGCTTTAGGACTTCATAAACATTACACCTGTCCATATCAACATAGACTTCCATCTATAAAAATTACATGCACTCATTGCAACAAAAATGGGCAGGAGAGACTGATGGAGTTTGTTGTGTACTTGGCAAAGTACAACTTGCTTCATATAAAACGCCTCTTTCGGAGTTTTTAACTTTGTATAGCAATGCTAATTTCTTGAATAAAATTCATTCGTACAACATGGTGTTTTCGTTTACATCACTTGGTGCATCCTCAACTCTCCCTCTCAATGACCAATCGATTGGGGCAAGTAACGGCCCTTTCAATATTTGTATTCAAGGAACCATATGTCATCGAATAAGTCAACTGTTGCCCCAAGAAAATCAAACTGCATTTGCACAAGTCTACGTATTTGGCACATCAATGGAGAGGCAAGTAAGCAGGCGAATGGGTATTATAGATGTATTAGACCACGATGTAGTGGAAGTGATTCAGTATATGATGAAAACACACAACCCTTTGGCGCAACAATTTTTTTCAGCGGGAAAACGAATCCAGGAAGCCTTTGAATTACGCTTAATACAAAAAGAAATAGTTAACAATTTAGACCAACGCCGTTACAATCGACCACAAGCAGAGGACTAGCACCAATTTTGGTTAACCAAACAAAAAATACTGAAGGAAGAGATATAGTTTTAAATGTAAGAGGAGGCAATCAAATGATGCGCATCTTTTAGTCACATGCATTATATAACCCACTCCAATACCTTCTTCTATTTCCATATGGTGAACTTGGGTGGCATTTTGGTTTGACAATGTCAAATGGAAGATGTATGTCTCCAAGAGCATATGCAGCCTATCAATTATTTATGCATGCGGGAGAAAACAACTAAATACACAAAGTTGGTCGGCTATTCCAACATTATTGTGTGGACCAATATGCGAAAGTGGAGCAACAACGACTCAAGTTCCATCGCGAGAATCAACGTACTTTGTGCACAGTGTTGTATGGGGGATTAACGGATTTGATACCACGCGGCCAATGTGTCGTAAGCGATGAGGCGAGGCTACAAAGTCACGCAAACATTTCGTCAAAAAATAATATCTTTGTAAACCACCGCAATGAAGTGTTGTTTTGGAAACCTTGAGTCCTCTCTATATCATGTTGCTATGCTGCCATGCTACGCTAAGTCTGACATCGCAGCTAGAAACCTTGAGCACTCTACACTTGTTGTTGTGCTGCTATGCTGCTCTAATCTGACATCGCAGCTGCGCTGCTGTAATATCACAGCTGAGCTGACAGATCATAGCAGTCATAGCAGTCATAGCAGTCGTAGCAGAGTCATAGCAGCTATAGCAGTCTGCGCAAGAAAGGTGTTCCGAATATGAGTCAGTTTGTGTGAAGATAAATTGACGGGGACATGATTTAGTGAGTATGTAACTCGAAAAGGAGTACACAAATTGGGTGCTTCAGGCACATGTGTCGGTCCGTGAGAAAGTCAAGTTTGGTTGTTCTAGAAGAAAAGGTACAGTTACATTTGAGGACCAAAGTTACACGTGGAGGTTCATCTTCGGTGATGAAAGAATACGTGGAAACCGGACGAAGTCCGCCGTCATTTTTGAAGAGAAGTATTGACTGTACTGTCATTTGAGCGGACGAACTTTAACCGCCTACTGTTTCATTTCTAGCGGTTGTCTGATTGTGGTAAATAATTATGTGCATTCGACAGTGGGATTTTGTTAATGAAGAAGTAGTGTACCAATTGACCACGCTAGTTGTAGTACGGTGTGATCAACTGTAGGCTCACTTGTATATATAGGACTTAGATTACTTTAGGAAAAGTAGGATTGTTGTGTAGGAAAACTGCGAAGCATTTTTTGGGTGTGTTTGAATTATAAGATCATTGTGATCTTTTGTCAAAACTTTGTGAAATTCTGCATGTGGTTTTTTTGGTGTATATTCTATATTGTGGCAAATTTGCAAACCTAGGGTGTTTCTTGTTTGACTGGAGCTTCATTGTGAAGTTGGTTGTTTGTGGGATTTTGTGAGAGTTTCCTCTTTGCAGAATTGATTATCATGGCAACTGCTGGTGCTTCTTCATCTTCGTCATTGGCACCAGCTGCCTCAAATCAACAGGTCACGGGCCCTCCCTCACGGATCCCAGTCTTTAATGGGCAGAAGTATCTTTATTGGGCGAATTTGACTAAGTCTTATTTCAAACAAGTGAAATTATATGATGTGATTTATGGTATTCTTCCGGATACGGATCCACAATTTGGAAAGAAAAATGAAGATGCATTGCATGTTTTGAAGTTACTTTTGTCAGAATATCTTAACATAAGATATATCAATATCTTTACGGCATCTGAAATATGGAAGGCTTTGAGTGAAACTTATGTCTTAGCTAGTGAGCAGAATGAGGTTGTTACTGCTCGAAAAATTTGGGACTATAAATATACTGGGGGTGACATGAACTCATATTGTAATGGCTTGAAACTTCTATTGTCGGAGAATGCATGTTCCGGGGGGAGTTTTCCTCCTTATCATCAAGCTATGATTCTAATGAGAGGGCTTCCTACTGAATATAAAGGAGCAACGGAGCAGCTAAGAAGGTTAGAGAAGAGTAAATGGAATATAGCAGTAGCTCAGGCTTATATCTTAGACGAAGAGGCAACTCAGATAACATTAAATGGTGGTCAAACAGTAGTTGCTTACAATGCACAGACATATAAGCCGGCTGGATTTTCTGGAAACATAAACTTTACCCCCAATCCGAATTATAGGCAATATGATAGGTGTGTCTATTGCTTTAGTCAAGGTCATGTTTTCCGGCTGTGTCCGGCATTTATAAAAGCGTGTGAAACAAGAATTTATCGTGCGGGATGGAGGGTGCGATCGGAGGATTCATCACCAAAAAATTTCGACATCAAAACTGCCGATTAAAAATGCGGCGTTCTTTGTATTTGATGAGACGTCACAAGATGAACGACTAGAAAGAAAGGAAGATGTGGTCAGATTTCCGCAATCGGATGATGACGAAATCTTTGCTCTTGCAAAAGATCTCATGGAGGGACCTCGAGAGAACGGATGGATTATGGACTCCGGATGCTCCTCCCACATGTGCGGCAACCGGGCTTACTTCAAAACGCTTACTCGAATCCCCTCTCGGATTTATTACGCGGATGACAACGGTGTGGAGGCTACGGCAAAGGGAAGCGTGGAGTTAGCATGTGACATCAATGGTCAGATTGTAAAGAGAACCTTGCATGATGTTCTCTATATCCCAAAGTTTACAAAAAAAATGTTTTCCAGTTCGGTAGAAGAAATCAAAGGTTTTGAAATTTTACAAAAGAATGGGAAAAAGGTAGTAAGCAAAAATGGGAAGGTAGCTTTGGTAGGAACTAGAGGCCCAAACTTGTTTTACCGGATGGACTTGGCTAATGAAATTGACTTTGCATACTCTAGTGTCCTTCCGGAAAATGTTTTGTGGCATAAGAGGCTCGGTCATGTTCATCATGAAACGCTTGATAAAATGGTAAAGCAAAATATGATAGATGGTGTTAAATAAGGACAATCAGAGTCCATGTATGTGATGGATGTGCTTTGGGAAAACTTCATAAGCTGCCACTACCTCAGACAGCGGATAGCCGGGCCACGGATTTGCTGCAAATTATTCATTCGGATGTGGGGGGACCATCAAAAGTTCCTTCACTCAGTGGCAACCGGTTTTTGGTCACTTTTACGGATGACTTCTCAAGTATAGCAAGGTTTACTTTATGAAAGAAAAGAGTGAAGTGCTCACTCACTTCAAGCATTTTCGGGTATGGGCCGAAAAAATTCATGGGAAACCGATCATTTCCCTTCGGTCCGACAACGGAGGGGAATATATTTCTCATGCATTTTCTGAATATTTAAAAGACAATGGCATTTCTCGGCAATTTACAGTTCCTTATACTCCGAAACAGAATGGAGTATCCGAAAGACTCAACTAAACTCTAACGGAAAGTGCAAAGTCTATGTTACTAGATAAAGGAATAAATTTCAAATTTTGGGGTGAGGCGTTCTCGTGTACGTCGTATTTTAGGAATATAATAGAGACTAGAGCAGTAAAAGGGAAAACACCATATGAAGTGTGGACCGGAAGGAAACCGAATGTTAGTCACTTTAGGGTTTTTGGGAGTAAATGTTTTATTTTGGATAATCTCCCTATTTTTAAGCTTAGTCCGAAATCGATTCCAAGAATTTTTATGGGTTATGATGATGAATCCGTGGGCTATAGAGAATTTAATAGGGATAGGAATACTCTTCAGACTGCTAGAAATATTCAGGTTAAAGAAGAGAGCAGATCGGTAGATTTTTTTGGTATGACGGATTTTGAAAAAGATTCCAAAATCAAAGAATATGTTATTTTTGAAAGTGTTCCTCTCACTTCTTCTAGTCCCACTTTGGACACTCCGGCTGGTCCACGTGAGGAGAATCCTCCTCCTCCTCCTCCACCTCCTCCTCGGCGGCAACCTACAGATCTAACAGTTCCAGCTTCAGATTTTCCAGGGGGAAGAAGGCAAAGGAGCAGGCTGCGAAACTGCGAAGCTGCTCTATTTTTTGTCGGTACGTTGGATCAGAATGAAAAATGCGACGCTGCGAAACAGCGAAGCTGCGATGCTGCGAAGCTGCAAAGCTGCGACGCTACAAAATTGCGAAACTGCGAAACTGCTCTATTATCTGCTAGCATGATGAAACCGGTCACAATACAGGAAGCCTTTTTAGCTCCGGAAAAAGATCAATGGATCACTGCAGCTAACGATGAAATGCAATCCATAATGGAGGCTCAAACTTGGGATCTTGTGGAGCTTCCATCAGACAGAAAAGCCATCGGCTGAAAGTGGGTTTTTAAAGTAAAGTTGAATCCAGATAACCCTATTGAAAAATTAAGGCTAGGCTTGTTGCTAAAGGCTAACGTCAGAAAGAGGGAATTGACTATGAATAGACTTTCTCTCTGGTTGTCCGGTTTCCAACTGTTAGAATTTTGTTATCCTTAGCGGCCATTGAGAATATATAACTATATCAAATGGATGTTAAGACAGCTTTCTTGCATGGGATTTAGAGGAAGTAATTTATATGAAGCAGCGTGAAAGGTAAGAAGAGACTGGAAAAGAAAATCTGGTCTGTAAGTTGTTGAAATCCTTGTATGGTTTGAAGCAGGCTCCACGTCAGTGGAACCTAAAACTAGATGAGTTTCTAACCGATCTAGGATTCGTGAGGATTAGCTCATATCACTCAGTCTATATTATGGAAGGAAAAGATGGGATTATGTACATTGCGGTATATGTAGATGATTTGCTGCTGTTAAGCAAGTCATTAAATGAGATTAACAAAATAAACGCAGCCTTGAATTCAAGATTTGAGATGAAAGACTTAGGTGAGGCAAAGTATATTCTTGGAATTCAAGTAGAAAGGGATAGAGATAGGAGAACAATCCATCTAACGCAGCGTGAAGCGATAGGAAATATGCTTGAAAAGTTTGGCATGGCAGAGGCAAACGCAAGTGCCACTCCCATGGAATTTAAGCAGAAAGTGGAAGGCATGGAGACCAATGAAGGAATCATTTTTGACGATACCTTGGAGTCAGGGGAGGCAAATTTTATGGCCACCATTCCATACCGACAGATTGTTGGTAGCCTAATTTACTTCATGAACTGCACAAGGCCGGATATTGCGGCAGCAGTTAGCGCTTTCAGTCGAAGTTTGCAGAATCCAAGAAAAATAGATTCGGAGGCCGCAAAAAAAGTTCTTCGGTACCTTGCAAGAACACAGAATCTTAGACTTGCTCTCGGTGGAGATAAAGTCAAAATTTAGACATGGAGCGATGCTAGCTATGGAGAAATGCCAAGCCGTCGTTCCACCACTGGATTCATTTTGAAGATTGGAACTGGAACATTCTGGTGGAGCAGCAAGCTTCAAAAGGTAACAGCTCAGTCTACAATGGAGGCTGGATATATGGCAGCAAGCTCAGTTGTCAAGGAGTTACTATGGGTGAAGTCACTCCTCCAAGAACTTTATTTTATGCAATCCGGACCTCAAATAGTGTGGTGTGACAACGAAGCAGCTATTGCGATTGCATCCAACCCAAGTCATCACTTCAAAAGCAAGCACATTGACATCAAGTTGCATTTTGTAATAGAGAAGGTGATGAACAAAATGTTAAAGCTAAGTTATCTTCCGGATGAGAAGACGGTAGCAGATATGATGACTAAATCTTTACCTGCACCTAAGTTGAAGTTATGTAGAGAGGAATGTGGACTCAGTGGCTGAGAGAGTCTAAAGGATTAGGGGAGTGTTGTTTTGGAAACCTTGAGTTCTCTCTCTATATCTTGCTGCTATGCTGCCATGGTGCTCTAAGTCTGACAACACAGCTAGAAACCTTGAGCACTCTACACTTGTTGTAATGTTGCTATATTGCTTTGTTCTGACATCGCAGCTGCGCTGCTCTAATATCACAGCTGCGTTGACAGATCATAGCATTCATAGCAGTCGTAGCAGAGTCATAGCAACTATAGCAGTCTGCGCAAGAAAGGTGTTCTGAATATTTGTGTGAAGAAAAATTGACGGGGACATGATTTAGTGAGTATGTAACTCGAAAGGGAGTACACAGATTCGGTGCACTTCAGGCACACGTGTCGGTCCATCAGAAAGTCAAGTTTGGTGTTCTAGAAGAAAAGGTACAGTTACATTTGAGGACCAAAGTTACACGTGGAGGTTCATCTTCGGTGATGAAAGAATACGTGGAAAGCGAACAAAGTCCGCCGTCATTTTTGAAGAGAAGTATTGACTGTACCGTCGTTCCAGCGGACAAACTTTAACCGCGTACTATTTCATTTCTAGCGGCTGTCTGATTGGTGTAAATAATTATATGCATTCGACGGTGGGATTTTGTTAATGAAGTAGTGTACTAATTGACCACGCTAGTTGTAGTACGGTGAGATCAACTGTAGGCTCACTTGTATATATAGGACTTAGATTACTTTAGGAAAAGTAGGATTGTTGTGTAGGAAAACTGTGAAGCAGTTTTTGGGTGTGTTTGAATTATAAGATCATTGTGATATTTTGTCAGAACTTTGTAAAATTCTGCATGTGGTTTCTTTGGTGTATATTCTATATCGTGGCAAATTTGCAGACCTAGGGTGTGTGTGGTTTGTTTGGGGCTTCATTGTGAAGTTGGTTGTTTGTGGGATTTCGTTAGAGTTTCCTCTTTGCACAATTGATTATCAAGGCAACTGTTGGTGCTTCTTCATCTTCTTCAGTGGCGCCAGCTGCCTCAAATCAACATGAAGAGCTTTCAAAAATAGGGCGACACATCATCTTAGCGCCAAGCTTCACAAGTGGTGATATATATATGCTGGAGCAATACCAAAACGGAATGGCAATTGTCCGCGCACTCTGCAAGCCAAATTTATATATAACGGTCACATGTATTCCTAAATGGAAAGAAATCAAACAATCATTTGTCTTGCATTAGAGGCAAGTAAGCGAACATGCATCACAACCTGCAAAGTCATGCTCACCAACATATATACCAGTGAAAATAAATATGAAAAGACAAAAAAATATAAACACCATGAGAAGGAATAAAGGTGAAAATGACCCAAAGAGAGAGGGGGAAGAATACTCCCCTAGAGTGAAGTGGACCCAATAATTGCCTACTTTACATGATTGAAACTACTTAAGATGTTGGCCAATAGGCTGTCAACATCATCTGCCGTACGCATGACAAAATCCACTGTCCGAGAGTAAAAACCCTCCCTAACTACATGTATGCGCAAACCTACATGGATTCGCGACTTAAATAAATAGAAGGTATGGAGGCATCGCCGATAATCCCGGAAATTGGGATTCGGCGCCAAACGATACTTCGCGTCAATACGCCCAAAATCGAGTGCATACGCACGAAACGAAACATATCGCTCGAAACATTTCGGAAAACGTGCTGTATCGCCCAAATGATATTTCGTGACCATACTTCGAAAATCGTGTACCTACGCACGAAATGAAAGGTGTTGCACAAAATTAGTACTATACAACCAAACGTGAAAATAAATGAAATGATGTGAAATCGCACGTGCAAACACAACAAGATGAAAGCGTGTGTGCATACATAAAATCGTGCGTGAATGCATAAAATCATGCATGCATGCAGAATACCGCGCGTGCATCCAAAATATCGCGCGTGCATTCGAAGTACTCGCGTGCGTGCGGGCATATATTGTGCAGGCACGCCGAATATCGCGCGTGCGGGCATGATATCATGCGCGCAGCAAACCGACACGATGTGGCATGACATTTGTCGTGCATGAGAGGCAAGCAAGCGAACATGCATCACAACCAGCAAAGTCCTGCTCACCAACATATATACTAGTGAAAATAAATATGAAAAGACAAAAAATATATAAACCATGAGAAGGAATAAAGGTGAAAATGACCCAAAGAGAGAAGGGGAAGAATACTCCCCTAGAGTGAAGTGGGCCAAATAATTCCCCCCCCTAGCTCTTTAGCCTGTGGAGGAGCTGGCTAACACAACTGAGAGCCTAGAACAGCCATGGCAGAAAGAATGGTCAGCCAGGTCGAAAGACAATAGTGCAAGGCCCTCCATGTGGAACCCTTGATCACCACCTGTACAAATATACACACTCAGCAAACTCAACATCTCGTTAGTATCAATGTCAACCACACGGAGAATGTGTGAAGGGACATTCGTGTCGAAAGTATCCAGGAGATCACGTGAGTCGAGGAGAGGATCGGGCTCTCTCTTCATTTCCGACAATGAAGGGGTGTCTAAAAGGATCTTTTATGAGGTGTCGCAATTGTCTTCCCTAAGGTAGATACTAGAAAATGCAGGGAGAGCGGAAGCCAAATGTGCCATAGTGGGCAATGGTTTGCGGGCAGAGACAAAAGGGAGGCAGATTTTGCGTCCTCGAAAATTAGAGGGACAGAAGAAGAAGGTATGATCATGCATATCGACTCCCCTACCGATTGGGAAGATAACATCCTATCCCACCAAGCATTCGTAGTTGTTGCATTTGGTGACTAATACTCGGACATAAACTTCCACGGACTCACCTAGGTTCCGTTTTGGAATCGAAAGGTGAGCGGGTCCTTTGTGATTCCAAACATCGACTCCGTGGTACCAGCTAAAAGGAGAAGCCGAGTTGTTGTGGCTTGAAGCTTGTCTGCGGTCAGACCAAGCTTGAGCACAAATCCGGATCCGAGGATCACGGGTTTGATAACGGTGTCCATGAGAGGGACAGAAGAAGCAACACCATTAACGGAGAAGGAATTTTGAGAATTGTCCAGGAAACTGGCGTGAGGATCAAGGTCACGGCGCTCATCCGCGGTAACAGGCTGAATAACTGAAAGACTACGGTTCAGCTGCAACGCCATCAAAGCGACGGCTGCAACAAACTCATCAACAAGGGGAGAGGTTTTGGGAACCTCAGTAGGATAGGGAGAGGCCCTGTGAGCTTCATCAATCATGGTAGAAATTATGCTTAGCCATTCCTTGACTCGATGTGCATCATGTATGGTACTATCCAGAATGGTGAGAGCTTTTGCCACAATGGAGGAAGTTGTGCCTAGTAGAGGTGAGAGACATTCTTTTTCGAAAGAAAGTGGAAGACGGGAATTTTGTAATTTACCATCTTGATTGTGATCAGGCGAGCCTTTATCAAAAGTAGCTGCCCGTTGTTGGACAGTAGATTCCCGGAGGATTTGGCCGGCCAATGATGGCATGTGCACGATTGTCCTTGCCAATTCTATGAACTGGGGTTTCATTTCGGCCATGAAGGCAGCAAATTGTTCCTTTACTATCATGACTTGTTACTCGGCCTTTTCCCTCTCTTGTCGAGAGATCTTAGGCGGAGTCGCCTCTTTGTCTGTCTTTGTAGGAGAAGTGACAAGCTTGGCAGCATGGGCACGAATTCCACCGTCCTGAATCTAATTCGGATACGAAAAATTAGGGTCTTTAATATGACAACGGTGGACAAAATGTCCTTTCTATAGGCAAAGGGTGCATATGGCCAAATTATCTGGGCACATGCGAGCATCATGCCCCGTGTTTCCACATCGGAAACACAATCGGCCTCCGGAATTAAATGGCGGGTTTCCCATGGCCGACGTCTTTGGAGGCCTATTAGAAGGCCACGGGTTCCTCGGAGGTGGTGGTGATTGGTCAAATTGGTTTCCTTGAGATACGAGATTATCATGAGCATTCCACCACGACGATTGCATCTGATACCTAACCACATATTCAGCCGCTTTCTCAAAGGTAAATTTCAGCCTGTATGTTTGACTAAGATGAGTCTGAATGAATATTTTTGATTGAGGAGAAAATTGTCCCACGAATTTTTGGACAGCCTCTCCATCGGACATAAGGTCTGATAATGCTTCCCGAAGGGTCTCCATTGGAGCTCATAAAGCAGGGGCAGTCTCACCACGCATACGTTTGAAGTTCATCAACTCCTTAACCTGATCTGGATTTTGCATCCATTATATTCTTCCTCGAGAAGATCGAACATGACTGATAGCAGGTCACGTAAAATAATTAATCCTCCCGGTCTAGCTGGAACCGTCGCACGGGCAGCCATATCATATTGTTGAGGAATCTCGGGGATGGCTGGATATAGCTCATCCCCATTAACGTCCAATACTGCCGGAACAGCCGCTTGGTAGGGAATTTCTACCTGGTCGGGGATGGCTAGGTAACCTCCAAAAGGTGGAGAGTGCTCCGTCATTTGACAAATACTCTCATACTTATGTGTGTATAAAGCGAGAGTCTAACCGCGAAGGTTGGGCAAGGAGAGAGAAAGCGACCCTAAGGTCGAAACCAGTCTTGATATCGGAAGGCTAAGTCCTTCATTTCTATGTCATAAAGCATGCGGAAATGAGATAAGGACATGATATCCTTTAATCCGGAAAAATAGAATTGCATCCTACCCATGGATCCCTCTGAGAAAGCCATGTCGTCAAAAAGAGGATGCACTGGTTGTTCCAAATTTGAACTAAACGAAAATTGAAATGGAAGAGGATGAGAAAAGATATCCTCTGAAAAATCTTCTTCGGTTCTATCTAGGTATGACCCAGAGGAAACCGATGGTAATGATTGTTGTCTTTTTGGAAAGCTTTCAGTCTCAGAGCAGCGCAGCAGCGCAGCAACTATATAGACAGCAGCGCAGCTCCTATACGGAAGAGCAGCGCAGCTGCTATACAGCAGAGCTGCGCAGCAGCGCAGCAGCGCAGCAGCAGAGCAGCGCGGCAGCGAAGCTGCGACACAGACAGGACAAACGCAGCTGCGGTTACTTTGGATAAGATCCGTACGGACAACGCAACTGCTACTATCTTGGATATGATTCGGTGCAGGACACCGCAGCCGCGGGTGATGTAAATGTGATCCGGTACGGGACAACGCAGCTGCGATTGATATGAATCTAGTCAACAAACGAGATTCATAAGAGTATCACAAGTGACTTAGCCGACAAGTATTTGTACAAACACTTAATCTAGATTCTGAGTAATATTGACTGTACAATGATAGATTGGGTTGGCACGATCAAGGACACGTAGATCTCAGTAGGTGGGTTGATTTTGGACGTACCTCTCAGGTACACTATTATCGGCGGTAGAACACCGAAAGTATAAGACTTAGGACTTAGAGCATTTTTATGTATCCAGACTTCCAAGTAGTAAAACTGCAAACAGTTTTTGGGAAACTTCTGAGTATTATATCTTGAGTGTTGTTGGGTCAATTGTGCTGAAACTTTGGGAGTTGTCAGTGTTTATGCTAATCTATATTCTGATAGAGTTTTGTGAGATTTGGATGCTTGTATAAGAATTGGTGAGCACTTAAGAACAGCTGTTTGGTAGGATTCTTGATAGCTTCTGAGAGTGTATCATGTCTACTACTACTACTACTGCTGCTCCTCCTCCTGCACCGGTGGTTGTAGAACAACACGTTATGGGCCTGTCATCAAGAATTCCTATCTTTTCCGGGGATAAGTATGTTTACTGGGCGGATATGGTGGAGACACATTTTGAAAATGTCAATCTTTTGGATATATTGGATGTTTCTTTGGATGAATCTGATCCGTCATGGTCTAAGAAAAATACGCAGGCTCGTTCTATTTTGAAATTTTGTATATCTGAGGACTTAGCTATGTCTCGGATTAAAATGAAAAAAGCAATTGATATCTGGAAATCCATTAAAAGTGATTATGAAAAGGCTAATGTTCAGGAAGAACTTTTATTGGCTGGAAAAATTTGGGACTATAAGTACACTGGCGATACAATGGCTGAATATTCTAACAAATTTCGTATTCTTGTAGATGCACATGCTTGTGCCGGTGGGGTATTTTCTCAGTTTCAACAGGCAGCATTGCTCATGCGGGGTCTCCCTCGTAGTATGAAAGGAGCATCTGACATGCTCAAACAGAAAGATAAAGCTAGCTGGACAGGGAGCATTGCTCATGCGGGGTCTCCCTCGTAGTATGAAAGGAGCATCTGACATGCTCAAACAGAAAGATAAAGCTAGCTGGACTTTACAATTAGCGATCAATATTTTATTAGAGGAGGAAGCTACATCTAACATCCTCAATGTTGAGCAAGTACAGGCTTTAAATTCAGAATTTGGAAAGAAAGGTCAATTTAATCAGCAAAGTAATCAGTTTACCCAATTCAGACAGTTTAATCTGGGGGGAAATAGAAAATCAAACAATGCATGTTTTTATTGTAGTGAGAGAGGTCATGGATACAAATTCTGTCCTAAACTTAAACAAGCTAACGATTCCGGTTTATACAGGCCGGGATGGCAACAAAGTCAGTTTTACAAAAGCTTCACCAGGCCTACACCTCGTGGAAATGCACTGTTTTCAGCTTCTTCATCACTCGAAGACGAACCTGTGACATTTTCCTAGGAAGACGACACGGATCTATTCGCTATGGCGGCAGCAATGGAAGGCGCAAAGGACCCTGGATGGATTATGGATACAAGAGCGTCAGCGCATATGTGTTGGAACAAGGCCATCTTCCAAAATCTGAAAGCCACGCCGGAGAAAAATATTTATTATGCTTGTGGAATGAGTGTCCAAACTCGTGCAATGGGTGATGTGTCCTTGCTAGTTGATGTGGATAGAAAAGCAATTGAAAGGACTCTTCACAATGTCTTATTTGTGTGACTTTAAGAAAAATATGTTTTCTACGTCGTTGGTTGAGAGTAAAGGCTTTGAAGTTAGTTTGAAAAACGGTCGGCAGGTTGTTAGCAAAAACGGCAAGGTTGTAGTTACAGGTACCAAAGATAGTAGCAAGATGTATCGCATGGATATGGCTAATACAAAAGAAAATGATGTTTTGTACTCCGGTGTTTTGCACTCAGATGAGTTGTGGCATAAAAGATTAGGCCATGTCAACTATGATAGTTTGAAGAAAATGGTTGTTGCTGGAAAGATAGAGGGTGTATCAATCACAGATGGGCCGGTCAAGACTTGCGATGGTTGCGCTTTAGGCAAAATCCACAAATTGCCATTTCCTAAGGAGTCTGAGCATCGGTCGACGAAACTTTTACAACAAATTCATTCGGATGTCTTTGGTCCGGCGAAGATTCCTTCTGCCAAAGGGATGAAATATATGGTCACCTTCACAGATGATTTCCCCAGGTTTACAAAAGTTTACTTCATGAAGGAGAAGAGTGAAGTGTTTGGTCACTTCAAACACTATAAAGCATGGGCTGAAAAACTTCATAATTCATTTATTTTGCAGCTCCGATCAGACAATGGTGGTGAATATACATCAAAAGAGTTTGAAACCTTTTTACTCGAGGAAGGCATTAGTCATCTATTGACTGTTCCATATTCACCGGAACAAAATGGGGTGTCGGAAAGACTGAATAGAACTCTCACAGAAAGCTCTAGATCTATGCTCGCAGATAAAAATGTGGATCCGAAATTCTGGGCTGAGGCTCTAAATTGTGCAGTTTATATTAAAAATAGGATAGGATCAAGATCGGTAGAAACAACTCCTTACGAAATCTGGACAGGTAGCAAACCAGATGTTAGCCATTTCAAGGTCTTTGGTAGTCAATGCTTTATATTGGATACGTCTACAGATAGATGGAAAATGGAACCGAAGGGATTACCGGGTATTCTGTTAGGATATGATGATCACTCGAAAGGTTATAGAGTCTTTGTGTTTGAAAGACAGAAAATAGTTGTAGCTAGAAACATCATTGTTAAGGATGAACTAGACTCCATAGATTTATTTCACATGACAGAGCAGCAAAAGCAACAAAAAGTACAAGAGTATGTCATTTTAGATTGCATGCAGAAAATTGTCCCGCAGATTCTACAAACTCTGGTAATGACTCCAGAAACAGACTCTCTCCAACTTCCTCACCAACTTCGGGTCCAGACGGACCAAGATCAGTCAATACACATGGATCGCAACCAGCGCAATCAGCAAGACACGGATCGCAACCAGCGCAACCAGCAAGACACGGATCGCAACCAGCGCAACCAGCAAGACACGGATCGCAACCAGCGCAATCAGCGCAATCAGCGCAATGCGCGGCATCCGACGATCTCAGCCTCAGAATTTCCGGGGGGAAGAAGATCAAGCAGTCGCCTGCAAGCAAGCTCTCACTTTGCCTACTCGGCAGTCTCGAGGAGCCCTTGACCATCCAAGAGGCCTTCTCAACACCAGAGCGAAATCACTGGATTGAGGCGGCAAACGACGAAATGAATTCGATCATGGAGGCTCAAACATGGGAGCTCGTGGACCTTCCTCCAGACCGAAAAGCGATCGGCAGCAAATGGGTATTCAAGGTGAAGTTAAATCCCGATAACACCATTGAACGCTATAAGGCCAGACTTGTGGCAAAGGGGTACAATCAAGAGGAAGGAATCGATTTTGAAAAAACATTTTCTCCGGTTGTAAGATTTCCAACAGTTAGGATTTTGCTGTCCCTAGCTGCTATAGAAGATATGGAAATTCATCAAATGGATGTAAAAACGGCCTTTTTGCATGGAGAACTAGAAGAGACCATTTACATGCAGCAGCCTGAAAAGTATGTGGAACCAGGAAAAGAGCACTTAGTATGCAAGTTGCTAAAATCTTTGTACGGCCTAAAACAGGCCCCGAGACAGTGGAATATAAAGCTTGATGAATTCCTGACTAGTCTAGGATTTCAAAGGATAAGTTCTGATCACTCTGTCTACGTTCTAAAGGGTGAAAATGGGAAAGTGTATATAGCGGTATATGTAGATGATTTGCTATTAATTAGCAAATCAATGGCTGAAATTAACAAAATCAAAACTGCTCTAAACTCACGGTTCGAGATGAAAGACCTCGGTGAGGCAAAATATATTTTGGGTATCCAGATAGAGAGGGACAGAAATAAGAAAATAATAAAATTGACTCAAAAAGAGACTATTGGAAACATGTTAGATGAGTACGGAATGCGGGGGGCAAAAGGATGTTTAACTCGAATGGAGTTTCGGCAGAAGTTAGAGGGAGAAGAGACAGAACCAGGTGTCATTGTTAGCGAGTATTTAGAATCAGGGGAGAATGATCCTATGGCAATAATACCTTATAGACAGATAGTGAATCAGGGGAGAATGATCCTATGGCAATAATACCTTATAGACAGATAGTGGGAAGCTTAATATACTTCGTGAACTGTACCCGTCCTGACATTGCTGCAGTAGTCAGGGTACTGAGTAGGAGTCTAGAAAATCCGAGAAAATATGATATGGATGCAGCAAAGAGAGTCCTAAGATATTTGGCAGGAACTAAAGATCTCAAACTCACTCTAGGCGGAGGAGAAGTCAAGCTGCAAACATGGAGTGATGCAAGCTATGGCAACATGCCAAGCTGGAAATCTACCACGGGATTCGTTCTACAAGTTGAGAACGGTACTTGCTGCTGGAGCAGCAAACTTCAAAAGGTGACAGCACAGTCGACAATGGAGTCGGAATATATGGCAGCAAGCTCGGCCCTCAAAGAACTCTTATGGGTAAAATCCATGTTACAAGAACTAGGGTACATGCAAGTTGGTCCGCAGGTGATCTGGTGTGATAACCAGGCTGCCATTGCCATTTCTTCTAACCCGAGTCATCACTTCAAAAGCAAGCAAATGGATGTACGATTGCACTTTGTAAGAGAAAAAGTGTTCTCTAGAGTGATTAAATTATGTTACTTACCAGATGCAAAAATGATTGCTGATATGCTCACTAAAGCTCTTCCTGCTCCTAAGCTGAAGTATTGTAGGGAAGCAGTGGGATTAAGTGAATAGCTAATTGCTATACTGCTATGCTGCGATACTGCGCTAGTTTATCACCGCAGCTGCGCTGGTATACTGATTCTAAAGCTTTAGGGGTGTGTTATCTTTTTGGAATGCTTTCAGTCTCAGAGCAGCGCAGCAGCGCAGTAACTATACAGACAGCAGCGCAACTGCTATACGGAAGAGCAACGCAGCTGCTATACAGCAGAGGTGCGCAGCAGAGCAGCGGAGCAGCGACGCTGCGACACAGACAGGACAAACGCAGGTGCGGTTACTTTGGATAAGATCCGTACGGACAACGCAGCTGCTACTATCTTGGATATGATTCAGTGCAGGACACCGCAGTCGCGGGTGATGTAAATGTGATCCGGTACGGGACAACGCAGCTGCGATTGATATGAATCTAGTCAACGGACGAGATTCATAAGAGTATCACAAGTGACTTAGCCGACAAGTATTTGTACAAACACTTAATCTAGATTCTGAGTAATATTGACTGTACAATGATAGATTGTGTTGGCACGATCAAGGACACGTAGATCTTAGTAGGTGGGTTGATTTTGGACGTACCTCTCAAGTACACTATTATCGGCGGTAGAACACCGAAAGTATAAGACTTAGGACTTAGAGCATTTTTATGTATCCAGACTTCCAAGTAGTAAAACTGCAGACAGTTTTTGGGAAACTTCTGAGTATTATATCTTGAGTGTTGTTGAGTCAATTGTGCTGAAACTTTGGGATTTGTCAGTGTTTATGCTACTCTATATTCTGATAGAGTTTTGTGAGATTTGGATGCTTGTATAAAAATTGGTGAGCACTTAAGAACTGCTGTTTGGTAGGATTTTTGATAGCTTCTAAGAGTGTATCATGTCTACTTCTACTACTACTGCTGCTCCTCCATCTGCACCGGTGGTTGTAGAACAACAATGATGACACTGTGGTCAATATTGATCGAACCTACGGAGATGTAGGGGCCGCAACCGAAACCGGTGCGTCCACGGAAAATTGTCCCGCCGCGGGTAGATCCGGATTAATAACGTAAGTTATCCCAATTCGAACGAAGAGAAAACCCTCGATTACGACTATGAAAAAACGGAACGACCTAATTGAGTTGCGTCAAATGGAAGGCCAAACCACACAAGAGAAGTCAACACACGAAGTCTTTATCAAGACCTGGTGGTCAGATCTAGCAAAAAAATCGAAATACCAAAACCTCTACCTTGCAAACAATGGGGCAAGGCCAAAAGGCCAGATCTATAAAAACAAACAGATAACTATCGAGGCACCTTTGGGTGCAGATCTACAACGGGAAAGACAGAAAATTGTCTAAACAGTGCCACCCACGGCAAGATCTATGATAGAGGCACCTTTCGCTGCAGATCTACAACGGTAAAGATAGAAAATTGTCTAAACAGTGCCACCCACCGCAAGATCTATGAAAGAAAATCCAATCCAGATAGTCACACGGAAACTCAAGGCCACTCATGGCCAGATAGCATGCGAGGAAAGCAAGGAAAATACAAATGCTCAAAAAGAAAGGTTCCTAATACAACCACTCCACACCGAACCCCTGCACGAGTGTCCACACTATATCGTGACGCTCTTGCGCCCGCAGGGCATTGAAATACTTACAAACACCTTTAATAATATGGTGATTATCAAAGGTGAGCCGCAGCTAGTTGTCGCAATTGGGGCTTTGTAGAGCGCCAAAGTTTGAATCCGCTCCACAATCCGCTCCCAAAATTTCCTCTAAAAAGGGTCTCCTCCCAGTGTCCTTCGAACAGCACGGGCCCTCACCTTGTGAATGTCCACACCCAAAGGAAGAAGAAAAGATATACGGGAACTAAGAAAAGAAAGGCAAATAAACTTGGAAGAGAGGTAGGATTAGGGAAAAGGGTTTCACAAACCCTCATTCAACGCTGTAAAAACAAGAATTCTGCGGCCAAGGGACAGTAATATGCTGACCTAGGGTTAAGAATTCCAAAAAATAAACCCTAAATCCGTACAAACCCTAAATATGCAGCCCAAACCCTAAATCTGCGGCCAAACCCTAATTTCGCAGATTAACCCTAAAATGTGACACGTATTTGGACCTGAATCTGCAGACCATAAAAAGAGTGGCAGCAAGATAGAAGAGAAAGATTGAAAGCACAAAAGAATAAAACAAAAAACAAAAACAAAATGTGTTTTTTTTTTGTTTTATAAATTAAAATTTATATTTTTTTTTTTTTATGATATTTTTTTCCAAGGCAAAACTGAAAGCGAAAGCAAAAATGGAGAGAAAGTAAGAGGGAAACTTGTAGAGAGATAAAGCCGGTGCAAAAGGAAGAAACTAGATCAAAAATAGGTGGAAGAAAATCTAGGAATGAAAAGATAGATTTTATATTGAAAATAATGTAATTCATTCTTTTATTTTCTTTAGATTTTTGTTCTCACACCAAACTGAGAAGCAAAACTGAAAATGAAAGATAAAGTGGAAGGAAAATGGAAAGACAAAAACAAGAATGAAAACTGAATATAAAAGGTAATATTTTTTTTATGAAATAAAATTTATATTTTTAATAATTTATTTTTAAAAAAATAGACTTTTAGAAAATGTGATTTTGAAAAGTTTAGCTTTTGGACAAAAATGCTAAACCAAGAGGTAGCCACTAGGCTCTCTGGTATTTATCACATTCCCTACAAGAGTTATCCCGTTATGGCAAACCACGGAAATTCCAAATCCGATCAAAAATACACTCCTTCCAAGCCAACCGAAATACAAACAAGACACACACACAATTAAACCGTCAAGCTGCCCGAGGAAGGCACAGCAACGTCCCGATGTGCTCCCCCACGATCTCAAATTCCACACTTCCACCAAAAAGACCAAGTTTGGAGGGAAACCTTCCACACGTGGCCTTAGGCCGTGTGGATTAAAACTGTAGGCAAAAATACAAGGGTAAATATTCGTAACCTATCTAGCCTCTATAGCTAGCTAGCGATAACAAATAGAAAGCATGAGCAATCGGTGAGAGGGAGAGCAAGAGAAAAGCTCCGCCGCCAAGAGAAAATTCTTGTCCATAAGCTAAAATTCTCTATGTCTGGGAATTAGCCTAAGGGTAGAATTCCATTAGACGAAAAGTGTATTTCGTTACTGGACCCCGTACGTTTTCGTACAGAACCGTACCACGCTGTACCTTTTTTTTTTTTGCCAGACGAAAAATCTGTCAGGAAGCTCGAATGATGTAGGCGTAATTCTTCGCCTTTGGATATTACACTTTTTCATATCCGCAAAGCAATCGCGCACATCATCCAGTGTGACGATACTCTGCTCGCGAGGAAAGTTGTACGATACTAGATGTGTACTATTTGTACACGTGAAAAAGCAAAAATATATCCACTTTGAACAAGCGATCAAAGGTCTACACGTCGTACAGGCCATATGCCTACTTCGTACAGTCCATGTGTCGCTTGCACGCTGGATACAGGTGAGCCGAAAATATTTTCGCACGCTCCGTCTGACATCCAGCGACATTCAAAGTTTGCCGCGACCTTCAAAGTTTGCCGCGTCTTTTTGCCATTCTGTTTCGAAATTTTGATTTCTATTTACAAAATTAAAAATCTGGCAGCAAACTTTACGTACGAATCATTAACTACCTCCGATTCTACAGATATTTCGTTCGGACTTTCGTTTGAAGATTTTCTTTAAGATTTTTAAAATATGGACTCTAACCTACGTGGCGCCAATCATAATTGAGGAAGGTTTGTTACAAGCCCGACAAAATGGAATAGTCTTCCAGTAAACGCTGCCAGTAGGATTTTGTGTACATATATTGGGACCCCCTAATAGAATTCTACCCTCTGTAGGAGCTACGCTAGGCCCAAGCAAAACCAGCCTACGTCTAGCCTACTTTACATGCATGAAACTATTTAAGATGTTGGCCAATAGGCCGCCCACATCATCTGCCGTACTCTTGACAAAATCCACTGTCCGAGGGTAAAAACCCTCCCTAACTACATGTATGCGCGAACCTACATGGGTTCGCGACTTAAATAAATAGAAGGTATCGAAATGTCACCAATACTCCCGGAAAACGCGATTCGGTGCCAAAAGATACTTCGCATCGATACTCCCGAAATCGCGTGCATTCGCACAAAACGAAACATATCGCAAGAAACATTCCAGAAATCGGGTTGCATCGCCCAAATGATATTTTGCGCCCATACTTCGAAAATCGTGTATCTACACACAAAATGAAAGGCATCGCACGAAATTAGTAATATTGTAACAGCAATAGCGAATCGAACTTGTTTATAAAGGAGTATTAAGGTATTATGATTATAGACTACTAAATTTGGTAGACGTCCGCGAAAGAATCACGCTATTTCGAGTTATATTTTAAAAGTTATAGCGATGGGTGTATTTAGGTGATAGCGTGGGGTCTTAATAACAAGTGGGTATCATTGAAACGGGTTAAAGGTCAAATAAGTACCAAAATTACGCGTGTACGTTTCATAAATTTCTAACGAAACGTTTAGTATGCACGGTGGTTCGTTTCGTACAATTTTTAGTACGAAACGTCACTTTTACTTAAGGGAATTTCGTTGGAAGTTTCGCGTGCGAAATTTGTTACGCACGATCGTGCGAAGTCGCGTTTCGCTTGGCGCGCACTTTTGCACGTAAATGTTGTTGTAATTTATAAATCTTTATTTCAGTCAATAGGGATAAAAATAACTTAGGATATTTTTCCTAGTAGTCTACTATAAGACTTACCTTAATTAGTGTTACAGTAGCAAGAGGTACAGTAGAGTGTATCGTACTGTATCATACTTTTGCAGGGGACACGTGTCGGCAAAATAACGTATGCAGGTTTTTGGAGTAGCGCCGACAATCAGCCATACGCGTCAAAAAGTTGACGATGCGATTCACATGATCGGACGAACAGGATCTGTCCCGAGTATTCCGGAAACATATGCTACATCTCGACGGTACCATTGTCGATCGAATTCGTTCCAACGCACGCGATTCACCTGGGACCACAAGCGCGCGACGATGATGTGAGCCGTCGGATCTTAAGTCGGCTTTGGTTCTCAGCCGTTCAAAACAAATGTCCGGTACATTTGTTTCGTGCGCACTTAATTTCCCAACTAGTTTCTATGTATCCTAATTGTAATTCCGTTAATCGGATTAGTCGTCTATCTATTGTTTAAATAGCTATCAAACCCTATGTATCCTAACGGACTACTACGACAGACTAGTAAGGGTTGACGGCTACGCCTCGCCCTACCGGTCGGAGGTTCGGGTCCTGCCTGACTCAACTTTTTTGGTTGAGAGTGACTTAGGTGTAACAGTAATAGCGGATCGAACTTGCTTATAAATGGGTATTTATGTGTTATGATTATAGAGTACTAAAATTGGTAGACGTCCGCGAAAGAATCACGCTATTTGGAGTTATATTTTAAAAGTTATAGCGATGGGTGTATTTAGGTGACAGCGTGGGGTCTAAATAACAAGTGGGTATCATTGAAACGGGTTAAGGGTCAAATTAGTACCGAAATTACGCGCGTACGTTTCATAAAGTTCTAATGAAACGTTTAGTATGCACGGTGCTTCGTTTCGTACAAATTTTAGTACGAAACGTCACTTTCACTTAAGGGAATTTCGTAGGAAGTTTCGCGTGCGAAATTTGTTACGCACGCTCGTGCGAAGTCGCGTTTCGTTTGGCGCGCAATTTTGCACGTAAATGTTACGTAGTGAAACGTAACGTTTGATTGGTTAGTAAAGCGCTAAGTAGTTAGTAAGAGATTTCGCACGTTTTTGCATTGGTCAGTCTGAGTCTTTGCTGATCAATGATTGGCCCAGGTAAAAGCCTGTTAAAACGGAGCGTTGACTCTGGCCTGGCGAGTCCAGGGCGATGATGGATAAATAGTGAAGTGTAAGAGGAGAGTAGACATCTTTTCCTTTGGAAAAGTTTGTGGAAATTCCGGTTGATCTTGGTCCTGAGCGATTAATACCAAATTGGAGAAAAGGCATTTTTGCATTGAAATCTCTTACTAACTAAATAGTGTTTTAGTAGTTAAGAGATAGAATTACTAAGAGTGGAGAGTAGAGGAAACACTTTAAATTGAAGGGTTGAGCCACAAGGGCAAGAGACGAAGCTAATGTTATGTGGACAGAAGCTTCTTGTAATTTAAAGTGATCCTTATGTGAGTGTTTTCCAATGTGGATGGGTATTTTCCAATGTGTGGAATGTGTGGTTGGAATTGTTTGTAATAATGGGATTTTCTGAGAGGTAGGAGATCCTGTTACATTAGGTCACTCTTAAGCCCTGCCTATGGAGCTAAGGCAGCCATGGCTCCACTACCCTCTCTTTCCCTCAGTGACTACAACAAGTATGGGGGTCAGAAAGAGAAGGTGGAGGCAAGCTGTCTCTGCTTTTCTTTTCTTTCTTATTTTAATTAAGACCTAGAAAATACCTCCCCTAAATCTAGTGATTTCAACAATGAAAGCGTGCGTGTATGCATAAAATCGTGCGTGCATGCAAAATAGCGCGCGTGCGTGCGAAATATCGCGCGTGCATCCGAAATACCGCGCATGCATGCATTATATCGTGCACGCAAGCCAAATATCGCACGTGCGGGCATGATATCGTGCGCGCAGCAAACGGACACGATGCAGCATGACACATTGAAACTAGAGAGATTGCCTCCAACCTACCTGACCTTATTGTGCGCCTGTTTTCACTGAAGTTGAAAGTTATACTCCAAGACATTTTCAGACGGTGTATTAGAAATACAGGTGGGAAGAATTCACGTGATTGAATTTCAAATACGCGGTTTGCCTCATGCACATTTGCTCTAAATGTTAGCGGATGAGGACAAACCTTGAACACCCACAGAATATGACGTGTTCTCTTTAGTAGAGATACCAGATCCCATGAATAAGAAATTGTACAAAACAATGACAATATGTATGATGCATGTTCTATGTGACGTGTGTTGTTTACGTGAGGGTAAATTCATAAAAAGATTACCTAAAGCATTATGTGAATAGACTCAAGAGGATGGTAATGGATTTCTTATGAACAGGAGACGAAATAATGGTTATATTATTATAAGAAATTGGAAAACACTTGATAATCAATTTGTCGTTCTATACAATCCTTGGTTTTCGCACAAATAGAACTATCACATTAATGTCAAAGTGTGCTCAACAATAGCATTGGTCAAATATTTGTACAAGTATGTATACAAAGGACATGATCGCGCCGCAGTGTTATTGGGAAACAACGAGCCCAGAGACGAAATTCAACAATACTTAGATGCCCGATACATATCCGCATCAAAATCAGGTTGGAGATTGTTCAAGTTCCCTTTACAAGCTAAGTCTCACACTGTGTAAAAGCTCCCCGTACATTTACCTCATTGTCAAATGGTTACGTTTCATGCAATAGAAAATGTGTCAACAATTTTAAATCATGCTTCGTCTACGAAACTTACAAGTTACTTCGACTTATGTGCCAATGATGAAACTGCACGCTCCCTTTTGTATCCGGAAATTCCTAAACATTACATTTGGAAAAATAAACATTGGCAAAAGCGAGCAAGAGTTAATCAAAGTGTCATAGGGAGAATGGTTACATACTCACCAGTTGAACCCGAACGTTATTACTTGCGATTGTTACTTTACTATCAACGAGGACCACTGTTATTCAAAGATTTGTGTACTATGGAAAGTGTCCAGTATGCCATGTTTGCCGAAGCTGCAAGTGCAATAGGACTCCGCGATGATGATCTAGAGTGGGAAAAATGCATGGAAGAAGCGGTATCCTTCCAAATGCCAAAACAACCCCGCCACCTATTTGCCACAATCCTCCTCTGCGCTAATCTTCAATCAGCAAAATCATTATGGGAAAAGCACTTCAAAGATATGTCTGAGGATATTCACTATAGAAATCGCGCAAATTATACAGCCAGGAGTCGCGTAATAATGAGAATCTTCAACAAGAAGAATAATAAAATACTTTATTGGACATCGAACAATTCCTACGTGGGGGCGGTAAATCGCTTTTGTATTATCCAACTCTACCCAATTGTCACACTATCCAGAGCAAATCATTGTCAAACACAAAAACGAAATCCATTAATAGACGCCAAAAAATCCTACAATCTTGAAGACATGACATGAGTGTTATCTTTTTGTAATTCTGTGACCTCCATTGGTACACAGAATATCCAGCTTATGTGAAGCCTCTAGGATAGTAAATGCACTTTTGACTTTGTTAGTGAATAAGCCCCACCCTGGGACGAAAAAACTCTAACCGACTACACTCCTGTGTAGCCTGGACTCCCCTGAGTCCGCTGCAAAAAGAATCACTAAAATTGCTCACATGAGCATTAAGTTATGGCTGACCAAAGTTGGTCTATAAATACAAGTGCACTATGGGAGAGAGGCTAGAAAACCAAAAATATTCTAAGTCCTAAGCTACCTCTCTAAGCCTACTACTAAGGAATTTTAACCAATCATAAGACTGTAAAGTACAAGAAGGTACACGTACCGTTGTACTTCTTGTACGGCGAAAGTACGGCATGGCCGTTCCGTTGACGCGTGTCAGTTCTGGAGCCGTAGTTGCTCCTCCCGTGATATCCGTTACCCAACCATATGTTGCCACGTGTCATCCACCGACATCTGGTCTGCAAACCGTCAAACGGCTATTGCGGCATTCCGGCTTCACTGTGAGCCGTTCGATCAGAGCTAGACATTTGATTTCGTCCGTTGAAAATTAAATGTTAATTCGTATATTTCGTGCGGTTCCGATTTTTTGCGGACAGGTATATTTCCATGCATAAATCTTCCCGTAATTAGTTAAATGAAATGTCCGGCGCGGTATTGTTTTAAATAAATATTGCGCCATATGCATTTATCGATTTCTTCAAGACTTACCGGATAAGGCGCGCGGCTAGTCCGTACGGTGATCATCCAGAGGTCACTGGATCAAGTCCCACAAGGGGCAGTTATATTTTGCAGAAAAACTGTACTAGATGATCAGGCTGTCTCCTTTAGCTGCTGCAGGCAGCCATGGCTGTCTGCAGGTCCTTAGTGACTACGACAAGTATGAGGGCTGTAGGAAGTCCACAATGAAAACTACAAAATACCTCTCTTTTCAACACTCCCCTTATTTTCTAGTCTATCTTTTGCTTCAGTCCACACTTCTCCCTACAAAATATCAATTTAGGAGAAGGGACCGGTTTAGTCATCATATCTACTACCATTTCACCATTTGGTTTATATTCCAAACTAATAATTTTATTCTCAACTTTCTCCCTAACAAAGCTCAAACGAATATCCATGTGTTTTGCTTTAAAATGATGTTTAGGGTTCGCTGCAATTGCAATCGCAGCTTGATTGTCACAAAATATCTTTTGTACTCCATTCTTCATGTATCCCAATTCTTGAAGCAAAGATTTCACCCACATTAACTCTTTCACAGCTGAACAAGAGACCATATACTCAGCCTCCATGGTGGACTGAGCAATGACCTTTTGTTGCTTACTGCTCCAACAGTATGCTCCATTCCCAACATACAACACATACCCAGAAGTACACCTCCTCATCGGAGCATCCCCATAATTGGCATCACTCCAAGTTGTGATGTCAGTATTATCCCCTCCCAGATGCAACCACAAATCTCTAGTTCCTACCAAATACCGCATGACCCTTTTGGCCGCTTCCCAATCTTTTTTCCTAGGATCATTCAGATTCCTACGTAATACTCCCACAGCTGCAGCTATATCAAGACGAGTACAGTTCATAAAGTAGATCAAACTACCGACAACCTGTCTGTACGGAATAGTGTGCATGAACTTGCTCTCCTCTTGTCAAGCTCATCATCCAAAATCAAGACTCCCTATTCTAAGCTCCCCTCATTTCCCTTCTTTAAGTCCATTGGAGTTGTACAACTATTTGCTTTTTCCATTTGAAATTTTTCAAGCATATTCCCAATTGCTTCCTTTTGAGTTAGTCTAATTATCTTCTTTTCTCTATCCCTCTCCATTGGAATTCCCAATATGTACTTTGCCTCCCCCAAATCTTTCATTTCAAATCTACTCTTTAGATCATTTTTCAATCTATTAATTATCACCATTAATTTACTTAACAAAAGCAGATCATCAACATATATGGCAATGAAAATTATACCTTCCTCGTCCTCAAATAAGTAGATCGAATGATCTGAACTGATCCGGATATATCCCAAATTCGTCAAGAACTCGTCCAGTTTTTTGTTCCACTGGCGAGGAGTTTGCTTAAGTCCATAAAGGGACTTAAACAATCTACACACCTTGCTTTTTTCTCCTTCTCCACAAATCCTTCTGGTTGTCTTATGAAAATCTCTTCTTCCAATTCTCCGTGTAAGAAAGCAGTTTTGATGTCCATCTCGCGCACTTCCATGTCTTCCGCTGCCGCGAGACTAAGTAAAATCCGAACGGAGGGGAATCTAACAACCGGAGCAAAGGTCTCCTCATAATCGATTCCCTCATTCTGTGTGAACCCCTTTGCCACTAATCTGGCCTTGTATCGCTCGATAGTGTTATCTGGATTGAGCTTCAACTTAAATACCCACTTGCATCCTATTGGCTTTCTATCCGAAGGACAATCCACCAACTCCTAAGTGTTTGCTTCCATAATAGAAGCCATCTCATCATTAATAGCTGTCACCCATCTACTACCTTCTGGACTATTAACCGCATCCTAGAGTCTAAGGTTCACTCAAATGTGACAGCTTAGTTACCTTATTGTTCACTTGTCTCTCTTGAAGTCTCTTGCTGCTTCTCCTTCCTCCTTCAAACTTCGATGCTGGAATGGAGGGTAATCTTGGGTTTCTCCAAACAACTTCGCCTTCTCCCCTATCCGTGGAGTCCATCTCCGGACGTTCATCGTCCATTTCCAGTCTTTCTTCGTTTTCTTCCTCGGTTTGAACCGGATGTTGTGACTCCAAGAGAGGATCACTCTTGGTCAGTTTTTCTTCTCTCTCTGCAAAGTCAGGCTGAACCTGAGTTCGGTTATTAGAATCTGAATCTAACTTACTTTCAGATTCAATTCTAATTCTGACCGGTTTAGTGTACTTAAAGGGATCTATGGATTTTCCTTCATCCATAACTACCAAGTGTTTCACTAGAATTATATCTTCTCTTCCGAGATCATAAACTCTATACCCTTTTACGTTCTCATCATACCCAAGTAAGTATCCCGGCTTTCCTCTAGCATCTAACTTCCAATCAGATTTTTCTGTGTTTAAACTAAACACTTGACTTCCAAACACCTTTAAGTGTGATATGTTAGGTTTTCTCCTGGTCCATCTTTCATAGGGTGTTTGACCTTTTACAACTGAGGTAAGGACTTTATTTTTGAGATAGTTAGCACAATTCATGGCTTCTGCCCAAAAGCTTTCCCTTATCTTTTTATCCGTCAACATGCTACGGGCACTATCACTTAATGTCTGATTTATTCTCTCGGCTACACCATTTTGTTCTGGATTTTTTGGGACAGTCTTTTGGTGTTGAACACCTTCCTCTTTCAAGTAATCCTCAAATTCATTAGAAGTGAATTCCCCCCCATTATCACTTCTCACTCTCTTTATAGGTGTCTCATGAAGCGTTTCACTCCATGATTCATATACTTTAAAGTAAGCCGAAGCCTCAGATTTGTTTTTCAAGAAATATACTCTAGAGTATCTAGACCAATCATCAGTGATTGTAAGCATAAATCTTTTCCCTCCTACTGATGGCACTTTAGCCGGTCCCCATATGTCAGTGTGAACCAAATCTAAAACCTTTTCACCCTTATATGTTGCGGCTTTTGGAAAAGGCAATATGTGGGCCTTTCCTTGAGCACACCCACTACAATCATCCAAAGTCTCATTATCTCCAAAATGTATGCCCTCATCTACACCCGTTTTCTTCATTTCCTTCAATCTATCTGGATGCACATGTCCCAATCTTTTATGCCACATCATCAAATCACTTACACCAGCATAGTAAACTCCCGTCTTTCCATTACTCAAATTCAACCTAAACATTCCTTGGCTACCCTTTTCAGCTGTGAAGTATACTTCATTCTCATAGCTAGTAACGAAGACTCCTTTCTTAGTACTAGTCTCAAAGCCCTTATCATCTAAGACCGACGTAGAGATAAGATTTTTGTTCAGCTCTGGAATAAAAAGAACATCAGAGAAAGTGACTATAGATGTCTTTCCATCAACTAGGACCCTCAAATCTACTGATCCCACATAATTAGTGGTCACTATCCTCCCATCCCCATACTCTATCTCTACAGTAGGGATCTTTTTCATTTTGGTAAACAATGGTTTTTCTCTACACATATGCATAGAGGCTCCTAAATCTATGATCCATCCTTCTTCAAGAGCTTTTTTCACTCCACCGAAAGCACACTTTTGCCTCTTTGGAAATCTCAGGCTCACCTTTCACCTCCAACTCCTCGTCGAGGAGAAGTTCTCCATTGTCATCATCGTTATCCTCTCCCACGACTTGTGTCGCAACAAATGCCTTTTTTTTCCTTCCGGCCGGTTTTCCAATCGATTCCTCCTTCAATCTTAACTCCGTCAATTTAGTGCACTCCGCGATGTAGTGTCCCGGCTTCTTACAAAAATGGCAAAGCCCCTTCGGAGCCATTGGTCCATATCCGTCATGGTTTCTTTTTCCTCCTCCACCAAAATTCCCATAAGGTTTCTTGGAATCCTTATCCCCCCAGTTAGTACCAGCAGCCAATGCCTGAACACTCTTTCCCCCTCTCCGAATCTCAATTGTTCTTTCCCGAACCAAAATTATTCCCACAACGGAGTTCCAGATCCATCGATGATCTGGCAAGTCCTGAACCATGTTAAAAATGTTTTCATAATCATCTGGGAGTTTCATCAACAAAGTATTCACCTTCTCTTTCTCGGTCTCCCTTTTCCCTTCACTCTCCAACTCTATAAATAACTCAGCCAAGTCATTACAAAAATCTAACATCTTTCCCCCTTTGTATACATATGCTTGTACCTTCTGATCTGCCAGCTATTGCTGCTGAATTGTACCACTCTTGTAAATGTTAACAAGAGCCTCCCACAACTCGTTTGCCTTGTCAACATGAAGATGAGGTGTAGCCACTGCCTGGGTGAGACGCCCGAGAATAAAATGAGTCGCCACCGTATTGTTGAAATCCCAGATTTCATTATCATTAGCCTCATTTTCTGAACATCTACTATCGGAACCGATCCAGTAGGCATCGGTGTGAGTTTCTCCTTCCCGTTCTCCTTCTCTATCTCCGCCACGATGCTTTCTCTAACATCCTCTACCTCCTCTGCCCCCGTGTGAACCGAGATCCTCTAAACCTTGGTGGAACTCCCAATTTTGCAAATGGCCGACGCACACGACCACTCACAATGCCCCAAAGCCTTTTTTCAAACAATGCACCCCTCATCATAGTTTTCCAATAAATAAACCTTGTTCCATTAAAAATGGGCACCCTAGACGGTGGCCCCATAACATGTAATTCTGTGACCTCTATTGGTACACAGAATGTCCAGCTTATGTGAAGCCTCTAGGATAGTATATGCACTTTTGACTTTGACAGTGAATAAGTCCCACCCTGGGACGCAAAAACTCTGACCGACTACACCCCTGTGTAGCCTGGACTCCCCTGAGTCCGCTGCAAAAAGAATCACTAAAATTGCTCACCTGAGCATTAAGTTATGGCTGACCAAAGTTGGTCTATAAATACAAGTGCACTCTGGGAGAGAGGCTGGAAAACCAAAAATATTCTAAGTCCTAAGCTACCTCTCTAAGCCTACTACTAAGGTACTTCAACCAATCATAAGACTGTAAAGTACAAGAAGGTACACGTACCGTTGTACTTCTTGTACGGCGATAGTAGGGTATGGCCGTTCCGTTGACGCGTGTCAGTTCTGGAGCCGTAGTTGCTCCTCCCGTGATATCCGCTACCCAACCATATGTTGCCACGTGTCATCCACCGACATCTGGTCTGCAAACCGTCAAACGGCTATTCCGGCATTCCGGCTTCACTGTGAGCCGTTCGATCAGAGCTAGACATTTGATTTCGTCCGTTGAAAATTAAATGTTAATTCGTATATTTCGTGCGGTCCCGATTTCGTGCGGACTGGTATGTTTCCATGCATAAATCTTCCCGTAATTAGTTAAATGAAATGTCCGGCGCGGTATTGCTTTAAATAAATATCGCGCCATATGCATTTATCGATTTCTTCAAGACTTACCGGATAAGGCGCGCGGCTAGTCCGTACGGTGATCATCCAGAGGTCACAGGATCAAGTCCCACAAGGGGCAGTTATATTTTGCAGAAAAACTGTACTGGATTATCTGCGTGTCTCCTTTAGCTGCAGCACGCAGCCATGGCTGTCCGCAGGTCCTCAGTGACTACGACAAGTATGAGGGTTGTAGTAAGTCCACAGGAAAGACTACAAAATACCTCTTTTTTCAACACTTTTGTCACCACACTCAATGTGGAACAAAAAAAAAACATATGACGTAGTTACAAATGCAGTACAAGATACTTCAAAGGCCGAAACTTGCTTCTTTCTTGATTTACTAGGATGAACAGGAAAGTCATTTTACATAGAGAAGGTTTTGGCAAAAGTGCGTTCTAACGCCAAAATAGCTATCGCCGTTGCTGCTAGTGGTATAGCAACATTGTTATTGACAAGATGAAAGACAACGCACTCAAGATTTATGCTCCCATTACATATAGATGCTCAATCTACATGCAATATCTCTTCTCAATCAGATCTTGCAGAGCTATTGCGTCAAACCTCTCTAATCGTTTGGGATGAAGTTTCTATGTCTCATCGACATTTACTTGAGGTAGTGGGTAGAACATTGCAAGATTTACGAGGAGATGAGAAACCATTTGGGAATGTAGTGTTTCTCATAGCAGGCAACTTTCGTCAATGCCTCCCAGTAATTCAAAAAGCCATAGATGCTCAAATCATCGCAGCATGCGTAAAAAACAGCCCCCTATGGCAAAAATTCAAACAACTTCGTCTGAAAATAAATATGCGTGTTCCCATAGCTCAAGATAACATTGCCGCCTCAACACTCTAGGAATTCGCTAACTTTTTGCTTCAAGTTGGGGAGGGGCGACACGAACCACACCCACAGTTATCACCAGAGTACATAATGCTCCCAAAAGATTTAGGGTTACACAGAAGGAATGACACGAATACAAACTTGGAGAAACTCATTCAATGCACCTTCCCAAACGTTATAACGCAATACATACACGATGCACACTTCTCAGATCGTGCTATACTATCTCTTCGCAATGTGAATATTAACATCGTCAACGATTTGGTGATGCGGAACATACCTGAACATGAGCATGAATACATTTTTGTAGACTCAGTGTAGATCAAAGAACCTGATCAACAATTATTGTTGCCACAAGAATTCCTCAACTCCTTAACAATCAATGGCATCCCACCGCACAACCTCAAACTAAAAACAGCTACATCAATTATTCTCATAACCTCATTTATCATACAGTTTTTTAAGTCTTTAAATATCAATATGAAAATGTATATAATCAATTATCCACAATCCATTATGCCTATGATTAAATCAAAATTAACTAAAATAACATAATTATATATTAAATATATATTTTTTAATATAAATCAAATTAATGCAAGTTCACATGGTTATTTATATGTTTAAACATCGAGATAAATATGCACATCAATACAAACCACAATTTGTAATTTCAATAATTTAAATCATATCAACAGAAAACATATAATCAGATATTGAATACATATTAATTAACATTTATCGATTTGAAACAGGTACACCAATCATTCTACTGCGTAATATCAAGGGTGAAAAGGGACTTTGTAATGGAACCAAACTACGAGTGGTGGGTCTTTCCAAAAACTGCATTCACGCAAAAATACTCACTGGTGTTGCACGAAACACCGAAATTTTCATTCCGCGTATACCGATGATCAGCAACGAAAAAACTTTGCCATTCCAAATCAAACAGCGACAGTTTCTAGTACAAGTAGGATTTGCTATGACAACGAACAAAGCACAAAGACAATCAATACACCATTTGGGTCTGTATTTGCCCCAATCGGTGTTTGCACATGGACAACTATATGAGGCGTTGTCGCGGGTCACTTTACGCCCCAATGTAAAAGTGTTGATCGAAGAACTGATAGTTGAGGATGAAAACGCAACGTATACCAAAAATGTTGTTTACAAGAGTGGTATTAATGCATAGTGTACATCAGTTGAATTATAAGTGACACAAGTAGACAAATTATATGCTAAGGCTATAATTTCAAAAACACATTGTGTTAAAAAATACACCAATTTAAAATCTGTAGCTAAAAATAAACATTTGATTTCTGACAGTTACACGTAGATATAGGCGGAGAATGGTTAGTTAATTGAAATTGCTAGAGCGAAACACCAATGAACGTTATGACAAAGGTGACACTCAGTCATCAATAAACCCATTTAATCTCAACTACAATATTCCTGTTGTGAAGTAGACAAAATATGATTATGAACTTCAAAACATGTTTGTTTGCACAAAATGACATCTTACATGGGACATTATTTCGGTTTAAAATTGTCTATATTTGTGTTGTAAATCAAAACACCCTATGGTTGCTATTCCCACATATAATTTACATTTGTATAGATCATCAAAAAACCCACCTGTAGTTGTTCTTGAATATATAGAGTACAAAAACTCTATACAACCTTAAACATACACAACACGAACGTTTTCCGTGTAATAGGCATTGAGTTACTAGTGAGGAAAAAACCCTAAACATATTTATACTTGTGACACGCCGCGCGGCGCGGCGCGAGGCGTTGTGAAGGGAAATTGGAGTGATAGGAGTGAAAGGCGACGTGGACCCTTTTACACGCGACCTTCACTCCTAAAAACGCTCGATTTAGTACACCGTCGATCGTATTTAGCATGTATGATTTTTTTGTCTCTTAAAACATATTTTCTCTATAGATACATGTCAGATTGTAGATATGATGGTTACGATTAAAAAGTTGTATTCTCAAACCTTACCTTAAATAGTATAATGAAAAAATTAGAATCATTTACTCTATTTGATGTGATAGAGTCGAAATTTCGAGCGACCGAATTAGAGTAATTTACTCTAATTACGATTCGCGGTGTAGTGTAGTGTTCCGTACTACTTTGCCCTATATGCGAAAATGAAATCGGAACTTTGAAATGTGACGGTTGTAGACGTAGGTACAACTTTGTGACGGTTGACGACGACTACGAAATTGGTGACGCCAACAAAAACAGCGACAGTTGTAGACGGCTACATTTTTGTAATTTTGTGACATGGCAGATGTTTCGGGTTTTGTAACATTGTGACGTCACGCTCACTTGTGACGTCAGAGATTCATGAACTTTCGGCCGTGAGTACCCGATTTCGTTTTCTCTACTTTTTTCGCTCTACTTGCAATAAAAATATACACAAAGGAAGTCAAAATAATTATTTTTCAAATATCTTTCATTTCATACCAGTTTTGTCGTGCCTCCTTCTAAAAAGTGTGAGAGAAAAGTGATAGTGTGAGAGGGAGAGGGGAGAGGCGACTACGATGCAAAATTCTATCGAGGACCCATGAATGAAATTGGAGGTCCGAGACCCATGCAGACTTTTTTCCGTACATCCTCTTCTTTTCCGTACATGCACATGACGGGCAAGGAGAAAAATAGCGTGTACTCTCCCTCGTCCTAAAATTTTCCTACTCGTGTGGCGCGTGCGTGAGTCATTTTTCATTCGTTGTTTGGGTGGTACTTTCCCTGAAATCAAGTTGCGAGGTGATTTTTGACGAAGTTTTTTGACGGGCTGGATTCTCTTGCCCGGGGGTCGAAAAAAGGAAAACGCCAAAATGCGTTCACGTGACGACATACATGAAGTACATTCTAAGTATCGACTTGAGGTTTGTTGTAATTTTAAAGAATTGTTTTTTTTGTAAACGTCGAGGTAGGAGGGGAAGTACGAGTAAGGTAAAAAGGGCGGTAGGGAAAACACCTCGTTAACGTAGCAAAAGCAACTTAGGGATCGGGAAGATGAGGAAGGTAGTCCACTTGGGCCACATCTGTCTGTAAAGCATCATGAAGGAATTAGGTCGCGAAAGTATCCGAACCAAGGGGGCAACTAAGCACACGAATGCCATCGGAGGAAGAAATGTTTTGAAAACCAGGAGGGGGATTAAAACAAAGTGGAATATCTTGAGGAGACTAAATAACACACTTCGACGGCTGGACTAAAGGGTTGAGTTTGGCTAAACGTTCCTTCAAAAAAATCATATGCCAACACGACTTGTTCTCTGGGCCCAATAATGTGCGTATCATCTGCGACCGAAGGGAAAAGGCAAAAAGGGAAGGCGGTTGTGGAGGCATGGAGGGCCCGGTAATGGGCGAGGGCGAAGAAAGGTCCGCCGAGAGGGACACCTTGGCGAGTGCTAGTCGCAGAGGGGAGAGGAAGGAGATCACCGTCGGCCGAGAAGGAAAGGCCGCTTGTCACAGAATATAAATCTCTCACAAATGCGAATAATTGGACAATCAAAGATGGAGCCGCCATAAGCTCCGAAAAAAATCACGTTCCGATCCAGCGTATAAAAGGCATTGGAAACGTAGACCTGAAGGACCAACCAATCCGGATGAACATCCAACAAAGCCCAAATCTTGTGAACCACGGCCTCACAACCCCCTCTTGTGGCCACTCCAAACCGACGAGGAGAGAAATAATCATGGAAAGCTGGTTGGCGCTGGAGACATATCGCACGAGCCACCAATCTATATAAAACCTCTCCCACGACGATAGGGCAGATCCCACCATTAGGTTTAGCGACTGCCACAGGGCGGGACGCCGTGAGAAGATCACAAATCCGAGGGGTAACATCCCCACTAGCAATAAGAGAACATAATTGAGAAAACACATCGAACCCCCGGGCACCTGATTCATGGGGCAAAACATCGTGAAACAACTCATACACTGTGCCCGAGGGTCCCCTGCTGAAAGGTGAAGAGAAGAGCTAAGAGCCTTACTGAAAACCTCCTGATCTAAAGTAAAACTCTTAGAAGGCTCAAAGGCGTGGATGGAAAGGGGTAAAGTGGAAGGTGCAAGGGGGTGGAGAGCTCGAAAGACCTCAATAGTGGAAAAAGATCCGAGGGCAGGGGTGAATGGCTGTAGGGCCCGAACTGCTCGAGAAAGCTCGCCAACACGGCCTAAGTGAATTGCTCAACGATAAGAGGTCGGGACATCTGATGGCCTAGGTGGCGGACGTGGTATGAAAGAGGTGCTCGATACCCGATCCTCATGCTCGGCGTGGAGGGTCTTCTAACCACCACGAAGGAATCGGCAACTACGGGCCATGGTTTCTTTTGCCCCATTGCCTCCTCCACGGCGTGGAAGGACTAGCACCCAGAGATAGAACATAAGAAGAAGGTGCCAAGGAGCAATGCCCTCCGAGTTTGAAGAAATGTGGGACAAGGGGAGGTGAAGGGCATCTTGTATTATTGTCCTGACGCCAATAAGAATACGGGTGTACAATCCCGGGCGGGGGGCTCCCAAATTGTAAGCCCCCAAAACATCCAACTCACGGACAAAATTCCAATCCTCATTTGTGGGGCCGGACGGGAGTGTGGTGGACGACGATTGAGAAGAGGTGATAGACAAAGGACCACCCAAGGTTATACAAGGTCGACAACTCCGTGTATGAAGGGAAATATCGGCCCCAGCGGCAAAGAGGTTGTGACACCAAGGACATTCTAACCGCCTAGATATGTTGTATTGATTTGTCAAAATTTGATGACCATCCCCCTTGATTAGCCTTGACTGACGCATTTCGTACACTGTACACTACAGTACAGTACTGAATCTTGCAACCTTTTGGCCCCACAGGGGTGCCGAAGGCGTCTATGTCGCTCGTATTCTCCGCGCGACCGTATGTTTACGGTTTATTTTATCTTGTTTTTGTTTACAGTACTATACTGTAGTTGTGTAATTAGTAAACTACAGTACAGACTATGTGTAAATTCGTACGAATTGGACAACTATGTACAGTACATTACAGTACGGTACAGTGTAGTATGGTATAGTGTAGTACGGTACTGTACACCGCGAATCGTAATTAGAGTAAAGAAAAAATTAGAGTAAAAAAAAAGAAAAAAAAAATTAGAGTTATGAACTCTAATTTGTGTGATAAAACTTTTTCAAAAAAGAATTTACTCCAATTTATTTAAGCATTCTAATTTGACTCGCTGAATATCTTTACTGTAAATTAGGTATTCGTACAGAATCTGACAAAAGGTACAGTTTATCGTCACTATGACGTTTGCACCATGCGGTTTGTTAAATTGCAGTTACATGATAACGGCCTGTATTAAATCATTATATGTACTTTTTTACTTAATAAAGTACAATTTTGCACGGTCAGACACCGACCGTACGCCACACTATTTAAAACGGCACTGTATTAGAGTTATTAACGCTCATTCAAAAAGTACCTTAAATAGTATAATGAAAAATTTAGAATCATCTACTCTATTTAACGTGATAGAGTAAAATTTAGGGCGACCGAATTAGCGTTATTTACTCTAATTACGATTCGCGGTGTAGTGTTGTTGACAACTTGACACTATTTCTATTTAGTATTTACTAGTGTTGTGTATCGGTAAGGATTTGCCGATAACCGATATGGGCCTTTTTTCGGGTACCCGATAATCGATATATTGGTACGATATATCGACATCGATCTTATCGCCGATAAGTAGCCGATAATATCGGGTACTTATCGGCGATAATGCCGATAACGATAATTATCGGCGATAACTGTACGGACTGTACAGATAAATGTACGGTATGTACACTCAACTGTACGTCATATTCTCCGGACGTGTACAAGCATAGAAAGTACTGTAGCCGCCATGAAATCTGTACGATTTTGATACGGATCCAGTAAAAACGATGACAGTTGTTGTGATGTGGCGCTTAGCATTAATCTCATTTATTGCGATTAAGCC